>SJOL01006875.1:697629-762211 GCA_004794785.1 Opisthorchis felineus | reverse complement strand
TCCTTCATGTATTGATTTAAGGCCTTCTCAAATGCCGTGAAGGATGAAAAGGATACAGCCCCAAATTTCCCAACAAACGCGTGTGAAGCCGCTTCTGAAGCCATAGCACAGCAAGTTCAAAGTCGAATGTGCGCCAAAAATTTCGAACAGAAATCAATTAAAACAAATTGCGTAAAAATGAAGGCAGATTAGTGTGAATTTCGGTCTGAGCACATATGCAACAAAATGCCACACTTTGGCCTAGAAAGTTCTATTCCACCCACAAAGGTTTTGCAGGAAAATGCATTGTGCGTCCAAGGCGCGGCGTGTGAACACGTTTGCCCGTACAGACGTGATAATTGAGGTGGATTAGTAGTAATAAGCTAGCCTCGCAATTCAAATGTCCGCCCAAACTCCGGCACGGCCAAGGATATGCACTGCTGATGAGCTCTAATGAGGTCGAAACTCGAGTCCAGTGCTTCCCCCTTTGGTGTAGACTCACCAAATAACTGTGACAGGACAAGAGGGGACTATTGAAACGAGAGTGATTTGAACGTTAATTATTAGGTCCTCCCTGAAGGTCGATGGCTATTCAGATACGACATTCTGACTTCACGTCTAGTCGATTGATTGTCCGAATAAACCTAATTTTACATCCAAATGGAATTCACTTAGCCGATGAAAATCCTCGGGCAGCTCACTAAATTCTCCTTTCTATGGGGCTCATTAGGTAGGCGTAGCCCTCGAGTTTCCATCCATGTTCTGCTTGAACACCAAATTGTGCGTTCATTTGCAAAGAAAATTGCTGGTAACGGGAAACTCAGCCGAATCCCTCGTTTATTAGTGTTCAAATAGTGGGCTGTCGAAGAGTTTTCAGCAATCTTGTGAGGGGTTCCCAGTTACTTATGTTGGTCTCAACGACATCGGAGAAGGGTCGTAAGACCCTTGTGGACAAGGAAGGGTGTTTCGGCCAAAAGAGTACCTCCACTGAACTTAATAACACTTTATGGCCTATTTTTGGGGCGGCTTTTGAGGGCATCATTATGCTGGGGAACAATGGAGCTTTTCTGATATGAAGAGTTGAACAGTTCACTTTAGCGGAATTTTCTGGACCGTTATCGTACTTGGGTTTAGGTTTTTCGTTGTAGTTTAGACAAGTAGTTCATCCCACAGTCCATACCAGTCCCATCGGTGTGCCGCGTGATTTTGTAGTCAACAGCGGTTCGTCGCCTGATAGCACTTTAAATGAGTAAATGGGTAAATGAGTGAGCCCAGTGAAAGTTTTTTGACTAGCGTCAACTACGCTATTTAAACACAGCTATTGCGAAAACTGCCTCGGAGAATATTCTGAATCAAAACAGCAATGTAAGAAGTGTTTCACATCGCTTTTCCAATCCAAGTTTTATTAGTACCACGGAACCAGTGTAGGTATGTAGTACGTACTGTTTCAAGTCGGAGGATAGTGTTGCTTCGAAATATCTGTTTTCTGCCTTATCCTTTTTCCACATGATACACTGGTAAACTAATGCTAACGATGCATAACGCACTTCATAGTTCCTTAATTAGCTGGAACTACACCGTAGGATTTGTCCGCTGGCCTGAGTTTGAGTTTAAAAATTCGAACACATCACTCATCCTCGGATTCGCCAGTTGGCTTGTAGCTCTCTTCTTCGCCAGATCACCCTTGTTCTTCCAGTGAATAAATACTAGCAACACTTTCGGCGTACCATAACAGAACGCACTTCCCCGTGCAGCCGTTCTTCACCAGCGTGAGAGGTGCCACGAGATTCTAGCCCATTTACCACAATTACTTCTTCCCTCATCTGAACTCACCAGACAAATGTTACACATACCCAACCATCACAAGCCATCCGGTGACTCGTTCGCCCAACAGCCATCATGATCTTGCACGTTTTGTTTGAAGTAAGCGGTTCTGTCACATTCTTTGTTTCGTCTTGTTCATATTCACATATCCTGGCATTTTAGCGAGTTCGTTATCATTACTCATTGTGTTAATCAGCGGTGGCGCATAGTAGTTTCGTTGACCGTTTCATAGTACTTTGTCATTACCGCATGACCCAGGCAAGTTATTATTTCGCATTTCGCTGTTGTGCTTCTTGATTTTACGGGAACAGAAACGATTCGTCTCCATGTTTCTGTAGCTCTTTCCTTGTTGACGTGTTATGTTATCAATCTGTATCTCAATTTCAGAACCGTGAGTATGTCGCTCACGCTGGAGCACGGTTCCCCATCAAATGGACTGCTCCAGAGGCTGCCAACTATTCCCGGTTTACCAGTAAATCGGATGTTTGGTCTTTCGGTATCCTGCTAACCGAGATGGTCACCTATGGGCGATCTCCCTATCCTGGGATGCACAATGCCGAGGTACTACGCCAAGTTGAAGCTGGATACCGCATGTCGAAGCCTACCGGTTGTCCCTCTGAGCTGTATGACCTCATGTTAGACTGCTGGGCCGCAGATGAGAACAAACGTCCTTCGTTTGACAGGATTCAAAGGCGACTGGAGGAGTACTGTGAAGCAGAAAAACCATCTTATCGCGGTACGGTCGGACAACCACATCCGCTTCCGTTCGGCTCGCAGCCTGCTTCGGTACAAAATGGACGGCCCTCTTCTCCTAAAGGCTTCCAGAATGGCATCCAAATTTCTGTTTCCCTCTAGTTGTATATCTGTACACACCCCATCAGTGCTCATACGTTCGCGTATTTCTTTACGCATTTTGGTCTTGATCCAGCGGTTCTTTCATACCGATTGTATTTCACATACCGCACTCTTTCTAACAGTGGCTGAAAGTTTAGTTGTGACAGTTGCCCTATTCACTCAACCCTTTCCTTTCTCGTCCATATTGTCTGATCACAGCCATTACTACCACACAATCTGCCTTTCGGCGATTGCACTTTCCTCTGATACCCATCGAACCTTTCAGTACGGTGATTCGCCAGTCCTGATTCAGATCCCTTTGTATGCTTCCACCGATGAGTATTCCATCGTGCGTATACCGAGTGTGCTGTTTTTTTACTATGCAACTTCCGAGTGTAATATGATTCAGCAAAGTTCGTATCCAATGTACCGTTTTTTTTCGACAATGGACATTTTCTACACCTGTCCACCGACATCACTGCTTGATGGAGCTTCAGCGTTAACGTCGGCAGTATTTTTTATCATCATCTCCTGTGACTAAATTCCCCTGGTTTTTCTGGTTTGTGTTCAGAATACTTACAAAATTCTCACGCCCCTACCGGGCTCGAGCTCCAAAGAAGTTTACATACTTGACTGAACGCAGCGCCAATTTCTCGCCGCACTCAAATAGTTCCATCCAGCGATTAGGAACGGTGGTAGATTAGCACACGATCAAGGATAACTGGGTAAACTTGCCCGTCAGCTGCAGATCAACTGTTTTGTTATATCTTGTATCAAAGCCAATACAAGGACAGCAATACACGGCGAATGGGATAGCAAAAGTGACAGGGACGTTGAAGTGATGCGGGAAATTTACTTCCTTGGACCATCAGATGACCATATTTAGAAGTAGATTCATGTGTGTAGACAATCTCATGTTTCCGCAGATAAACACTGACCTGAAAATTGGGATGGAGAGCAGACCCACTTAGTGTGCCTTCAAAAGGGCGAAACTGGTAGTGGGCTGCCCAGGAGTTTTCATGGACCTTCTAACTAGTGTCCTATCGGCAGGAACTTAGTTCTCTATTACATCTGACCGGGGATAAGTAGGCAATAGAGTTTCGTTCCCAGAAGCGACCTTTTTTTACGGCTGCGGCTTTGCGTACAGTCCTAGAGTAAACTATCAGCTGCAAATAAGGAAGTCGTTCAGGTAATCTGGCTATCCAGAAGCACGTTATGTGGCTCGCGGGCCATTCTCAGTCTTCGCCGGCGCCTGCTTTGGCTTGATGTGGAATGTAATCGCCTAACTCCATTGGACTGAATCTTAAGTTGCTTGACGAAGTTCTATCAACAAAATTGCACTCTAAGTAAACTAGTAATGTGTCCAGCATCCTTCCGCCATGGTGAAACTAAGTCGTGTAAGCTCAGATGACTCCGATCTAGGATTCATACATGGAACACTCAACGAAAGTTCTCCGTAGATTATATTCATAATATATATACATATCTTCACTCCGTTATTTTTGACCCCTTGACGATAGCTTTCTCTGTGTCTCTAAGTGAGCCGGTGTTAGCTCTATCTTAGTGTGGATACTGTGCTATGTTTAGCGTGCGGAAATGTAACTCACTTCTCAACCTTTTATCGGCTTTCATGGTCACTTTGACCACCAAATATGTCAGCAAAATCCCGAAGATCCATTTAGATCCATTATTTTTATGTCGTGAAAATGGCAACTCTGATTGATTCGCATTCAAAAGGGGTAGTTACCAATCAGTATCGACTTTTCAACATGAGGATTGTGAACTGGAGTCTCTCTTCTGTCGTCTGGAACAGGGAGTTTGGTTCAGTAACCTGTGCTTTGAGTAGACATCATCACTACATTCCCCTTCATCAGGCTGCAGCGAGGGGAAGTTGTGAATAATCAAATGAACTCTTAATGGCATTCATTGGCTTCTGAATGAGCTAAAACAAGTAAGAATAATCATACCTCCTATGAAGTTTTGTGCAACCCCGCTGTCTACGCATACCTATCGAATTACCCGATATTTACACTTCCCATTCACTCTCCAAAAACGTGTAACTTGGGCACAAAAGATCGCACTAATTGTCTAACTTCGTTCCGTGACGTTGAACGGCTCCGCACTGTCGTGTGAACCCCTTCTGATTCCGTGACCAGTTAAAGGAGAGCATTCGGTTCGAGCCAGTTTTCGGCCATGTTTCGTTTGCTATGTGCGGGTCCACTAGCTAATTATGATCGGCATTACTCTGATCTGACTTCGGTTGTTTAACAGAATCAGGAATTTCCACTCTTAAGCGTCGGCAGCCATGCAACACACCCCTGCGTTGGTATAATGTGTGTTCGCGTTGATCGCTCGGCATCATCAAGCATGCAAGACTAGTACCGAGTTTGTGGACAATCGCATCAGCTATTTAAACAGTGTCATTTCCCAGCTTCTCGTGGAAACAAACCCCATCAACCAGTCAAAAGGACAAGTTTCGCCGCAGTTTAAGTGAATTGTTCACCTGGGACAGTTGCTCTACGGCGTTCAATCGAGGAAAATTCGCTATTTTGTGCTGTCAGCGGTTTTTCGTTCGACATACAAGCAGGCTGACGAGCACTACATCACCACTTCAAATAAACTACTTTGTCTGTGTTGCTGTTTGCAGACGATACAGTTTAACCGAACGCCGATAAGTCGCATGCCTTTGTCATTGAGAAGCAATCCTAAAGGATGTTGTAGGCGGCTTGTTATGCTGATTTCTCTGTCTGCTTTCTCTGGGCTTATCGGCTAAATACGGTTTGATAGTTACGCTAATTGGCAGTTTTTGATTTACTACTCCATTGTATTGTTGGGAAAAGCACGGATTGCACCACAAAGTGCGATGTATCATCAGCGAATTGCAGGCCGCGTTAGAATGGCTGTAGCTATTACCGTTCTTTTAATCACTGGCGATATGATGGGTACAAAGGGCGACCGTCGTGCGGACTATTGTGGCCTGGAGCAGTTCAGTATAGACATTTGAAACATAGCGGTAGCGTGCCGACCCAAACCCCAGATAAATTGTTGCTAGTTCCAGATATGTACGCATTAAATGTGATGGATCGTCATATCCTTCAGAGTTTCTATTCAGCTGTGTGACACGTTCCGAAGAAACAGTATCTGTCAACTGGAATGAGTTTGCTGTTCACGTCTTCACACGGCAGTGCTACTGAAATAAGGCTTGGGGGAATCGGTGCGCATTACTAGACACGTAGATTACAGGAGGTCCATCTAGTTAACCTCAAATGGGATTTCGCTCTTCGCAGCGTTTATTATAGAAGGAGGATGCCTGCCCCAAAGCCGTCTTTTCTGGTCGATTATTTTCTTATTCGGTGACATAACTATGAGTACCTACCAGCCCGGTGGCCGAATGCCAGTCTCTTTCGCAACTGAATTTTAACCGAAAATGGAAGGAAGGAACAACCCAATTTGGATATGGCAGGTCAACTTATCTGTTGCCCTTTGGTTTCTGGAGGTTTCGGTTGATTTTTGCCGCACACATTGGGCTTCAGGAACACCGTTGATAAAACCTAAAATAATATTTTGACCTCTGAGCCAGCAGTTATCTTGAGTGGAAATACAAATCGCAGTCATATATACCCATCTCAGCACCACTTCACATCCTGACAAAAGCATTGCAGCTCAAGCCTGATGTGTGGATTTTGTGTTCTGGTTGGAGCGTGGTCAAAGCCTTTCCCTAGCTTCTCAGTGATGGCAGTGGAAGCCGTATTCTCCCATCCTTCTTCGACAGCCTTATTGTGGCTATAGTGACGAAATTTCCCCAACCTGCCTGCATTACCAGTAAAGTCAAACTGCTCCTGATATGTTTTCCGACTGATATGGAAAGAGCGGACTGCATAACTCCTCCAGGATGAAATCCTTCTGAAATTCAGGCCGTTTGAAATATGTTACGAAATTATTC
Organism: Opisthorchis felineus; assembly: GCA_004794785.1. Classification (NCBI taxonomy): domain Eukaryota; kingdom Metazoa; phylum Platyhelminthes; class Trematoda; order Opisthorchiida; family Opisthorchiidae; genus Opisthorchis; species Opisthorchis felineus. Next base: position 755,631 of record SJOL01006875.1, on the reverse strand, counting down.
CGGACGGTATCTGATTCAGACCTGCAAAGTATTGCTATGAGACCAGGTGCCGTCATACTTGAATCTCGACCAGTCCATTTGATGAAAAAGATCACTTGGGCATTTGCACTAGTCTCGGTAGACTGGCGAAGAAATGCCTCTCGAATATAATCAACTAAGGGGGTCATTGCCAACTTGCTACGTACATTGCGGTGGTCTGATATTACCTTGAGTGTCGAGGACAGAGCCAATATCGCTTGATCCTAATAGATGGGTCAGAAAAGTCACCAGTTGGGTCGGAAAACAGAAACTTTAGGTCGACACTGTCTTTGTCGGATGCAAACATCGCAGCGGTAAGGCTGAGATGCATGGGATGTCAGTAGAGACGATTCACCCTCAATGGATGAGCTGGTTTACGCTGATTAGATCGCGCACTTTACACATCGAGACGACATATTCTTCTCGCAGTTCTTTTAGCGCAGTATGTTCAAAGTGGAAATGTTATAGACGGAAGATTGTCTGTCCCATCTTTGGTATGGGACAAAATTGTCTGGATAGACATGACCTAGTTGCATAGTCGACGGTAGGCTTGCATCAGGACTATACTGTTGGATTTACGCCTACCCCAAATGTCGTCGGTTTGCGTATTCAGCCACTGCTCACCAACAGTCAGCATCAACGCGGGATCGTCACCGCCCCCACCTATCACTCCCTTAATGAGCTATACCTTGGTACATTGCTTACAACGGGCTCATGTGTCGAAACAGAATGTGGTATTAATCCTATATCCTCGCTAGAATAATGCTTTTGTACTCCAAGCTATTACGAGTATATTGCTGTAAGCTCAGCCGATCCTCTGTATGTGCTTGCCAAGAGGAACCTCAAACTAGGCTTCAGTGTACGGTGGTATTTTGGAATGATGAAGTGGTGTATAAAAATGTATTCATTAATTGTTGGATTTTTCGCCGAGCTTGGCAGTTTCGGCTGCTCGACGAGTAAATCAACAGCTAGACAGCACATCCGAGCCACCAATATTTCGCAACATTGTCGATTAACTCATCAGCACTCTTGACAGCAGCAAAAGTTGTGCGGTGTCATGCAACTATTGAACGTCATATTCAAAAAGCACTGCAACGGAAAGCCGAACAAAATGGGATGGGAGGCGAGCTTCATTTTATTCCACCACTAGCCCGGTAGAGTGACTGAATGAAATTGACCACCTTTGAAGAACCCTTATATACGCCCAGAAGATGGTAAATCATGAAGGAAAGACACTCAAACTTGGACGAGCTAGCTAAAGCCAGCGGTTTTACTTAACAGCTCCACTAAGAAGTTAACCACTCTGGTTCAAAGATAAGAAATATTGTAAGCCTGAAAGTATACTAACTGTCACCACAGTCACATCAGAAATGAGTAGCAATGGGTACACAAAAATATCCTGAAATTTAATGATTCTTATGAGTGGTATTTTGTCTTAGTGTGCGCATCACTCAAATGCTGTTATACACCTCTTCAAGATGCACCTAGTAAAAAGTTGAGCAAATGCTTCCAACATCAGTCATTTGCTCTATGGGCTTACAACTTAACATGTTGGCGAATAATGTCACCATTTGCTATGGATCAGTGTCAAAGCCCAGCTGCAAAATTCAATTTTCTGAGGAACTACTCACGGTCATCAGAAGGATTTGATTTGAATAAAACTTTAACTCACCTTGCATTCTCTGCTTCCGTCAAATTAATCCACTTGTTACCAATACAATACACGTGCATCCAGAATACACTATTGGGTTACATCAGTCCCAATGGAGATCTAAAGGACGTCAGCCGAATTTTGGTAGTTTTTACAGCGATGCGATAAAGGTTACAGGATGATTAAATTTGATGCGTTATGGATATCCATGATGCGGAAGATTCACAGGTCTGCCACACAAACAGCACGGTCTTGGTTACCGTCCTGAGTCTCCCAAAAGTCAGATACCAGCATGGCTGGTTGTCTGAGCTACTTACAGCAGAATAACATACGGACAGAAGCGCGGCTGGCGTAATTACTGAACACCCTTTTGCAGGAAACCGAATTTCGCTCGTCCGTTTTATCTCAGACCATTCTCATTAGTAGTAACCTAAAATGTCCAGATCGCCCAATAACAGAAGCCGGTGAAGTCAAAACAAAAGCGACCGAGGTTCGTAATCTTAAAGACTATTTGTAAGACGTCGTCGCTTCAAAACAGCACCAAGTTCCGTGTTATGAGGAGACGTGGCATTAGGTCTTTCAAATTAAAGTAAATCATCCTGGCAACCATCCATCTTTGCTTATTTCATATTCCAAGGGTTTCAGCTTTGAATATAACTCATTGTTATGATATGTGATAAGGATTCCCAGCAAAGGTGAAACTGCTGCATACGGCTTGTAATAACTTTACCGATGAAGCTGTAGAGCACGAAGTCATACTATATTTATTACACTACCAGATGGCTGATTCTATTATTTTTGGCTAACATGTGTTACTAAACAACTGCTTTGAATTTAACAGAACGAAGGATCCAGTAATCAAACTGTCACCGCCTCGGCTGCTGCTAATAGCCGTAGATTGGTAAAGACGAAATAGTTAATTTTAACTCACACTCCTCTGAGATTGGTACCGATGAGAGGCGACGTAAATGTTTCGGAAGTTGGTGTGGTAGCGTCGCCATTCATGAGATGCCTATTGCTTTCGATAGCTGGGGCCTCGATCGCGATTTTCCATTCTGTTCATTCATTGTGAACTGCACTTGATTCAAGACGTCTGGTCATGAATATACCTCATTTAATGGGCGGATACGAAAATGGATGCTTGGATAAATAACCACTCAAACACAGTGTGAAATCAAAATCCACCCTTTCACGGTTTTAGTCCCAACCCTGCTGGTCTTTCGGGATAGATGATTGTCCTAAGCATAAGTTACTGATATAATCCAAGTAGTGCATTTTAAGCAAGAAGTTACCAGGTTTACCTGTGACCACGAGAAATATAGTACGATATAGAGTGCAACCATTCCGGATTCGTCTAGACTATGGGATAAAAACCGAAAGCATTACGGCGTAACTTTTCGGCAACCAATGGCAGCACTCTTTGGGTCAGCTTCCTATCCAGCAACATGATCTAACTGTCAGTCAGACGTGAGATCATGCTCAACAATTGCGGGCGCGCGTGCTGAAACAGTTTTGGAAGTTCAGTTGACTTTAACAGCCATGAACGTATGCAAGTGGCTCGATTCGCCGCAGCCTACGGTGGCAGATACTGTAGGATGGAGGGTGTACAGAAAAACATAAAAACGAAAGAATATTGGGCTAATGACTATGAACAAGAAAATTGACACAACAGCGCCAGTTGTGCGGTATCTCGAACTATTGGTGTGGTTGGTCCATGAAGACACGCACGAGTATAGCCAAAAACACTTGTGTTCTTTATGCTACGTCGCCAGTTCATGCACTGTTCACACTGTGGTATCTCCCAGTCCGAACCCATCTCACCAAAAAGGACACTGCAAGGCAAAGATAACCTGGCGCGCTAGAACACATGGCACATAGTTGAATAAACAACTGATTTGTCGCAAAAAAACATCCGTCGCAATTCTTCATTTCTAAATTGATATTCAACTGATGTTTGTGCAATGCCTAGAACGCACCGGCGGTTAAATACAATCACTCTTCTTTAGTCTACGGTGCACAGTGACCAGAGTCCAAGGGCCACACTGGCGCGTTGTAGACCCAGTATTCCAGTGACAGGTCAGTATCACGCTGATCACAGTGATGCCCAATTTGAAGGATAGAGGAGTTAAAAATACATCGCGGACGTTCTTCCCATGATTAATTCGGCTGCTAATTCGGAAAGAAATGTGACAAAGGGCGGCCCTGGTGATGGACCTAGTAGGATACCCTCCACAGACGCGCCGATGAATGTGGGAGTGAATGGATTGGAGAAGTGTGATGGGGATTTTCGACACAACTTTGAAGCAGAGAAATCGTCAGAAAGCAGCGCGATCGAGTGAATCGAGTGCTGTTTTTCTATATAAGAAGACAATAGTTGCTGGCTTCCTATATGTGTGGTGTTCAAAAATTTGTCGTGGGATAAAGGTGTGGTCAATGCATATACAAACCAAACGGAACCCTGCTTGGTCTTCACGACTCCACCTCTCACAAATACTGGTAAGCTTGCGGGGGATGATACTAGCGATAAATGTAGAACATAGAGAGTAAACGGATACCTCGATGATTCTCACTGTCATGTCTGCGGCAATTCCCTCGCCCTCCACAAGTCCCGAATGAATTATGTTAGAAAATGAACGAGTCCCTTTCCTCCATCCTTAAACAAGGCAGGGAAAACGATCAGGGCTGAGTGCTTTTCTCTCTTCAGAAGGTTGATTTCTGATTCCCTCTCTACTGGCATCAAAACTTTTACCGTCATTGTGAAGTCTGGGGGTCGTTATGCTAAGCAACTTGGGCCAAATAAATTGCTCTTTGCGGTGTTCAGCCTATCGAAGCCGGCGGTCAGACTACGAACAAACTTCTGGGCGTCATCCTCTGTAATGACTCCACTGATTTAGGGGGCTTTCTCGACCTGATGTTACGAGTAAGTTGGAAAAGACCTTGTCTATTTCCAGTGGCGCCTGCCTTCTCCATTTCTTTGGCTCTTCTCATCTATCGCTTCTGTTGGTCAGTCTTGATAGTGTGGGTCAGGCTTCGTTTCAGGGATCTCACTGAATCTTACTGTCGATCAGAAACACGGATCACTATAAGATTCAATTTGAATTGGGTCGCCACCTCATTTTGGGAGGCAACGAAACACTAAACTCACACAGCACCGGATTTTGGACGTCTTCTTCTGACCGACCGATTTATTTGGTGTTATTTTGCTCTCTAGACAGTTCTGCTTGTATAATTCTTTGACGACCGAATCTCCCAAGCAGTAAATATCGTAACGGTGCACACCCTTCTGCATAGTCGCTGGGAGAAGAGCTGCAATTCGGGAACGAACTAGGGCATGATCTGACTCCACACACGTATTCCAAAAAGAGCGACAGTCTTGAATAACAGCTAATTGTTACGTGGTCAATCTGAGTTCTCGATTGGTTACGCTTGGGTTAGGGTCAGGTAGCAAATGACTGTCTCAAAGACAGCATACATCGGTTTTTCGATAAGAAAGGGTATTAGTGAGGGAAGTCTTTATGGTGCTACAAATAACGGTATTGGTATGGATAGTAACCATAACAGGAGCTAATAAACCAAATGGACTGCACTGAATGATATGCCGGTGAATATGAACAACCATTAGGCGAGATGACCGTGCGGTTTTTAGGACCGACCTTTTCTAACCAGTCTTAAATAAGATGCTGGTCATCCTGAGAGAAACATCTTACTGCCTTCACGCTTCTACCGCAGAAGCAGTACGGCTTCAACCACAGAACGTCCCGTCATACACCTGCTTGTAGTATAGGGACGCGCTGTAATTTGTCTGGCTGCTATCCTTTGGCCTTCCTGACAAGGTTGCTCCTTGAGGAACGGCTCTCCAGCCAGTTTCGTCGACGAGACCATCACAATCATCAAACCCAACCACGGTGGCAGCTATTGGCCAATATTTACAATTCTGGCCGTAATAAACGTATCGCAAAAGATTTCTTATGTGCGATTTACCAACACACTAAGGGAATCACGAATAGTGATAATAGTCTGGGAAGGCAAGTGTTTGGTGTATTACTTGCAAGTATTCACGAACAAATGTAGGTAACATCTTAGAGCCTGTTCCGCCTAACTGACAAGAAGCGACAGACGAACATTTCCTGTTCATTGTCGGAAAGTTCCTCCGATTCCAGATGAATATCCTAAAAGTTTGTCAGCAGCATTTGAATTCGCCAAACTAAGTGAATTGTATCGCTACGGATGGCACCATTCTTACCGATATCACCTCTGGTTAGTCCCGTGAAGCTTTTTAAAAGGTTGAACCCCTCCCAAAAGCCACGCATCTGGATAATCTGTGCTATTTACTGAGTAGGTCATTAATTGAACGCCGCTATAACGGATACAGTCCCCCTTTAGAAGCGAATTCCTTTCGAGGGGGGTTTATAAAGATCTTATATTCTCAGATAAACTAAAAATTTCATCAGCGAAGAGACGAAAGCATTTGTCCATCTTGCAGAGTTCAAACCATGTTGCGAATGTGACCTCAAAGACCCTTCTCCAGATAACCAGGTCCCAACTGTTCAATCCGACAGTTAAACTTACCGAAACGGAAAGCCGCATACGAAAACCTATCTTTTTTATAATCGCCTTTGTATATTGGCAATCATCCACGACGTGAAGGCATCTAACAAAACCCTCCTCAATGCACAGCACCACAGCCGTAGACTAAGGAGTAGTGGAGGACGATAGTCACGATTAAGTGCAACGTAGATCAGAACGTGTACTGCAGTTGTTAGGGGGCTAAAATGCTCTGTCTTCCGTTGCAAAGATTTCGAGCTTTTAGGTATCGTACAATCGTCACAGAAAACCCTGTGGCTCTTTTTACAACCAGTTCGTGTCGCGACACCCGCCAGTTACGTTCGATTTCATAAACGAGCTCAGCTGGGTTTCAGGTGAGTCCCCCGTGAAAACCAAATTGGTACGCAAATGAGTGTATTTGTCGAATTTCCTGCAATTTGGGTTCAAGTGGAACACAAGGCTGACGGAAACTCGGGAACTGCACCTAACTGAAGAGCCACAAGGGTGAAACAAGTCGTGGGCTGTCGAAGAGTTTTCAGAAATCTTGTGAGTAGTTTCCTTTATGAAAATCATACACAATATTTTCAATAATGTGAGACGCATCCATCTTTTGTCGGTAACTGCGAACCGGAACTGGATTTCTTGTTAACTCAAACACATACAATGAGGCATACACCAAACCGATCAGTAAACGCGTTCCCACAGCTTCGCTTTATTTAAGGCCATGTGAGGTACGTTGCCACTATAATCCAGCAGATACATCTACCTATATAATACATCGTCTTCGTGGAAGGTTGAGATTGAAAATACGACTTGGAAGGCAAGTGAAGCGAACTATTACCTAATACCATAACTCCCGAAATAAATATATTTGGCTTTGAACGAAAACCAAAGCCCCCCCTCCCCCCCGAAAAAAAGTCATGTTCTATAGTTAACAGGATGAGCAATAGGTGAGTAATTCGCCAAACGGCACACGCAATTGTGCCTAGTTGAACCGAGAATAGTAGACGTGTGAGATAAGAGACGATCACTGAGTTCAACAAAATATACCGAATGCAAGGGGACACGCTTACAGTAGCTCGCCCATATTTCTGTTATGTGCAGTTGATATTGTGACAGCTCAGTAGTGTCCCGCTTCTCAAGTATTGATGCCCTCGGCCAATAAAATGAATATTCGACGAACCTAAGGTTAATGAAGGTCGACAAAGAGGTAATCGGTTACTCAACAGACGCTCCACGTTTTACGATCGTTGCACATTCGCCATCTCCAAGCCGGGAGACCCAAATTCTCTTGTACTATGAGTACATAAGGATGGAACAGACCGCACGGTAGCTACCGGATATGTTGACAGAACAAAATCATCACCATTCTTGCATGGAACGGATTACTTTAAAACGAAGGAAATAGATCTTGAACATTTCTTCCACAGTTCAAACAACCCACCTGAAAAAAACTACTCATTGACGAAATTTGGTGCAAAGGGAGGATTTACACAGCAAGGCACCGGAAGACATGATGGGTAAGACTGTTCAGGAGGACAGTGCCCCAATTCGAATTGACTTCAGTGTTCTGGACAAAAAAAACGCACAACTGTACAGGATGAAGTCGAATGGGGAAAGACAGTGAAAGAATAGAGAAGAAAACGACTAGCCCTTGTCAGTCTTCGGTCGACCGGATTTTGCAGGCGCAACTTTGATTCGTTTATCTCGTTTCTTCAGTCCATCAATGCTGGCTTTCAGTAAGTTGGAGTAGGCCTGGTTGAAGCGGTTCATGTCTTTCTGATGAACCTAAAAACCAAAAGTCGAATCATATTAGTAGCTCACTTTCCAGATAAATGAAAAACAAAGACATAAACATTCGCCAGAATGGCTACATGGGAAAGTTAACAGATAAGAGGTTACCATCTCATCCCATCCTATTGGAGGACAGGTAACCAGGTAGTTAGCACGCATAACTGGTTTGTATTCATTTTCTGCGGTTCCACACCACACCACACAGCACTCACTCTCTCAACCACTCGTTTTCGGATATTCTTATACTCATTCCTCTTTGTTTTCATATTAAACGCATCTAATACTTGCACGCCGGGTTTTTAATCTATATGGCTCGAATGCAGTCAGGCAGAAGTTAACAAATATTGTTGACGGGCTTATTGGTCCCCCAGTGGTAACGTATCTCAACTTTGCCATTGAATGGTAACTACAAAGTCAATCCTCAGTCTGACTCCACCGCCGATCTGCGCATTGTCAGAGAAGTAAACGCACACAAAACTAATTGGCTTGCCTAATTAATGCAAACCAACCCAGCGGGGAGTGAGTGGGTTTTTTCTGCAGTCGCCGAACCCTACCCGAGATCATCTCCTTTATAACTCGAATTGCAGACCGTGACCAGAATTCACGTCAGACCCCGATCTCCTCTCAGTTAACCATCCTGATTCGCACTCTATCAGCTACTCCAACCCAATTAGTTCCTCCGATGACTGCCTGATTATTGGCATCCATTTAATTTCATCCATTCCGGCCACCCGTCCGCTCCGCGTATACACTAGACATTGCAGAGAAATGGTGGCTGATGGATGTCAGTGGCGTTCGTGCTGACAGTTTCTTTCCAGATTGTTTAATTGAGCGCTTGGAGGTGTAGGCACCGCAGAATGCTTGCGATGGACCAGCAACAGGTCCCTTCCCTCGCCCACTCTTTTTCTCTTCTTTTCACTATAAGGCCTTAAATATAATTAAGATGAACTTGATGGTTGTACGGCAGTGAAGCATCAGTGTCACCACTGATGTTGCTGTCTCTGATGATGATGATGACAAGTGACCTAGTATATGTGCAAAACAATCTTGAAATCCACGCTCACACGGCACTGATCCTCGGAGTGTTAAGAACTTCCTAAACATGGGACCGAACGTTACAAAAAAGCTGAACGGGCGCTAGAAACTGGGTACGCACCAAGGACGAAGATGCTTTGGAACAGGCACGATGGATAGGAACGCGAAAAGTCAAGAGGACGGCAGGGCAATTAAACATGTAAAGATGACAAACCATGGATCTCTTCATATTCGAATACAGTCGTCGCCGAGATGATAATCGCCTCCCGCGGTAAGGCCTCCATTGACAGATATTCAACTTTCCGGGCTGACTCGAAATAAGAGAGGGCGGGTGACGTTGCTTTATAGCCCACAAACCTGTGCACTTCATTATTCCTCTCTAACATCAATGCCCACCGTTTTAGGAAACACCGTGGATGCGGATCGCACTACGGGGAACCAACCTTTCTTGCCAGTGCCAGTTATTGTTGTCCTTCAATCCGCTGAAAGATGACTTGTTCTCCGTAGGAAATCTGCGGAACATCTGATCCAACCACCGCTTCACATATCTTTTACCGGTAAGGTTCCCCGGATGTAATTCCGGCCACCTTGCATCAATACTGGCTCCAGCCGCGCCCAGTAAACACCGCTCAGGACAAGTAACATTCTTACTGGACCCGGTTATCTCCAAAGAAGGAAACTTCGTCGAGCAAGTAGTATCAAGGCACCATGGGGAAATAAGGACTAGCATGTTCTGCTGCAGAGCCAGAAACCCAAAAACCTTATATTTACTCGTAACCTTTGTCGCGCAGAATCCACAAGTATTCGCTATTCCACAATTACCTTCAACTGAGACCGGTTTCAACAGAAGGGAATTAGGGGGCGAAATAGATAAAACTCATGCAGTATTCCTATCCAATAAATCAGGGCGCAGTTGAGCGAAGCAAAAGTCATCCCGAGGGGTTTGTTCTTTTAAAAACAAGGTCCCGTCACGAAGAGACTGGAACATGCCGCACACCATACTTCACCTCTATAACCCATTGAGCTATACTGGGGAGTGCACGTGTGACACTGACAGAGCCTCTCATAACACTTTGGTCTACGAGCAGACGTCTGACTAACACAGTCTCCTGGTCCTTCAGGTTGGGAATCGGGACGTGAGTGGCGACTTGCTCCTCAACAATGTAGTCTACCCTGACAGTCTTACGCCAACCACCGCTGCCTTGCGGTTAGGCTTTTGAACCAAACGCTTTGGTTTAGGACCCTCGTCACCCTCCAGTCTAGGTATGAGCGCCCTGGCAATATCCTAGCCCACGTACAATCATGGATTCCACACTTAAAAATAACCTCATTTCACATCGGTTATCCTGTGGTGTTATCAGTTTGGTCGCCTCACTTGCTGCATAAAGCGGGCGGACAAGCGAAAACACGCCTCCCTTCTTTCTCTTCCGCATATTTGCACTCCTCACTCAGTTGCTAGCAACATATCTGTAGGTCCATTCTTAACGACTGACAGATCCATCTGCCGCCCATTGCCGCTGGCTGAAATATCTAAGCCTGACTCGGCCGCCACGGCCGCGGACACTTCAAAATCATTCTTCAAACGCTGACGCTCATCTGGCATTATTTAACGTTCGCACTCTGAAATACGCCGGACAACAGATTGCTCTTGCGTGTAAGCTGGGCTAAATTTCCATTGATATTTGCTGTCGCTCTGAAACGAGGTTGCTGAAACGACCTCTCCATCAGTTTCCGCTCGCCTCTAGTTTCGAACCTCTCGTGATTCAGAAGCCTCCGCGGCTGGTTCTGCTGGAGTCGGGATTGTTCTAAACCACCAACCTCGTTCGTTTTGCAACGTCTGCGAAAGTCGAATAAAATGATCAATTAGCTGTAACACCCTTTCGATGCCTGACTGCCACGCCACCCGAAAGAAGCACCCGGGCTGAGATACTGCCAGGTTTCCCAAGCCTAGACAGAAACAGTCGAGATGCAGAGGTTGTATTCCAAGCACGGACCTTCCGGTCAGTAACTTCGCACTTTAACCACTGAGCCATCTCGAACGACAGAAAGCGTACCTCTGAAACGCCGACAACAGCTTCTGCTCATCGTATCTGCTTACAACCCAAAAGACAGTTTGTACGATGCCCCAAGCGCCTTGTTGCGGCCGGCTAAGAGCTCAGATATTGTTGTGGTTGCCGGGGGTAAGAGTGCACAGCTAGGTAGACTTAGCACTTCTGAGGCCCAATTAGATGATTGTCTTGGACTATTATCGGGACGCACGGACAACGGCGAACGCCTGATGCAGTTACGTGCTGACCACAGACTGTTTTGTGAAGTACTAATTTCTAAAACAACCGAAGCCGCTTAATCACATGGTGCCCCTGTATGGGAGACATCCTCCAACACAGATAGACCGCATCACCATTAGCTATAGGTGGCCTGATTCAAGTATCGATTGTCGCTCGCTCTAGAACACCTATATGCATGTGGATAACGCGCTTGTTCGTTGCTGCTTTTCACTGCTCTTTTCAGAGGCGTGCAAGATACCTATACCTTGTCTGACCATTGAGAAGCTCTCCGATCTGATGTGAAACTAGCCTACTAAAACCACCTGCTAAAGTCCCTCTCGGACAAGACATCTGATGTTAACTCTTACTGGAATGTATAGTAAGAAATCCTGCAAGATGCTGGACGCTCCACTTGCAGAACGGCGCAACCAACTTGACCTAAGCAACGGACCCAGACAGCATTAAAATTGCTCGGAGCTCGAACACGTATTCCTCCTGGTACAGTACAACACTTGATGAACTGAGACTTCGAAGGAAAACATCCTTGCGTGGGTCGGGAAGCATGATGGGCGCGGAAAGCTAAAGAGATGAAGGCCAGAAATTCTAAAAGATCATAAAAAAAGATAGTCGTTCAGCTGTAACACCTATTCGGTGCTTAGCTGCCATGCCATCCGAAGGAAGCACGAAGGCTGGGATATTGCCAGATTGCCCAAGTCTAGACAGGGGAAGTCGAGAGACAGAGGTCGGGTTCGAACTACGGACCTTCCAGTCAGTAAATCCGCGCTCTAACCACTGAGCCATCTCGATCCCGGCCAGAAACTCTGGGAATGTGGGTAAACTGTTCCAGCTGATACGCGCAACAGGGTCAAAGAGGCCTTTGGTGATCGAAACAATAATCGATAAAAACGGCTCGCCTGTCTCTAAAAAAGACGCCTGAATTGTCGAGTTGAAGACTCAAGAACAATTCAACTGGTCATCTGAATTTGATCAGCCAGATTTTCGACCCGCAACAGAGCTCTGGATAATGAAATGGAAACTCCCGGCGGCTTCGGAAAGTGGCAGTCATTTCTCCCTCAAGTGTCACCGAGCTGCCGGTTTTGACAAACTTCAATCCGCTCTGTTTAAAAATGGAGGCAAAATCCTCAGTCGATGCTCCTCTAGCCTATTTGCCTCTACCTGGACGAAAGAGGCCGTCCCGAACGATTGGGGTGAGTTGATAGCAGCGCCCATTTTAAAAAACGGTGCTTGCAGTGAATGTGGCGATTACGGAGGAATTAGCTCGACCCCTGTGAACAGACTCTTCGCATCGAGCATTCTATACTGTCTTACAAAGGCGCACGAAGATGGGACCCGAGAACACCAAGCAAGATTCCGGCCGGGAAGGAGCTGTGTGGACCACATCTGCATACCCCATCAACTGTTAGAGCAACGACATGCATATAGGCGCCCCATAATCGTGGTATTTCTTGACTTCAAGAGTGTGCGCGATTTTGTCGACTGGTTGGTTACTCTCAATGCGCTTGCAATACATGGTGTGCCCTAGAGGTTCGTGAACACCGTGCGCTCTTTGTATTCACATATTTGCGGGTGCAAGTGCAAGCTCTCCAAAAGCTTTTCTACAAGCAGTGATGTCTAAAAATGGTACCCATTCTCCATTTCTTACTTTCGTCATTGATGAGGCAGTGGAAGGTCTCCAAAACCCCGGTGTTCAGACTTCTCTGACCAAGAACCTTTTCGACTTGAAATATGCAGACGACATTTTTGAACAGCAGGAAGTACAAGCGCTGTTAGAAAAGGTAACCAAAGTCATCCAGTCCATCGGCATGTGCTTCGCGCCTACAAACTGCAAAGTAATGCTGCAGGACGTAAAATCTTTGAACATGCATCTGGGGGCTGTTCGTATTCAAGGATGGGGTCCACGTGGACCTCCTTGTGTTTGCACGAAGACACTGAATGATTCAGCTGCTAACCAATGTCAGTAGCGCCCATACTGTGAGTCTCTATACAGATTTTCTGACTGAGTGTTGGAGGTGCAAGCAACTCGGATGTAGTGGTGGCTGAAACCTATACTATGCAGGTTTGTCTTCTACCCCAGCTACTTTATTCCATTCGACGTTTACAATGCGGAAAGCAGTAGCAGTCTCCAACTAACCGGCTCTCCGCAGAGGGAGTTCGTCCGAGGGGGCGAGATGGCCGAAGTGGTTAGAGCGCGAATTTACTGACCGCAAGGTTCGCGGTTCGAACCCAACCTCTGCCTCTCGACTTCCCCTGTCTAGGCTTGGGCAACCTGGCAGTATCCCAGCCCTCGTGCNNNNAGTCCCTTCCCCGTCCACCTTTATTCTTTCCTTCACAATAAGGCTTTCAAATAAATCATGGTTGTACGGCAGTGAAGCATCGGTGTTGAACACTGATGTCATGCTGTCGATGATGATGATGATGATGAGTTCGTCCGGTTTAATGGGGTTAGATGAACTGAACACATTTAGAAAGAAACACCACCCAACTTGGCGAAACATTTCTAATTTGTGGTTCAAAGATTACCCGACGAAGGCAAGCGTCTTTTCTGAAAAGACGCTACCGTTACATCGATCGGAGAAGCTGATGGCCGGTTATCGCCCAGTAGCTACATGCCTATTAATACCACTAGTACACCACGCAGGACGACGGAACACGTTCTAAAACAGACTACTCAAAATCACCGCATTAGCAACAGCATGATATTCCCATCGCAACAAGAATACCTTCTAAACCGTTCTAGTGTGAGGAATCTATTGGTATTCGTGGCCAAAGTATATAAAAAAATACAAATACGAAGGACTTATATTGGACGGCATATCTTTCGGCTTTTCAGAAGCATTCGACGGAGTTCCACACATCCTACTGTTTCATAAACTTGGGGCCGACAGAATTCAAGTGGAAACACTACGCCAGGCAAACGCTCTTCTTTCTAGTATAACAATCAGAATGCAAGTATCAACAGCCTACACTCTCTCTTTACCGTTGGGGGTCTCCGAAGCACTGTCTCAGGACCTTTTTTCTGGATCTGCGTCAAATCTGCTTTCTTCAGGTGACCCGAACTCTTGGAGTTGTATGCCAGCGCACTTCAGGTGGGTACTAACACAATAAAGAAGTGGTTACTGAGTTGGTACTCTTTTCTGAATAGACACAAGCGTTCACATGTTCTTCGCAAGTAGATTCGGCAGACGTATTCTTCATACAGGGTAAGGACGTACAAGAAAGTAATAAGAAACTGGATTTCAAAACATAAAAGATGCCTTCCTCATTTCATCATCATAAATTGGCCCAACTGGCATCCAGTATTCTTTCAAGCATCCGACGTATCTTTCCACATATTACACACATGGAATTCCAGATAGTCTATGAGGTCTCCGTCTGGAGACCTGTCAACGTTATTCTTCGGGCTGACAATCCTATCCAAAGATGAGAGCCTAAAAACCAGCGCTGAATCTTCTTGCTTGTGCCTTTGCAGAAAGCCAAAGACTGCTGAATGCCAAGAAAAAATCTAACTCGAGAAGCTTAGACAAACGCATCCATTCTGTGTATCAATCCTCGAACCATGGCCGAAAATTCTCTCCCGGCCGGGTCATCTTACTTGCTGCACAGAGTAAGATGGGCAATCGAAAACATGCTAGTGCTGACGCCTATTATCTTGCACTTTGCCGTAGTGCTACCCTACTCACAACCCATTGTAAAGATCCTGCAAGTCTCTGCACTAGAAATGAAAGTTTTGTTGGCTTTGAATCACCCTCGGCGGCGACTGCTACGTCTGTCTTCAGTACCGACCCAAAACACCTCGAAGTTAATTTTCAAACCTCTAAAAGTGGACCACTTAACTACCTCTAATGAGTGCACTCTGAAGCAAGTAGGACAAGCCATACTTGCTCATATGCTGGATTTCATCCGCATCGATGTGTGTTGTCTATCAGAAACAAGTGCTGTAAGAAAACTGACGGTTCCACCGTTCTCCTTCCGCTTATAGCTGCGCACATCTGTTGACGCGGACGCCGGTTCAGCTGGACACGCCGAAGCGGGTACTGTGCTGAGCCATCTAGCGAAAGTGTCTCTACTTGAGTGTATATCCGCTGAGAATCGCCTCGGCTATGGATGAACCTGGAGAGAGGTCTCTCGCTCTCTATTCGTTGTGTTTGCCTACATTCTCTAAGAGCGGGCTGAAAGCCCAGACATCGTTATGGTTGCCTGAAATATGAACGCGAACGAGGCTCAATTGGGTGATCACCTTGGACTACACAAGAGACGCGCGGACAAGGGAAAGCGCCTAAGAGAGTTGTGCATTGACCACATGCTGTCCTTTCGCAGTGCCTACTTCCTGGACAGCGATCGTTCGAACACTTAATGCCCACCGAAAGACCAGCCCCGAACCCAACTAGACCACATTGGCATGAGTTATTAGTGGCATCAGCGAGCCTGGAAATGAGACCACGATCGAATTCAAGTTGGATCTCACAGCGATCCACGTATTGATCAACGCCATTAATTTGGTCATCGGGACAATACGTCTCAGAGAGATCTCCAGAGCGACGACTGACTCGAAGTTTAAAAACCGACCAGATAAAAAGCCCAAAAAATGGAGTCAGCGGCGATTCGAAATAGCCAAACTTTTTTCCAACTTACGCGCAACACCAGGCCAAGAAAGCTACTGATTAGTGAAGTCATTACAGAGAAAGATGGTCCAAAAGCCTGCTTCGAAAAGCGGAGCACTTCGGAGAACAATTCAGTCGGCTTGAAATACCCAGTATAATGTTCAACGCATCAACCACCTCACAAGGGGATGTGAGTTGCTCGGTCCCAACAGAAGCGGAGCATTTGGAAGGTGAATGAAATGCCACAGTAATGGTGATATCGAATGTCGTCCCTGTTTTCAAAAAAGGTGTTAACTCTGGAAGTCATAATCACCAGGTCATCAACTTAGTCACCACTGTTTCTACGTTGTACGTAGGTATCATCCTACGGAGGATCACTACCACCTGTGAGAGTGGATCCAAGCTGGGTTCCGTTCGCGTCATGGATACATTGACCACATGTTTACCTTAAAATTCCCCGAACACCACCATACGTATGCAACAACAACTATTGTCCTCTGGATCTAAAGCTAGCGTTCGACTCAGTCGACAGTGCTGCTTTGCGGCGATGCCTATCCTTCAGAGGTATGCCGGACAGCATCGTCACTCTTCCAATCCTTATGCTCCAACACCAGTGAGCGCGTGAATCTCCTGGGTTCACCACCAAAAGTGATGTCCGCCCTTTATCACCTATCCTGTTCAACTTCGCAATCGGATTAGTTACCGCAGAAATGTTCGCTGCCTTCTACCCCTGGTGTGGAGTTTCTTCCCGGGAAGACCTTTAGGATGCTGAGACTGAGTAGACACTGAGTAGCCTACCACGTAACAGCGTGCCCCCTGCTGCACAACGGCTGTGAAGCCTTGCCGCTGTTCGTGCAGATTGTTTGGTTTTGATCGTTGGCGCTCCGAAACATGGAAACATCGAAATGGAACTGCTGAAGTGCGACGAAGTGTTCTTTTAAGAAACCAACCGTCTGTCCAAGCAACGAGTTTATTTGGCTGCACCAACTACGCCGGTTCGGCCATGTGATCTTCTCCCACCGTGCCATGCTTGTTGAGACTTGAACTGGAAGGTGGACAGCTCATAACCTGCAGGAACACGGAAAACATGATAATGGGTCTTGACTGATCTGATTCAATCGCCCGCTGGGTTGGAGTATCAGCGTCCCACAGCACCAATGGTTGGAGGTACTCAACGACATGACGATGTCGCGCAACCAGTAGCGGTGTTGTATCTAGTCTCTTGTCCCTAATCGTTAACCCGCTGTTGTTTTGTTTTCTAATGTTTTTCCAGTAAAATAATAAATAGACGTTCAGCTGTAATACCCTTTCGGTGCATAGCTGCCATGCTACCCGAGGGAAGTACGAGGGGTGAGATACTGCCGGGTTGCCCAAACCTAGACAGGAGCAGTCGAGGTGCAGAGATTGGGTTCGACCCACGGACCTTCCGGTCAGAAAGGTGGTGACTATGGAACTCACATCTCAAAAGTGCTTGAGTGTATGGTTCTATTCAGGTGCTACTGTGTTTCTGGTTCCGATGGTCTTCTATCCGCTTAATACAAGACCAGCCGTAAAGTTGCCAGACGGTGCCTACCCAACCTAGTTACGCCAATCTAAGAGAAATAGATCGTCTTAGACGACTGGGGTCAGTTGATAACGGGTCCCATCCTCAAAAAGAGTGCAGTGAACGTGGAAACCACAGTTGGGTTCCCATTGTAACAAGGCCTTTGGTGATATCGATCGCGCATGGTCCTCAGGCGGTACGCGGAACCCGGAAGCGCCAGCATCAAACAAGTTCTTTTGGATAGTGCCCACTTCTTCGCAATCCATTAGGCGTTAAAGCAGCGGTGAATGCAGAAATGACCAACAAATTGGGCATTCCCTGACCTCGGGAGGGCATTTGATTCTGTATTGCCAGTGTTTCCAACCGCACTTCCATAGTATGTGCTGCGGAAGTTCGTGAATACAATCCGGTACCTATAATCACATACTTCTGGGTGTGTCAACGTATCAGGAACACTCAAAAAGCCTCGCTACAAAAGAGAGATGTAAGTTAAGGATCCCTACTCTCTATTTTTGTTAAGCTCTAAGATTGACAAGTGAACGCCGGAGGGTCCTCAAAACCCTAGAGTTCGGATCACTGATGGTGATAACCTTGTATATTGCGCAGACAATATCGACCCGATATTTGAAGGTGAACATACAGCATCGACGCCGTTAGATAAACTGATTGCCAGCATACTACTTTTCGGTATATCTTGCATTTACAGAGTGCAAAGTCACGCTCCATAATTTGCACCGTGTACATACCTCTTGCGATTCAAGCTGTGGATGGTTATACATACCTTGATGGTTGTATCATTCTTCATATAAGTGCCCGATGACGCTCGAACGAACGTCGAAGGCTCGATTCACGTTTGCCAGTTTGCGTCACTCATGGAGCCTAGAAGACATGTCTCAACGGTCACGTGCACTGGGCTATGGTACCGGCTGTGTTGGTTGCTAGACGATTCCTGCAGATATATGATCAGAGGCGTCTTAAGGCTTGTAATAACCGATGTCTCAGGGTCGTTGCTGGCATCGGATGGCGTTGCTGAACTCATAACCAGCATCGGTGTCAAAACTAATGTTTCTGCCTTTGATGATGACGGTGACTGAATGACTGGACAAAAACGGCACCCAAAGCCCCTGTCCTTGCTTGCACTAGCCCAAGTCACACACACGAGCACAATCTGGAGACACAGCGGATGGACAGATCAATCCGCGTCTATTAAAATTTGTGACGTATGGCGGGGGAAAGTAACTCCCAAAGCAGGTGGTTCAGGTTGATGCTAGAAAGACTTGAATACATCACCACCTTCAAGCAGCTACACCGAGAGGGTACGCGAGGCAAATAACCTGATCACGGTGAAGGGACGAATCCGTGTTCAACACAGGAACTAAGAAATAAGACGGGATGCTTACTACAGTGGATATCTTTCGGTTTCCGAGGGTCACACGCAGCAAACAAGAGTTTTCCTGTGGTGTGTGTGGTTCTGTTGTTTGTTTTCCTTTTCTTGGAATGGGTTTGGTACGACCGTCATCTATTCAAAGAGAGAAATCGTCCACCATATACGAAACTCTAGTTACAGCGTTTCATTGTGATAAACACAGAACCTCCATTCTTAGATTGTGTGAAGAATTTGTTGAGATTTGTCAAGAACTATAAAAGGAACAGTTAGACAATAGTAGGCGTACTGTGTCATTATCAAGGAGCATCGCGCACGTCAGATGCCAGGCAGCGATAGCTGACCCACACCCTAATCGTCTGCCACCGTGGCAAGTATCTGCCGCGTTGTGATTGGTCATTAATCGTCCCACTGCCAGCTGTGAGGGCCTATCTGGAGTGGCCGTTAACCAACGCGCCTTCAAAGGATTTGCCTTCAACTCACAACATTCGTTCTTATAATGTGCTTAGAAATGATAAATTCGAAGGATGACCATCCCGAATGTTACGAGCTCCAGTATGCTGACCATCTTTCCAGTGGTTTGGCGAGTGACGCTAGCAGAATCACGAAGGATCGGAAGAACATCAAACTCAAAAGAAACAAAAGGACTACAACCAAGCAAAAATTTAGCCACCATAGTACATAAAGCAAGAGACCAGATGGAAGGCTCAATGGTCGAAGACGAAGAAGACCTGAGGCAGACTTCAAAGAAATAGCGAGGTAGACGAGGGCTATGAAAACCGAGCATCGTCCACCGTCGAGTTTAGAACAGGGGGAGAACGAATAAGGCCATGAGGAAAAATGAGAATTAACAATGGTTATCCAAAAGGGCCTCTGTCTTCACGGAACACTCATACACCAATTGTTCAGAGGATTACCGAAAGGCGGTAAATGGCGATATTTTAACGGGAAATGTAGTGCGAGTGCCACGAGATGTAGTTTAAGTGACGTTTTCTCACATGCAAGTTAGTTTTAAGAGCCGACGGGAACCGCTAACCAGAACGAAACCAGTGGAACTCGTGTTCGGATGCTGTGAAGATGCCCACAGGCTGTTGTCGTGGGTGTAATGACCGAAAGGCACGCTGATGATCGTGATGCCTGGCGCTGTACCAGAGAAACAGAAGCATCAGCGGGAAGCAGCCACTTCATGAGAAGCTAGAAAGGCGGCTGAGACTGACCTTCATAATGAAGCTTCTTAGTTCGTACGGTGGAGACTGGTGAAAAGACATTCAGTGTGATACAAAGTGCGCCTCGAGGACCTGTTGAAAAAACAGAACAACAGTACATGAATCCGGACATCAGTGGGTTGGCTGAAATTTGGCCGCACAGGAAAATTCAAGGCTCGTTTCCGAAAACACAGTGATTTTAGGAGCGATAAGCCGAATAGCGGAAGAGGCGGGTTCACAGTGTCACACCAGTGTTTTGGATTAACTTGATGACATTCCCGTAAGAGACTGTCCGAACTTGTCTATAGGGTAGGGGACGCTATAATACACGGATAAGAGCAGTGGAGGCTTACGTGGCAAACGTGTAGGATAGGCTGATGTATCAAGGAGGTGCAGCGTTCTAAATGGCGCCTATCAGCTGGTGAGGTCTACGTGGGCCTGAAGGGCTCCTTAGTCTCATTGATATACCAAGTCAAAATGTTATCGAAAGGTTACAACTTACATCACTCCCACTTGGGAGCATGCTAGGGCCTTCCGCGGTTCTAAGGTAACTGAGGCAGGTGAGATAAAGACGGAACGCACGGGATCTGGGCCAACAGTTTCAATTTGTAAGGACGACAGTATTCTGCTACTTCTTCAGCGACTGGATAGAAATAAATCCTTGGGACCAGACGACAAGCATCCTTTAGGTTTCCATTAACGAACCCCCGTATTGACAACACCATTTCCAGCTTTAACTAACGGGTGCGTGCAGATACGCTCGATACCTTCCGGACGGAATCAGGCGTTTCGTAACCCATAACCCGTAAAGCACTCCCCAAGCAACTAACATGCGGCGAGTCTTACAGCAGCGTGAACAGAGACCGTGTAGTTTTGAGTAGAATGTCCCCCATTACTCACTTAACGCCGACAAGATTCTAACACCACGTCAGCACTGATTCGCCAGCGACAAGTTATGTGCTTTTGGTTAAAGAATAATTTGCTACATAGACCGTTCAAAGATCAGATGTTGACACTTGGACTTCAGCAAGCGCTTGCAGGGCTGACCGCATCATTTGACTTGACCTCTTCTTAGGCCAATTTCTTATCCATATTTTGAAATGGATTTGGGACTTTATTCGAGATCCTTACTTTACGGCCAAGATGAATGGGCTGGCAAGTCTACAATCAGCGCTGTACCGCAATGTCTGTCACGGATCCAGTGCTGCTAACACTCTAGTGGATAAAAGTCACAACACACGGAACACAAACTATCCACGCTAATTACCCTCAGGACGGTCGGAGAATGCGCGTTTTTGGACGACGACCGAGAATTACAGGGGTATATCAGGCATACTCCAAGAAATATCTAAACCGCTCAACATCACGCCAAAGCGACCAATAGCCAGCATCTCCGCCGGGTGAGAATGAAACCCAAATGTATTTCATGAGCTCATTGCCCCTTGTCAGAGAGGAAGTGGTCCTAGGTTCTGGGGTGCAGAAATGCGGCGGATCAACGACTAACGGCTGCTGGGTACTGACTGTCGATAAATGCAGGGGGTTCCTCAATCTGGCGAAGGATAAAACAATTTGCCTCGTTCGTACGCGTACTGCCACAATAGAGAGCATTAGTCTATATTTCGAGTACCAAAATTAAACTCTATCGAACATGCTCGTATTTATGAACAGCTTAACCCAAGCTAAAGATGAGGGACTCATATCGGATGCAATATTTTTCGACTTCTCAAAAGCATTCGAGTCCCACACCTCCCGCTGCCCCACAAACTCGAGTCTTACAAGATTCAAGGGGAAATTCTACACTGGATTAAGGCGTTCCTATCAGGCAGAAGATTCCTGGTGAAAGTAGGCTAGACCTTTTCTTCTCCAGCGCCTGTCACCATTGGAGATCCTCAAGGCTCCGTTCTGGGACCACTGCTGTTTCTGGTACACGTCAACAACCTTCCAGACGTTCTCACAAGTCCAGGTCTACTTTTTACGGACGACTCGAACTCCTGGAGGTCAAATGCCAGTGCCCTCCAAATGGATGTAGACGTTGCAAATCAGCGGTCGTTGGACTGGCACCTTACTCTGAATGACGAAAAGCGCGTCCATGTGTTATTCGGAGGGGACTCAGCGAACACCTTTGTCGTGCATGGTGAAAATGGACCAGACAACATCACGCGGATGGATGTCATAAGTAATTTGGGCATCTGGCTCTCTTCAAACACGTCCCCCTCACTGCACCATGAGAAATCGGCTCAAAAGTCATTCGCTGTTCTACGGATGATTTGACGAACCTTCTCCCGTATTACTCTCATGTACTTCCCAGTACTCTATGGGCCTACGTCAGACTGCTCCTTGAATATGCCAAACATTTTGTCTGCTGAGGACGTAAAAGGATATAACTCTCATTGAGCATATCCAACGAGCTGCTACGAAAATGGTTGCCGACCTCAAGTCCGTGGACTATAAAACGCGTCTCGCGGTGCTTGACCTCTTGACCCTGGAGTATCGTCGACCCCGAGGAGACCTAATACCTACTTACGCCCTGTTGAACAAGGAACGGCAAACTGGCTTTTCACTGCTGATCCATCAAACACACGGAGGGGAAATGGCAAGATTTTCAAGCTCAGAGTGCACACTTTAATCAGGCAGTTTTTTCTCATTTCGGGTAGTTGATGAGTGGAATAACCTTCCAACGACGGTTGTTCAAGCCGCTTCTAGTACCCGGTTCAAAGCACTTTTCGACGCTTTTTCAGTTGAGCCATTGCGCTAACAAGAATTCTGCCCCACGCTGAGAACTTGAAGAGCAGTGCTATACACTTTTTCGCTTGTGCCTTTCAGCTGGGCGACAGTCGCTGAACGACAAGAACTCCAATAGAGGCGGGCGCCGGAAAAGCTTAAGTCGAGCCTGATTTCACTCCGAATCTTCTGCCTGACGGGAACGCCTTGGTCCAGTGGGGAATTTCCCCTTGAATCCCGTAAGGCGCGAGTTTGTGGGGCAGCGGAAGGAGTGGGGCTCGAATGCCTTTGAGAATTCGACAAATACTGCATCCGATGAGTCCCTCATCCTTGGCTTGGGTTAAGCTGTCCATATATACGAGCATGTTCGTCACGGAATAATGGTTTTGGAGGAATCCGTGTTGGACTAGGGATATCAGGTTGTTGTTAGTAGTGCGATCTAGAATGGCCCGCTTCAGAATGCGTTCCATCACCTTGCAGTTTACGCTAGTGAGGCCAATAGGCCTGTAACTGCCGGGCGATAGGCGGTCACCAATTTTGTAGATTGGCGTAACACTCGCTTCCTTCCAAGCAGCGGGAAGCTTACCTTCGTCGAGAAACTGATGGAACACCAGGTACAAATTCTTTACCAGTGTGAACGATGTTTCTTTCGGGATCCTTGGATAGACCTCCTCTGGCCCTAACGCGCAGAACGGGTTTTTTGTGTAAGTGTTGATGAATGTCCACCTCAGTGAAGACCAAGTTTGTCAAAGGCCGTTCTTAGTTACGTCTTGAAAAGATTGGGTGCGACGAGGTCATTGTGGCAGAATACAGGCCTGCATAGTGTTCTCTCTAGACTTCAGATACCGCTAATGGTCACTCGTGAGTACCCCGTTCCTGTCCCTCAAGGAGAACGCGGTTGGCTTGTTTCTGTGGCGATGTCTCATGTACTTAAACAGCACATTTTTATTTTTCCTTGCGATGTCGAGTATGGTGGCCTGTCTTCGTACGTTCCATTGGCGGATTTCCGATTTACGGCGGTTCCGCACTTTACGAAACGCCAGCTCACCTTCTGTGTCTCCTGTAGTCAACCTTTTGAAAAACGCTTGTGACCTCTTTTCCAGAAGACGCCGAATCCTTTTGGGTAACTTGCGGTTCATCCGACTGCGTGTTGGTTTTTTTTGCGGTGAACATCGCATCGGCTTCGTGAACCTTCTGAACTGTGATCCTGTATAACTCTTCCACTGAAGCTGTCCCAGTTTAAATTGATCAAGAAAGATGCGCATTCCTGAGAAGTCTGCACGGCAGAAGTTTCGAATCCACGTTTAGGGTTCGGGATTTCTGGCCCACTAGCAGATGCAACAGAAGTCAGCACACAGTGGTCACTAGGTCCCAGTGGAGCGTTAAGTAACACCTGATCGACGAAGTGCCTTTTGTTGGTGATGACCAAATCCAGGAGGGACTGTAGTTTGCCTGAGTGGTATCTGGTATGTTTGACGACATGTTGAGTCCCAGCGCTCTGTTGAACGAATTTTTGTCAGCGCCACTGCGAAATGTCCACTAGACTCGGCGCGTTGGAACACCTCCGGGAGGCCTTGGCGGTATTAAGATCACCTGCGAGCAAGAGATGTATGAAGTAGTAGCTGGAGGAGAGTTGCTCAAGGGTCCGTATGACGAGTTGGTCATCTTCCGGGGGACTCGAGGGGCAACGGCAGACCCCACCGAGGAGAAGAGATTTAGTCCCGCACAGCGGGATTTTGATCCACAGTGCATCGCAAAAAGGTGCAGGAGTGGTATCGGAGAGGACCATCGGGTTGGACATGGCGGTATGCAAATATAAAGCAACGCCACAAGCCATCCCGCGTTTTGAGTCAGCTCGAAAAACGGAGTAGCCGTCTAGCGAGATCTCCACGTCAGAGACATCTGGTGTGAGCCAGGTTTCTGTAAGTGCAATTATGGACGGCTGTTCAAGGCAAGCTGACTGTTTAATATAGTAAAGTTTTGTGAAGAGACTGAGGCAGTTTGTGGACAGACATTTCAACACTGTCTATGCTGCATCCGAAGGTGGTGAGCCGAGAGGTTGCCGCCAATTTGGTTAGCAGCTTTTATAGCTGTACGCCAGGTTTGAGTCCAAGGCACCGAAGGGGCCTCCGCGGCATATTTGTCTGCTTCCTGACTTGGTGGTTTTGAGGACTGCTCTTCATTTGCAGGTTTTTTCGCCCCGTGGATTTCCGGGTGCGCCGGCCTTTTGCCTTTTCGGGACGTCGTCTTTCTCCTCGTGGGCGAACGTTTAGACCGCGGATACTTGCAGCTCGTTCAATATCGCCCTTTGAACGACTAGGTTTACGGATTTGGGGCAAACACGTGGTTGTTTGGTTTCATGGGCATTTGGGCGCGGTTTAATCGATAAGGTGTCTCTGTAAGGCCATGTGCGTTGGGTGGTAGCACCAAGAAGTAGGTGGCGCTCCCATGAGTCTCATTTTCGCAGAAGACTGCACCTTGAGACTAGCCAACAGCATTCATATTCGGCGAAGTTTATGCGGTCGCTTTTCTTTCGTGTTTGTGTGAAATCCCGAGTCGCCCGCGATAAGCGTGGCCAACTGGGTGTACGGAGGATTTTCCGGTTCCTTATTTTCGGGTTTGTGGTTTTGGCTGTCGGCGTCATAGGCGACGACTGTGTCCACAGTCGGAGAGACCACTCTCGACGGAGTGGAGCTGAGGACTGACAGTTCCACATTCTTAGTGGCTGTAGGGTTGTTGCAGCTTTCCCCGATGTCGAGGTCAACGCTTGTAGTTGATTTGTTGGTAGGCGTCGCCGCTTGTCTCCTCACATCTGACCCAATCCAACTCAGAATCTGTGACTTCGGGGTGGGGTTTGCTGCTGCACATTTATCATCTGCTACAGAAATAAGCAATGATAGCACTACGTACTTTGAACGCTGTGTCCACGCGAGGCGTGCCTCTTCCCGAGCATCGCTGCCTTTGGTAATCGAGGGGACCTCGGTGGTTAAATTCTGACCGGTACTTTCGAAATTGGTTTCGTTTTTCGCTCGTGCAAATTTTTGACAGAATTCTCTCGCTGTTTCATTACAATAATACTGTTTATTCTCAACTAGCGGGTTGCATACCGTCAGACAGTGTTAACGCGTGTCATTTTGTTGAGATTTTTAACTTAACGTAACCTCTGTCCGCTTGCACCCAATTCCTGCGGTGCGCACAGTCTCAGTCATGAGCAAGATCAATCCAGGCTGCTTTCTACGGCTATTGGTGTACCGCAAAATATGTGGGCGAAATGGGGGTCTATCGAATATACGACGTAGTATGTAATGTCACACCTGCAAGGCCTGGCGGCACTTCAAATGTACGGGTTTACAGGACGACCAGCTAAGCCGGTTATCTAACTCTCCAGACCCGTTTGTCTGCGCCAGCTGCCTCTATCTTAAGGGTGCTATGCATTCTGTAACTAAAAAGAGAGCTACAAAAACGAACCCATGCCCCCACTGCTGGATCGGAAAGACCAGTGCGAATGTTCCGTGTTGATTGGGAGACTCGACGCAACTAAAGCGCTTCTTTCTAAAGCTCTCGACGAAGCAAGCACAAAGTACCAAGCGGCCTGGACTAAGGTCTTCTTTGAACAAATACCTAGCAATATCCACCCCGAGTCCGCTGGCTGCAAAGGTCTTCCAGCCCTCCGATGCGGTACTCAAGACCGCCACGGCATCTTTAGTGGACAGGAGCATGAGAGAGAGCAGGCTGATCATCGTTCTCAAGAAAAATTACGCCAACGAAGCTGACACCGTCGTTCCTTGGCGGCGCCCTCGCAAAGCCCGAACACGGATAGCTTCACGCAGAGTGGTTACGCGGAAAGAGAAGCAAGCGAACCTTTGGGCTTCTAGTCACGCCTTTCTCTCCATCTGCCGTACAGAAGATTCTAGAGTGGCTGTTAGCATTCAGAAGGCTTACCCAACGATCAAGCGTATATCTGAGGATCGCCCTCTAGAGGCGCGAAGGCTGGGCCACAGACGTCTTACAGGAGAGGTGCGAAACAGGCCTCCGCTTGGCTCTAGTTCAGCCTATCCCAAACTTGTGGCCAAACCTATGGTGGTTCTGGCCTCTTGTGCTCTTGAAAGCAAGCCAGCGCAACCGGTCGCGACTCCGGTCACAGGAAAAAATTGAGTCACCGCAACACCAGAATGGAGAACCAGTTCAACCGGCATCATGACGCAACCGTGCGCTGCTTCGCCGAAGGCAAAAGTGTGTTCGTTTGCGACTAGAGCGGAAGACACCCGAAGTGGATCCAATAATCCCTTGACCGGCATGACAAAGTGCTGTTTAGGATTCAAATTAACCCAGCCCAGTGGATCCGATACACAAATCAGATGCAGCCGGTGAACGCACGGACTATGTCCTCCGGATAGAGTGAGTTGAATCTAGGGATGCTTCTGGACAATTATGACCTCGGTAAGATCGCGGGAAGTCCATCAGTTGTCCCGTTGGGGTCCAGCCGGAGCATACATTACGACCGCGATGCTGAGATGACAGGATCCGCAAGCCATTGAGGCAACTGCAAGTGAAATCCCGACTTCAAAGCTACACCAGTAAACTTCAGTGGGGAAGTTTCCAGTAGAATCCCGAAAAAAAGTTCCACCGTTCGCAGTTAGGCGCTGTCTTGGATAGTTATGTTTATGGCAATGGTTAAGAAATGCGTAGGCAAGGATGACGAAGTGAAAAGATTGGCATTACAGATGAAAGGTGGCTTGAAGCTCGGGATAGCGTTTCCGTTTCCTCCTGATTTGCGAATACCTCCCGAACTTGCTGACTGCATTCGGCGCCGTTATCTCCGTTCACTCTGTTCACCTTGACCGCATGCCCCTACGTTTCTGTACCACATGGTAATTATACCTCATAGGTTTTAAAAAGCCTTCCAGCCTAACGGCCCATCTTCGGCTGCAGCCGAACAAGGTTCAGCCAACACGCTTTTTACCGTTCACCGAGCTAACACATGGCGAGGACGCGGTAGGAAGATTTTCAAGCACCGAGCAAACACTTTTGTTGGGCAACTTTTTTCTCATTTCGGATAGTTGCTGCGTAGAATAGCCTTCTTTAGACGGTTGTTTACGCTGCGTCTAGTACCCAGCTCAAAACACTTTTAGTCGCCCTCTTATGTGGGTCCTCGGGCTGGCAAGCTTACTGCCCAGCGCTGAAATATTAAAGAGCAGTGCAACATCCTTTTTGCTCCTGTGTTTCAGGTGAACGGAATTCGCTGGACGACAAGAAAAACAAAACCAAGGAGGTTTGGCGAAAGCTCCGATCCTGCGTACCAATCTGTGGATCCGTGAGCCGACTGCCAAATGAAATAAAACCCCAATGTGCCAGATGGGAAGCCTCCAGCCAAGGTTATGTTTAGGAGGAAAGCGAATGCATCGTTTGATGAACCGCAATCCGAGAAAACCAGGGAGACCGGTGGCGAACACCAGTCAGAAAAAATTGTCAGTAAACGTCGCACTGGGTGTATTTTCGGCAACGGGGACGCTGTTCTTGTCAAAGACAAGTGAGCAAATCGCTGGAGTTCGGGAGTGATAATACAACAAAGTTGTCGCGTCGTCTATGGCGTAAATGTTTCGGGGGTCCCGTTGTTTCGGCGTGGCAACCTATTTCGGCACTGAGTTCGACCCAGTATCATCCACAGAATAAAAAAGAAACTACCGTCCGACCTTCTCGTTGCTTTCGAGATGCAACCGAAGGGCAAGTCAACAGAATCAAACGTTCACGCCAAACCATCATCGACGCAAAGAAGAACTGCGCAGCGAGGAATTCCAGGAAAGCGTTTGCAGGTCAGTCTCAAATACAGGACTTAATAATAGGCTTTTTCCAACTGTTAGAGGGGCGTACCAATCGAGGTATGGTCTTATCCAAAGAATGGATTTCCAGGACATGTCCGGACCGACAAGTACATATGCAGAGCACGACGCATTGCTAAGAACTTTTTTCGGTCAGCACCCGATCCGGGTACCAGGTGCGTACAAGGATCATACCAAACATGTCACGGATTGACTGCTCACCACCAAGACCCTTACCAGTCGACGGTATGGGTTTATGGTACGGCGGTCAGCCAACATATGCCAGGTTGATTTCTTTAATCATATTTCGTCCGCTTAAGAAGCCGAGCTCTGTATTATTCTTATCTATCTTGATACTCTCAAGGCGCTTGACCAGGTCCCCCACGGTGTACTCCTCAACAACTTACGATCCACAGGGATTGGTGGCCTGCTGATGCAATGGTTCCTTTTTTAACTCACTAGGAGAGCCCGGGTCGCCAAGATCTTAGATTTTCCCCATCATATCTCTCCATCACCTGTACGGTTCTCTGCAGTGTATATTAGTGCATGTCACTTGCATCAGAGCGTACACCTTTGTGTGGATGCAAAGGTATTCGGAAGTGCAAAGTTTGTCAGCCTAACAAACCGCTCACCTATGAGAATCTACCTCAGATTGAGCCTACCTTTTGCAGTAAGTGCGCTCTCTGCTACCAGGGTTCACACCGATGTCACGGTTCGCCAGCGTGTGGAGAATTTACTTTTCACGGAATTTCCGTGGTGTCAAATTTTGTAACCAAAGAGGAAGAAGCTTGGTTGCTGGACCAAATATATCAAAATTCGTGGGCGCTATCTCAGTCCGGAAGGCGTAAGCAGCTTCGACCTGCGGTAATACGTGCTATGGATGTCCTGTTTGGCCATTATCCACTCCACTCGATCTGTGCATTACATCTGAAGGGATCCCCGACCGGAAAAAAAAAACAAATACTACCTACGATATTACACTGGTCTTGCTCTCCCTGCGGAATCCCCTGGAAAACCCACAACATCCCGCTGCTCACAAAACTGCGCACCCCAGCCCAACTACCTCAATCACGACGTCCATCACGGGGCTGTCCAGAAACTGAAGTACCTCAGTGCAGTGACGGCACGGCACTGTCATACCCAGTTTGATAGCATACCCGCAACAGTTCACCCCTTACTTTGACTGCGCCCGCTCGCCCACTCGTTCCCTTACCTACAGCCACAATGAAAGTCGCCACCGGGAGGCGTTCATTCCAATTTGCTGAACCTTCCATCGGATCCGAACATCTCGGTGTCTTTTACTTTGCACTCCTCACCAACTCAGTCATTTTCCGTGCAGTTCGCGCCCCTTCTTGTGCGTTTTCATGAACTCCTTCTCCCAAGGAACTTTTGGGCCCGACCCCGCTCCAGCAGCAGCACTAGTGAGTCTCTCCAGTTTCACTGCACACGGTGATTCTGAGTTTCCTACTACCATTTATCCGTGCCGCATACTCCCCCACTTACGCTTTTCGTGACTCTGGCCATACGCCCAACAGCCCAGGGCTACGAAGCCTCAGTAACGGTTTTAGGCTTTAGTTCAAATCAGCCGGTCAGATCGTGTCAGTTCTGCTGCCTCTCATGATCCGTTATTCTGGTTCCGCAGATTGAAGTTTTTCTCTTATTATTTTTATCACGTACCAGGCAGGAAGCCTCTTGCTATGCCCTCCCTCGTATTGTTTTTGCCCGCCACTTTCAAATCTTAATGATCGTACCTTGTCTCACCTGATATGTTCCATTATAAGAAAGAACGAGCCCTTGTAATTTTGGTTCCCTACCCGTGCCGCCTCAGGCGTGTCCAAGTCTTCCTCGGATAATGCCCACTCTTTATGTCGCCGTCCCTATTCCACGGAATTCCAAGTACCCACAAACCCCACCAGTCATGCTCTTATTCTGACTGTAAATTTATGATCATGCCTGAAGGTATGCCACCCACTAGTTGAGAATAAACATTATTATTATTATTATTATTATTATTATTATTATTATTAGTTGTCCAATTTAGCATGCTTAGCCCCATACGGTTCTTGCAAAACATTAATAATGTCACTGATTCGGTCGTCCATGGATGATCTGATGATATTGAGACAGCCTGCTTATTTCAGGTTAGTGACTCTGTTTCTACTATTGCCAACGTTCACTCTGAACTGAATTTTAATCCCCCTGGTCCTCCAACTCCTGTCTTTGTTTCGCCGTTCCAAAACGCCAAGCGCCCTCGTATCGATTCCAGATTCCTCCTGGGATGCTTATTCTTAAATGGACTCTCGATTCCCACGCTTCCCGAATTGAGGGACCTGTAACTTGGGTATTCCTGTGCGTTTAGTTTTCCCCAACATGCATGGTACAGAGCGGCTAAAGCCAACCCAACGTAGACACTGAGTACGCTCAAACAAATAATAGCAAATTTGCGACCGTGTGGAGTGATTTGAGAATTTCGAATAAACGCTAACTTAATTATGTCAATGTCTTCTGTGGTCAAACTGCAGTTTTCCCGGAAATTGGACGTTTGCGTACAAGAATCGGCAAAAAGTAGACAAGCCCGAGTGGTTGCGCCAGAATGGACCCGAGATTACGGGGTCAAGGGCGGTTTTTTCTAGGTCAAAACTAGAAAGAAAGTGTAGGCACACAACAAGGACAACAAAACAACGAATCCTCTAGTATAAAATAAGAGTGGAAGAAAAGAATCGAACACACATCTATGCTCTACGCAGAGGGGCGGCCTCTTTGATTACAACAGAACCATCCACTATGAGCTAGGCGTGGTCTGCTGGCAAAAGGCTCTGCACACTGATAGTGACCCTAACTTCGTTGGAGCTAAATACGAGTTCAGGAGGAGGCTGGAATAAATTTGGTGGTCATCGGCTCGCTGACGGATTTTAATATCTAACACAGTGATAATTTAGCCCATCAGGGAAAATTTCAGAGGGTTTAAACACGGGAACGAATAACACGCTCTGTTGGTGGTGTGCTGGATTCTGTCCCAAAGTTCCAGCTCTGCCCGCGCAAATGAGGGCAATGAGAAGTCTCGTTTATCCCCTTTCGGTGACAGCAAACAACAGGAAGGGGTCATAAATTAGCGCCTGGCTAGACAACCATGTGCTTCGGATATCTGCTGTCGATCAGATGCAACTCCAGATTTATATTTGCCTAAAGCCAGTGTCGACAATCCTACCATCTCATCAACAGAGAAACATATAAAAACTAGCATCCTTGAAGTCGCAGCATACTGAGCAGAAGACTCACACCTAAAGACTGACGGGTTTAACAATGTCCTACCCATCTCACTAAAAGTGGTCGAATATATCACGCCGCAAATTTTTCGGTGCTTTTACAAACATTTTCTGACAAAACAGGTAAATGGGGACCAAAATAAACAGAAAGGGTCCACTGGCAAAGCCTTCTGTCTGGTTTCTCAGAACCCCACCAATTAAATGTGGACACGCATCTATGATAGATATTGCAAAAGGCGGAGTGTGTGGCTTAGCATAGGGTAGAGAATGTCTTTTATGGAAGGCATGCAGCTGAAGTGAGTCTTGTCAACCGTGAAGTCTTTTGCTTCGTCAGGGAGAGGAGGGGCGGAGTTGGTAGGGCTGCGTAGTGGCCGAAAAGGCCTATCAGGTACCATAAATGTGGATGGGCCTGCAAGGCGCATTGAGGTAATGGATTATGAGTCAGAGTTGACCACTTAGAGAACTAAGGCGGGATTGGTGGCATTTTGCCCGTGCATGTCATTTGGATGTGATTTGAGGGATATTTGTTCCTGGGCAATGAGATATAGCAAACCTTGCAGTCCCCAGCTAGATCATTATATTACCAGAATCAGTTAAATCGTATCAGGGTTGTCTGTCTTAGTAGCTGATCTATTCAGATATTGTAGACATGGTTTTCGAAGTGAAGATGGGCAACAATACTTCGAATTAAATGATGGGTTGAATGAAGATCAAACCTAGTTGGCAGACATGGAAAAGAGCCTCATAGTATCCTGAGATAGTGAGCGGCTTTCAGCATGTTAGGTGTGCCTGAGAAGCGAAAGTTTTCATGTGTATATCCGGAAGGTCTTTTGTCTCCGCGCACTGAACTGCGCTTTTATACGGAATAGTTTTGTTCTCATAATCATCTTCTTGAACAATACCCGACTCAATATATACACTGGTTCTCCTGATTCAATGAGCCCTCTCAAGATGGTTTTCTTGTCCCAAACACAGGACACCCTACTACCCACCCCAATTGGGCGGCATGGAATTGCCCCCAGTATCCTTTCGTAGGCCTCCAACAATCCGCGTGTCCGAGGCATCGCCCTGAGAGTGCACCAAAATTTCTCTTCATGTCACAAAGGGACGAAGCTATTGTGCAGTGCGTGTTGAAGGAAGGCCGGTCCCTCCGTCCACGTCCAGTCGCTCACCACAAAAGCGTACGTGATGTCAACTGAGACGTCTTCATTAATGTGTCCGGTTTGGAGGTCAGCTGTCTCAGCGTCATACATTTTAGCGCCATGAAATTTTCTAACGTAAACTTCACGCATTTCCTTGTGAAGTGAAAAATTTCCCATTTATTTTCAGTCTGTCAAAGGTGCACTAGGATCCACTTGAAAAAGTCATACGTCTGCACATTTGGCCGCAGTACCCGCTAGGAAACCCCCGACAAACTGTTTCACGGTCTAACAATGCCGTACATATGTTGAGTTTGGAATGCACCGAAGGCTCAATCACTGGTCGGTTATAATGCATCAAACTTTGATGACGTCCATCCCAACCCGGTATCCAACTAATCACGTATGCTTACATAGTTTGGCCATATGATTTGCTTTTAAGCATGTGGAACAGTGCTTTAACCATTTTACAATCTTTTTAAACTGTCCTAGGTGTTCAGGCACCATCATTGCTGCGGCCCAAACTACGCCATGTGCAAAACTGACGGTGACAATGTGCATCGTACTCTCTCGAAGGGTCTCGGAACCCGCCACTGGTCCGATCCCGGTGTTAAACGCTCAGCAGTTGTCTATAAACATCACTCAGCACGGCTACCTTCTTCTTTATGGACTGACGTGAATCGGTGGTAATGGGTTTATGACTAGCCTCTATAGGGCTCCCCGCAAGCTTTGTCCATTTCTCTTGTTGGCTACGCCGTAGCTGTTGCTCTATCACAATAAGACTGGCAGTGCAGCTCAAATCAGGTTGGCACTTCATTCCTTGCAGCATTTCATCTGAGTGGCTAATGTATGAAGAGCCTGTAGGTCCCGGGCATCTAACCTCAGTTCATTAGGTACACTTCAATTAACTGCCTGCACGATGTGATGAGGTCTCGTACAAAATAAACATGGCGCTACTGAAGTGACATTCGGGAGAATTTTTGTGATTTTTTTGCCACTTCCCCACAGTCCTACAAAACGTATGACAAATTTTTGCCCAGGCCAGTGGGCCTTCTGGGCCGCACAATGCTCTTAGCTGCAAAACCTTTGCGAGTGGGATAAAAGTTTCACGCCAAAATGTTGCATTTTGTTGCGGTTGTGCTCAAAACAAAAACAACCCCAATCTGATTTCATATTTTCACAGCTCACCAAATTTCATTGTCCACTGAAGCAATCATACGTCTGGCGGAAAAATCCTGGTGGGATACTTTCCTAGTGTCAGTGGGGCCATGGGATGCCTATATGGTGTTCAAAAGTTTGGACTGGTATTCTGAACTCAAATGCCTGTCTGTTTTAGCCCATCAGGGACACGTCGTAGCTTTCGGAAATTCAATTCTGTTGTGCGAATACTGAGCGCTGAGGCAAGCTGATTGGCTCCACTCCGACTTAGGTAACCGGATTGGAAGCAGTTTAGATCTCAATGAAATGGTTAGAGAGTCTACGACTCCTGAATTTCACTCAGCTCTTGAAACCAATTCAGGGGAACAAAATTTTATTGGCTGCAGCTACGCCCCGTACCTCCTCATGATAACATGCACTTAAAGACGGAGACCAGAGCATCACCAGCACAACGCTGCTTTCCTTCTGCTGGATCAGCCTTAGCTTGAGATTAAGCTTCTTAGTCTTAAGTGCGAGCTCATCAGAACTGGGTTTACCGAAGTTATCTGTTGATTCTGCAAAATAGCTTTGTCAGCGACCAAGTCATTCCTAAAACAGAGGATCTACCTAACCACTCAGCGATTAACCGACGTACACCGCCACGCCAGTCAACTCAGCTACGATCTGCAGACCGCAATCTCACCCGCCGACTTCCATATGCTCAACAACAAAGCCACAGAAGTGAGGTCCGCAATGCAAGGATAGACAGATACGTAAGTTCGACCAACTGCTTTCTGTGCCTCAGGCTCCAAGAAAATCACAGAAATAGTGAAACCATCCACAAATTAATGTAGTTTAGTTAACTTGTCAGATAGACCACTGAGTAAAGACGAGCACTGTCCGTTAGAAAAGGGACTAAACTTCGCTGTGAACAACAAAAAAAGTAATAACAACGGAGGAAATAATTCCTAGTGTCGAATCGGTGCTTCAAAAGCTTCCTTCAGCGGAAGCTGAGAAACTACGGGTACAATTGGTCATGGTCCTAAAATCCCAACAACAGGAAGCTCCGAATATTACACCATCCGAGCGGACAGCGTTGAACACTCTGAGACAGGCAGATAGTATTGTCACTGCGAAGGCCGATAAACGTAACGCAACAGTAGTAATGAACAAGAGCGACTGTCTCCAAAAGGTCAGGCAGCACCTCGCCGACGGACCCTATCGACAAATTACCGGTAGCAGTATTACTTCAATAATGAATAAGAGTAGGGTTGAAGTTGGTAGCTATTGAAGATCCAAAATAAACCATTTAATGCAAGGTAAGTGGTATCGGTTGTACCCAAAAAGTGCGATTCAACTACGACTCTACGAAGTGCCAAAAATCCACAAGGCAGATGTCCCGGTAAGGCCAATAGTGGATGGTATAGGCTCGCCACCACATGAGCAAGCCAGATTCTTGGCTGGTATACTAAAACCACTCACGGGAAAACCAGGCACCTTCAATAGGAATTTGTACGACTTTGCCAATAAGGTTGCAGGGCTTCCTTTGGAGGGGCACGAAGTCCTTGTTAGGTTCGACGTAATCTCAATGTACACAAACATCCCTAGGGCAGATGCTCTGAAGGTAACTAAGAAGTTGTTATTAGCAGACACGACACTTAGGGAACAGACACAGCTCTCGGTGGATAAAATAGTTGAGGGCAAAAGAGTGCGTTTCAATCTCGGTCAGTTTGTTTTTGACACAACTGCTTACTCACAAGAACAGGGTCTTGCAATGGGATCTGCAATATCCCCAGTTTTAGCTAATATTTATCTGGAGGACTTCGAACAAATGGACTTGGTCGGATATCATTGTCCACCGAAAGTCTTGGCATTATGTTGACGATACCTTTATTATAATCAAACGTGATAAAGTGAACAGCTTCCACGACTATCTCAATAGTTTAAATCCTCACATGAAGTTTCGCATGGAGATAGAGTCCACTTTGGGCACATTACTCCTCCTGAACTGAATAACACATAAGAGTGGTGGGAAACTAAAGATCACTATCTACCAGAAACCCACAGACACAGGAACCGTCGTAAACTACTCATCAGCACACCCAAAGTCCGTGTACGCCAGCACTGTCTCATCGATGTTCAGCCGAGTCAGAGCGCTGTGCACTGAAGAGATCGACCGGACAGCAGCTCAAATCGAGATTGTCAACAGACTTCAAGAAATTGGATACCCCGTGAGTTTGATTAGGCGGCAATTAAGAAGGATATTGGCTGCGGTATCTAGACCCAGTAAGGAATGGATTAGCACAGCAGTCATTCCATACACAGCAGGAACATCGGAGTTTATTCGAAGAGTGCTGAACTTAACCAACATTAGAGTAGCTTTCCAGAAGGGGAAGACGCTACTCTCAGTTTTGGTGCATTTGAAAGATCCCCTTCCGGTTGAAAGAACTGTGTGTGAATAAAATTAACTGCAGCGATTGCGCTAAGGTTTACATAAGACAAACTGCCAGGGAATTGCACACCAGAATTGGTGAGCATAAAAGGAGGCTAAACAAACCACCAAGAAATGCGGAAGAATACCAAAAGCTGATCAAAGACTCGGCGATTGTGGTACATGCGTTAGACACAGGACATAGAATAGACCTGGAGAATGTGGAAATTTTAAGACGGGGACTGCGATTCACACCGATAGCCGAGGCGGTGGAAATTACCAAGCAGCATAGCGTGAATAGAATCGAGGGTTCGGAACTGGCGAGCGTATGGAGAGCGGTCTTAGATAAACCGAGTTGACACGTAACTGTGTGGTTGTCAATGCACGTAGAATCATTAGCAAAAACAGGGGGGTGGAAATCCCAACCGGACCAAAGGTCACAGAATCCCTCTTCCTTACACAACTTTCGTAGCACTAGCTCACCCACACAGACGGACGAAAAGTGCAAACGACGTTCAAGAGGGATCATCACGTGAACCAGAAGCACTAGACCCTAAGCTGGACCCAAATCCATTTAAGTTTCCCCATCAACTAAACACTTGGTGACCCACCCTAACACACAAAATCCCTTGGCCGATACCTAACACAGATTTAGCTTGACTTAGCTGATTGGTACTCCTTCCGCTTTAAATCTCGACCAACCTCGTAACCTAGTCACTTGGCCTGACGAAGCTTTTGTGTCAAAAGCGAAACGCTGCCCAGCAACAAATCTACCGATTGCTACCAAACTTTTCCGAAATACCCCCAATCTCATTCTACACCGCCACAGACTCCAGACCGACCACCAGTCAAGAATGATGTTCGGCTTTGAGGTGCTAAACATGTCACATGCAGGCAGCAAATCGGACCGCTTATTCCGGGTCAATAATCTAAGGTTTGAGAAAGCTCAAGCATTTGGAAAAAGAGGGTGTAACAGTCTGCTGATTCACACAAATAGAGTAAGATACATGGCTTTTAACTCGTCCAGTAGGTTCGAATGTGAAACTGCACGTTGTATCAACGTTGTTGAGACCTCGGTTCATCGTAGGACAAAAACTCTCTTGTTCATGTACTGTCTCATGATTTTACCAGAAAATCCGGGCGTCCAAGTACGTGCTGTTTTCTGCATTCCAGATTTGCCAGTTGATTCGTACCAGAATACTGTTAAACTTGAATGGTAAACTTCAGACCAGTAGGGCGATTGACGCTCAGTCTGATACACAGATGTCGATAATTTAGCTACCTTATAACGTCTATAGGAGAATAGGTAAAGAAGTCTGAGTGACGAGATAGTTTATACAGTGTTGAATAAAAATTTGATTACATTGACAAGTTGTTCTCACTCCATAGTTGTCCTGTAAAAATATCAGCAAGACTGAATCACAAGCAAAGTGTGAAAACTGATAAAAAAGTGTACAACACCCAAACAACACAATTCTGCGATCGAAACCAAAATGGTTTCCACCTGTAGCGCCGTATACTGAAAAATGGGATGTTAGCTCAGAAGAATAGTGTACAAAACACTTAGGTAGGATGACCAAACCGTGCTGAGCGCCCAAAGAGAGCAGCAAATCTAGGGAACTTACAGACAAGGTAAGTCACAAACGAGGACAAAGATGTGTTACACAAGATGCGTATGGTCTCAAATAAGCACTTCTAAGTTGCATGCTTGCTGACCCAATCACCAACGCATAAGAAGGCTTACCTATTTACATGAAACCATTTATTTTAAGCAGTGCTTGTCAGGATTGACGTCTGAATGACGTCGTTCAACATTTGTTCATACCTCAGAATTCTCAAGGGTTCTTAAGACCGTTTCATGGTCATGAAAAACAATAAAAGGTTAGATAACCCGAGAGAGAAAAGAGATGATCCCCAGTGAAATTCAACTTTGAAATAATTTTGAGATAGTCCACTGAAAACAATGCTTGTACATTTTCATGAAGGAAACTACTCACAAGGTTGCTGAAAACTCTTCGACAGCCCACGACCGGTTTCGCCCTTCTTGGGGCTCATCAGGTAGGCGCAGTCCCCGAGTTTCCGTTAACCTTATGTTCTACTTGAACCCAAATTGGACCGATTTCGACAAATACACTCATTTGCAAATCAATTTGGTTTTCACGGGAGACTCAAGTGAGTCTCTCGTTTATGATGCTTGTACATGTTTTCCAGAGATTCAGCCAACCCCGACGGTTTCGGTCAATGTGTCACTGAACCGAATCCCTCTAGACTAACAGGCCGCTAAATAGAATCAAACACGACAAGCAATAATGAGAACC
Source organism: Opisthorchis felineus (assembly GCA_004794785.1). Classification (NCBI taxonomy): domain Eukaryota; kingdom Metazoa; phylum Platyhelminthes; class Trematoda; order Opisthorchiida; family Opisthorchiidae; genus Opisthorchis; species Opisthorchis felineus. The sequence goes on along the minus strand of SJOL01006875.1, from coordinate 716,736 downwards.
AAAATCAAAATTAGCCTGTATGAAGGACAATATCAAGGATTACAACCAGTCACCGTGGGTAGGCTTATCCGGAGCGTGATTAAGAACATCGTCCAAGTAGATCTGAATCTCGATCACTTCTTACGATAGCACCGATAGAACACACAGCCTGGAAGCAAAAGTGAGTGACCAGCTGTAACCCTAATCACAACTGAGGTGATCCCAATTTCGGTGTTCCGAAGAATAACGTGCAAATCCGTTTAGAACTCAAGGAAAGCAATGTATACAATCGCTATGATCGCGTTCTCGCCGTAGTACATCTAATGTTTGGCAAACGGATACTGTCGCCATTGGCAAAAATTGCCTGAATCACACTCAGTTTACAACTATGAATGTGAGTGGAGAAGTACAAAGTAAGGCGGAACAGAAGTACTTCCGTCAGTCCACATAACAGAACTCTTGCTCAAGCCGTTATTCAAAACTGTTAGCAGAGCTCCGGAAACCTTCATGGAGAGCCATATTGTTGACGCCCCATACCGCCTTGATCATTTCCACACTGGTCAAAAGCTGTGGTTACCCGATCTTTCAAATCAAACAAGTCCAAAAGTGGATAGATCCTAGATTGGTTCGACCGTGCTAAGGTAGGGAACATGAAAATCTAAACCATCTCGGACCTTGCAAACATATTACTCCCTGTAACTTCTCGGTGTCGGATCGGAATTTTTAACCTTCCACTTAGATCTTACCCACATCTTTGGACTCCAAATTAACCGACCTCTCAACAGTAATCACAACACGTACTCAATACCAACTGTTCGCACTTCCCCTACATTCAGTTCCAGGTTATTTGACCGTTTTTCTTATGTCTTCTCTCCCTGATTAATGTGGCGAAAATAGAATCAGATGTCGCGAAACCACAGGAGCTCGAGGAATGGCGACATTCCTCAAGAGTTACATTGTATTGATGTTGGGCGATGAGGTTGGTGAGAGATAATGTGGCATTTTGTCAAAAAATCCAGTCCTGAGGGCTTCCACAAGTTTTGCACAGTAGCTCATAGAACAATGTAATGCAATTGGATCAGTGCCCCGACTAGATGCTGAAATGTCCCTTTTTCTGTGGTGGCCTCGATTTGAGTGAATCAATTAAATACATAACAGGATATTACTGAAAACCCAACATAGGAGTAATCGGAACATACAGTCCCAACTGTCATAAACCGAATTACAGCGACATCTGCACCATTCCCAATACACACAAAAAACGCGGTAGGTACGTGCATTCATGCCATCATACTGGGTTGTACTGCTGTACTTTCTGGACGGACAGTCTTGATAACCTTTAGTTTTATTATCATCCAAATGAGGTGGATATTGGTAGAATCGACTGAGGATCAATAGACCCACGTGGGCGCATATATGCACCACATTTAAAGTCCAGTTTCCGTCAAAGCCTATATTTACCTGTTCATTGGGACACGGATTATGATAATCAGGCAGCACGGTGAAGTTGTCACTGCTGATTCGACATCACTCGTGCGCGATGTTATGAATTGTGTAGGTGACTATGTAACTGTGTGATGTCTTCCCGTCACGTTATAACTGTCTGTCTGTCTTTTACACCTTGATCAATTTCCGTTTTCTAGGTTAAATTATCGATTCTTAGGAATACCGTTAACTGCTGTCGTTCCAAGCGATTTGATATACCTATTCATCTCAATGGTGGTCCAACATCGGCAACAGTCATCGAGACATGGATATAGCCTAAAGCCATAAAGGGTGAACCAACTTATAATGTGCTTCAGCGTTTTGTATGACGTCGTTTGCACTGCGATATTCGGATTCCACCAATGAGTATGAGCTGAGTCCAAACGACCCTCCCACTACCATACACTAATAACCAAGATCAAAACGCCTACAAATAAGTTGCTTTATGGTCCAAAAAACGATACAAAAGAAAATATTTTACGACTGTATCTGCAGAAAGAATGAGGGTTTAGCAAGCGAAAACCTTTCATCAGAGACTATCCTTATTGGGGAGCTGGTGGTCTTCTGTGAGTTATTATACCTAACTACGTAACATACGTAACCCAAAAATCCTACTGTGTCACTTCATTTTTAAGTTTTATAGTATGGTATGTGGAGTAGCCGAACATGACATCATACCAATATGGGAAAATTTCGTTCTCTCGTAAATTTTTCCCAACAAACGGGATGCGAGAAAGTACTGGGCATTTAGAACTTCATAGAAAGATGTCATGAGCTTTGAGATACCACCTCAACTAATTAACTGTACTTCTCTAAAATCGGCAAAATCTGTATCGACCACACCTTTCCCGTCACATGAAATGTTCCGTCAAACCGAACATCATTTTGAAATAAAGCGCATTTTACGAGAATCCACATCCGCGGAATCTAGCTCTTGTATCCCGGTCCCGAAACTATTGAACGGATGACTGGATATCCTTCCATCTCACACAAATTTACTTGGTAGATCGATAAAAAATCTTTGAGCACCAGCAAACAAAAAGAGGTGAAACAGACACCCAGTGTCATGGGGTCGGTTTTCTCCAAAACTTGTTCGGTTTGCTAAGTTTGGCAATGAATCTTTTGCGTTCTGGGGTGGCGTACTAGGTGCTTTTCCCCGCAGTTGGACAACAAGGTGAACCTCCATCTTTCCAGTCCAAGTCCGCTTTACGATATTTGGTATTCCATGAAATATGTTTGAACCACGTTGCCGATCCCTCTGGTCACCGGGCTGCTCATTACTCCTAAGACCACCGTCCAGAACAACCCCATCGAGAAACTGCTGTACCATCGATTTACTCGTTGGACAACCAGACTACTTTTACATCACGGAAACCGGCCTCGCGTAATTGAAACAAGTCACACTTTATCTGAATTAACACTACCCATAGGGTTACTAAAAGCTCCTCGACAGCCCGCGACCGGTTAAAACCAAATAAGATTGTAAATGAGTGTATTCAGCGGATTGCGTACAATTTGGGCTCAAGTAGGACCTGAGGTTGACAGGAACTCTGGGAATGCACCTACCTGATGAGCTTCAAAAAGGATGAAACCAGTCAGGGGTTATCAAAGGGTTTTCAACAATCTCATGAGAAGAAACATCGCGATATCTCAAGTATGGTACCAATCAAAACAGCACATTCAGTTAAAGAATATCGTAAGTGAGAGATTCAGCTGGGATTCACTTCAGTCTTCCGTTAAAATAAATCTGGGATGCAAATGAGTGTATTTCACGAAGCCATCCATTAATCTTACTGAATCTTTTTTTATTCGTAGGACCCTCTCATTCCGTAACAAAAGTTGCATCTTCATCTACTGTTGTGTCGGTGGTTGCATGCATAGACAGGCACTGGTTTGCGTGGAACACGTTTCGTGAGTAACCAGTGACCAAGTGTGAGTCAGCTGCACCAGATGTGAAGGACACTAGTCGATACCCGCAGCAAACGACAGCAGCAATAAAATCGATAAAACGTACGTTGTGGCACCTCAGACGCCTGGAAAGAACTTAAATACCGAGATACCTCACAATGCTCGCAAATGAAGTGTCGAACAATTGTCAACCCCCATTCTATTGCGCCAGAACAGCAAACTGCTGGGTCCACGTGCATACCACGAGGAGTTAGAGGGAAATCTACCACAAAATAATCGTCTGACTAATGTTCCTGAAATTCTGCTACCAGAAATGGAAATTTCGGTATGTATACACATTTCTTGTATATAAATTATAGCAGTGTAGCTAGACGGCAAGCAGTACCAATTCAAATTGTTTTGGGTAAGTCTTCCCCTACTGCATACAACTAGTATGCTTCAATCAAACTGAAGAACGTGCAAATACTTCCATCCACACAAAAATTCAGGACGTCTCTCAGGTTTGGAAATCAATTTCGTAGCAACTGTAAATCAGGTGAGTGCAGAACTCTCTGAACGACCCTAGTATGGTCTGATTTAGGTGCATTGGGGGAAGAATACACCAGTTCTTTCAACCGATCGAAGTGCGTTCAAATCTGCTGCCATGTAAGCTTTACTGGGGAAATTCCTTTCCCTGAGTTCTAGTGGTAGAGATGTCATCAAACTGGAAGGGAGGAAGAGGATGTCGGGCGCTATGACCTAGCTGACGGTCCACCGATTGCCTGCCCAGGGCAAACGGTTAAACTCTGACTCCGACCGAATAATAACGTAAGCACGAATAAGCGCATTCGTACTTGATGGCCAAGACCACCCTTGTAATCTAACGGCCACGATGACCATTAGGTCCAACTTCTCCGTCCGAAACCCTCACATTTACCGGGTTGTCTCAAGAGTGGTCCTTATTTTCAGAAGCTGGAGGTGCATCCAAGAACGAAGGACCATGTAGTACACGGGAAAATACTTGCACCGCACTCCCACTGAACTTATGAAAATGCCAAACCAAGACGACAATCGTCGTAGTGGTACGGCGTCTCCTATGAGCAGAGCATTCTATGCAAGTATAACGGTCAAGGACGAATAATCTGTCAGATTCAACCTTCCGAGGCTGCTCATCCTACCAAGGGAGCTGACCGGAAAAAAATGTGGACGCAACCTTCCCATGGTTCTCGAAAATTTTCACCAGTATGGTACTCCTCCAAAACAGGAAACCACAGAGAAATGAACTTTTTGGAGGGAATGGACTCACTTTGAGAATAATGAATAGGATACAGTGTACTAGAAAATTTGAGGTCTTTGAGAAACCATTTATAACCAGTGTACACGGTGGGCTTGAAATAAGTTTTTCGCCTAATATAAATACAGTACCACTCATACTGAGTACATATAGCTCTAAGCAAAAAATTCAGGTGGTTGCCTTACTCGGACTCATATATGGCGGCATTTGTGGTTTCCCGCGTCGTTTACTCTCTTAAGTCATAAGATGTGTTTACCTCTCCAAGAGCTGTATTTTGTGTTTTGGCCATGCAGTGACAGGAATGAGATAAATCACTTGGTTCTCTTTATGAAGCAGTTCATGCGGAGCATAAGTTACCTTATCTCGGAATCCACAATGGGTACACCCGAAATCTACCTTGGGAGATTACCCGCTTGTAATTATTTGAGCAGTGGTGCCTTCGCAGAAAAGCAAGTGTTACCTGGTTATAGCATGCCCGCAATGGAATGGTGCCTAAAGTATTTGTAACGAATGAGGATGGTCAAAACGAAAAAGAGAGTTTATCAATTTGGTGTATCTACTACTAATGACCAAAAACTACTGCTTTCCGATATGAATCTATGTTGGTGAAAGTCAGCGAGGGAACAAGCAACGGCACGGCAAAGCGAAATGGAAGAGGCTACAGCCAAACCGAATGATGTGGGATGTTCGCGTTTTCCTGACTTAGATCCAAGGGGTTCCCCCTGAACGTGATTAGAGACCATAAGGGACATGGTACGTAACGGACCGCAACGTCAAGTACGCCTTTATGCCGGGCTGCCTAGCTAAAATTCGACTGCTACGTTGGGTAGGATTTGTAAATATGATGGATTAAGCTCTGTAATGACGTGCTATGCCGATATGACGCCCATATGTTTCTATTTCGATGGTAGTTTCCCTGAGGAAAATAGGCTTTTCCCGTACTTTTACCTGCCTGCCAGTCCTTAATAGGTCGTACATTACTCAACGTAATAGGAAAGTTGAGCGCCAACGTACGCTGCCGATGTAAAGCTGCCAGTGGTGATCTTGTCTCCACTAAAATAGAATAGTTTGCTTAATAAAGCGAACAAACCAAAAATAAATACTCCACAAACGAAGACACCACTGCAATTTACCGAAACAACGAGCAAAAGCAAAAGTACTGAAAATAGGGTAAACCAGATGGTGGTTGCTTTGAAACCTGGGGCCATATTCAACACCCATCAAGTAGTAACGACAGGGTGCTTGAATTAATTAGTTCAACCCAGTGTTCAGCAGTTCAGAATTCCTCAGCGCGTTTACTCGTCGCAATACGACTGTCAGCTGGCAATGTGCTGTCAAAAAACGGTTAGTGGAAGCTGTGAATCATGGTCGGATGGCATTCGTCTCTGTGCCTACTCACTCAAAAACTCCTCTGATCACCTACTGTCCAATTAGGAGTTATGTTTCTACCGATTTTTTGCCCATTTTATCCCGCACTTTTAGGACTTGAGCACTACTGACTGCTATCTTCGGCCGGCAACCGGTATTTCAACCGCTGAATTTGTGTTGGCTCGACGACTAGATCGCGTAAATACTGGTGTTCATTTTCTGTTCCTGATCGAATTCTGGGTATTCAGTTACCTTCCATGTTCCAAAATCATCCACAATCCAAAGGCCACCGAAAGAACTTCGGTTAGTTCAACAATGTATGCTGAGCGATCAGCCTTACCGAGGAGTGATTCTGTGGACAGTCTCGAATAAACATATTACTGAAACTTCCTTGAACACGGCGCCATCACAGTAGACGATGGATCCATTAATTTAAAAGACGCAAATCGAACACTGCCAAACAGGGGTCGCCATAAACTCAACTGATGTACACCGGCACTGGCTAGCTGGCCGGCTACAGTGGGGCTTAGGTGTCTAGCTTGAAGAACCATAAGAGAACAGAGAACAGGAAAATAATTACTGGTATCTGCAATTATACAACCTACCCTCAGTTTCGGGTCCTCAATATCGCATTGTTGTTCTTTCCTCCTAAGATAACATCCAAAATGAAACAGCTGAATTTATCACCTCCCAGTAAGTCTAATGGCCAAAAAGAAATGGTCATACTGCAGTAGTTCGGAGGAAAACCCAGGTTATGAATCTGCTACCAAGTTTTACATTTGAGTTCTCTGAAATAAATGAGTGCAGAATGCGGGGACCTGGTAACATTTCAGAGTGGGTCACAAAAAACAATGGTAATGAATGGCGCACAGTAGTTCGGGTTATTGCAGAAGTCACAGAGTTAACTTGCGTATTTTTTGTTTTCGTTTCCATATTTACCTGGCAGGTGGTGGCGATACTACATAGATGAGGTTATGTCGAGTCAACATGGCACATAAACTGTTGGAAAGACCTCAGTGAACGCTCAGCAACCCCGGAGTCAGTGTCGAGGGTTACGGATTGGGCTTCCCGACCAACCTCAGGAAAAATAACCTCAGACGTGCGTCGTTTCATCATCCAGAACAATGTCTGGTCCGGATACTGCATTTTACTAGTGAGATAACTAGCTATAAAAAGCGGAGTGGGTGTCGTGACGCTCTCAGATCAAGTCACTGGTTGTTTGGACCCCATCAGTGCGTTATAATTGCAACAAGATGGACCGAAGACTGGGGAATTAATACCAGCAAATCAACATCAGGTGTGCGTTCGCAGGCAAGGAACGAAGAGCTATGGGATAATGCCAGCCGTATGAGGGAACATCCTTGAAAGTATTTCCCTTGTTCAATACGCACAAACCCAGCCACATGTTGAAAACGCAATCGTTTCCTCAACGTTATTCCTGAGGTTATCCTAGCACCAACTGTGTGGAGCCCTTGAAAAAAGATAAACAACTGAAACTTCAAAATGAACAGGTGGTCTAAATCAGCTGGCAACCTTGTGCTTTCATACTTGATAACAAACGCGTCGCCGCCAATTATGCTAAACACACAAGCACGAATAGTGTATGGATAAAAGAAAACGGAAAGCATACCGAACTAGAAGTGAGCCTTTTTCAGATAAATTTTCACAGTGCACAGAAAGGAAGATTATATCGTAAAATAGGGATTTATAGTTCGGCTGAGAAACAGAGAGGTTGTGTTAGCCCGATGGAACTGCAGCATACTGAAATCGATCCTTCGAACAAACGTAGTCCGCAATGTCAAGGGCGAGGACACAACTTTCTCGAACCAAAGGCTCCTCATCATGTAAATATTCTTGGAGAACACAACGAGCAGCCAACGCGAAAGGCTCATGCATGTTAGGGTGATTGTCATCGGTAGACTCTGCACTAATATGTCCCAAGACAGCACCTAAAGCTTCGGCAGCCTCGTGACGGACCATGGGATGTTCACTGGTTAGTTGTAAGCTCTCAGCTAAATCTGGAACCGTGACCGGCATGCATAACTGGCCCAAAACGAATGCAACCTCATGACGCAAGAGCGCGCTTCCAGGGGCATGCAATCCTTCAGCCAACATGGTAGCCAAAGCATCTGCCGAAGATAGTCGATCAGAAGGTTCGAACTTGACCTCAAGAATACAGTCACGCAAACTGAATAAAGCTTGATAACGCGTGAATAACGATTTGCCCGGATCCATCATAATATCACGTAAAACAGTAGCATCCTCGCGAAAAGCTGGGTCGATTGACGGAGCCGGGTCGACTGTGTCTGGGAATATTTCCTTGGCAATCTGCCGTTTGGGTGGACAGCCAGATCGTTGTCGTAACCAGTTCAGGCGACCGAGACCAAGTTGACACGTTTGTGCTAGCTATAGATAGAGACAAGAGATACATCCAGTGTTCTTAAAAAATCTACAGATGGTTATTGGCCCAGAGTGAGAAACGCCGGTGTAGTGGCCTCGTAATTACAACCTTATTTGGAAGGATAATTGGGGAGCTACTGTAAAAGCCAATCCCAAGCATAGGAGCCTCGCGTGATTCGCCAGGTGTATAAAACAAGTACTGATAATCGTTCAGCTGTGGCACGCTTTCGGTGCATAGGTACTGTGCAACCCGAAAAAAAGCACGAGGCGAAATGCTGCCAGGTTTCGCAACCCTGGACAAAACCAATCGAAAAGCCAAGGTGAGGTTCGAACTAGGGAGCTTCTGGTCAATAGTTTTGAGTCTTAACCACTGAGCTATTTTGAGCTCATTTGCAAGGTGAGCACACGTAACGGCGAACCAAGCCTTAATCACCGAGCTCAAGACAGCCAGGTGGATATGGTGCAAACTTGCTGACCGGAAGGTCCGCGATTTGAACGATACCTCAGCATTTCGAATGCCTCTATCTAAGCTAGGGTAACCCGACAGTACCTCAGCCCTCGTGCATCCTTCGAGTGGCATACCAGCTAGGCACCGAAAGGATGCTACAGATGAGTGATTATTTTATATTTATTATTATTTCACCCACGAGCAAAACTCGTTATCCGCATTGCTGCATGCTAAGATGAATAAAAATTAACGGACTGAAATAACGGAGTTAGGGAAACAATACACACGGTTGGTTTATTCTTTCACAAGCGATCAAACCAGTAGTTTTGAACAGGTTGAGCAAATTGCAAGCAGATTTACCAAAGCTATCTTATTATAAGGGCATGGAATTACAGCGAAAGGGATACTCTGGAGGTAGGAAAGTCTTGTAAACAAACACAAGCAGAGGGAACAAAACACTACGAAATAGAACTAAGGGCCATGAATTATCCTGTTAGAGTTGAGCTCTTAGATGCACACGCATTCTTTTAGCTGCCTCAAAAGCGGGAATGTAGCTTGGTAGCTTGGAGTGGCGAGTCACATGGACCTTCTGTAGGTCAGACGATGGCATCTGCTTCAAGAATAACAATACGTAATAACAAGGGTGCATAGATGAACACTCAATGTCGTCGAGTAGGTAATACTAAGTTAGCCGAAAGGTACGAACCAAGAATATTCTAATGATGAAAGGAATTTGGTAAATTTTTGGTTGATTAGTGGTGGGAAAACAGTAATAATTGCAGTTTTTTATAACTGAAAGCTTCGACCACCGTGGTTGACCGCATGAGCAAAATAGTCAGAACCACTCCTAATCAACCTAAACAGAATTTTGTAGTTGGTTGGGTAGCAAAGTATATGTGATGAAAGTTGAAGAAAACAGGTAATGAGTATGAGGTACGCCACTTCCGAATCAACTTTTTTCTTAGCGAAAAGGCAACTGAGGCGAGTTTTAAAGGCACGCTGAAAATGCTAGAAAAAAGTCTATTCAATGGTTTCGACATTATGTTCAGCCGGAAACATCATAGGGAATGCCCGAAGTGCTACATAAAGTTCAGCACGTGATTTCCAGAACGATTCGATCTGCTTTTGAGTGTTAATCCGAAAATGATTTTTGCCTACGGAATGTTCCCTCTTTTACTGTGTTAACAACGCTCACACTATTATAATTGATAAAAAAGTCGTTTCCTCAATAGGTTTTTGACCGTCTTAAGAGAACATGCATTATCTATCCACATAAATTATTCCTCAAGAAACAAAAGAAATTAATCAGATATCTTAGGATGAATTAACAAAAAAAAAACAGTGCGTTTCTAAAACTTCCACCAGTGGAAACGACTGAATTGAAAGTAGTCCTCTACGACAGAAACCATATTTCAATTGGGATTATTTGGGCTCAAGCTAAGACAATTTGATACCCTTCCATTTGATTTCGTTCCGTTTATTCCTTTGCAGCTGATAACAGAAAAATAGACTTTTCGGAAACAATTTCCTCGAAGCATTTATCCTTAAAGTGAGAACGAAGGGCTGCCTTCCAAGACTGAACGAAATGTCCCATTCCCGGTTTTTTACCTTGTGAGAGGTAGAGCGCATCCCTAGAGTGAAGCGAAGATTTGATATTGCTTCTTTGACACAGAAAAGTTCTTTCGGCAACTGGTGTCATTCATAAAAGCTGTCTAGTACGCTTATTAGTCAAGTCCACGCGAAAACGAACAACCTTGTAGGTACGAAAGAATATTCATTCCTCATTCATTGGAAACACCTATTTCTCTACACCACATGGAAATCTGGATATGAAGCGCCTGTGAACAACACTTGCTACCTTACGTCTACTAATAAGCGTCCACTGACCGGTTTTCCCACAGGGCTTTGAGGTTGGCTTCAGGCCATCCCAACGCAGGCTCACAATCCATTGTAATCATATCGAATTACTGAGAATAGTAATGAAGCTGTTTCTTACCGTCAAAGTCAACTAGTCAAAACACATGGTACATGGTTTGGGTATTGAAAAATAGCAGGATGTTACATCATCACACACCACGAATTGAATACAAAACAATAAGTCCTGAACATTTCTAGCATACGAATACCTACAAAACTGTCAAGTGAATAAACAAATAATGTCTCGTGCATATATAGTGAAGACGTTGTTCGGTTCTGAAAATCTCAACCATACGGCGCTTCAGCAGGACTCAAGCGGTGGGTATTGCTGGAATTTGTCACGGATGGAGGACCTCGCGTGGCTGAGTTTCCTGGCTTCTGACCATCACTTTACCATGAACATCCAATGAAAGTTCAAACGAGATATTCCTAGATAATCGACGGCTGGTTGGATGAACAACCAGTAGTCCGATCGCTCTGGCCCGGTTGAAAAGTTTAGGCGTTTCCCCGTCTCTTATGGGTGAGGATGAAACCCTACAAGCATCGATAATATCACTAAGTCATCAAGCGCAGTGTTTTTGACAGTGTGTTTTGAAACCACCGCACGGATTCTAGTACACAGAACCAGCCATTGCAAATATCTCCACACCTAACATAACCTGCACTGTAGCTAAAATTTTGTGATCCAATAACCGCGTAACGCAATGCAACAGCGGTAAGAGAGCCTCAATGCTTAAAAGCCTGTTTTAGCGCTGAAGAGTGGTTGCACTGTTAGCACATGAACATGGCATTTCCGTTTGTTATGAAGATAGGTATTAAAGTACTTGCAGCCAATTTCCATGAGTCATCCAAGCCAATCACGCGAAAGTAAACGTTCAGACAGTGCAATAAGACTACAATAAACTCAAACAGAACCACAGGCAACAGGATAAAAGGTTTGGTCAGTTACCGGCTTCACCGATATTTCACTGTCATAGTACATATACAATTGCGTATGTGGGCAAAGTAGTCCACGGGTGCACTTCAAATGTGAAGGAATTTTTGTGGTTTTGGCCGAAATTCGCTTTAATGTCTGTGGTCTCCAAGGTCTTAAAATTCGACGGGAACTTAAAGGAATCATTTACAGTTGGCTTATTCTGGGGGTGATCCCTTTAGAGAGGGATAATGTATTGTTTTTTCGGGTCATTTTAGGTAAGTGAGCGCAGCACCTCATCCGTTTTCTACGGCCTTCGTGCACGAATGCATCCAAAGAATCCTATATGTAGTATAAAAAAATGCTTTTTCAGCAATTGGCTAGATTTAGCACTGTCATCCGATAGATGCTATAGAGCAGTAAAAAATATGGCCACTACAGAGACGAGTGTAGAAATCGACATTGTTCGGATAAAACGTCCCAAAAAGGCGAAAACTTTGTCACATCTTGAAGGAATATGCCCTTGGGACTCGACGTGTATTCAGTAAGTCTGGTGATTTCACAAAAGCTGCCAACGGCAAAATATTCATATTGACGTCGTGAAAGCATGGGTTCGTTGATGACTGCTGCTTTAATCTTCAAACAGGACAGGCGTGACATTTAACACTGAAAACCGCAAAAGCCAACATAATTAAGCGAAATACACTCATTTGCAAACAAATTTAGTTTTGTGAGAGACTCACCTGGAACCCAGCTGAATCTCTCGTTTGTGATGTTTCCAGGCAACTGAATGTGCTGCACCAGGCCGCCTCATGTTTCAGTTGCTGCGATATTCGAGATATCGCGATACATGTATATTCGTAGTGCACTACTCATAAGGTTGCTGAAAATTCTTCGACAGCCCACGACCGGTTTCGCCCTTCTTGGGGCTCAGCAGGTAGGCGCAGTCCCCGAGTTTCCGTCAACCTTATGTTCTACTTGAAACCAAATTGCACGGAATTAGCGAAATACACTCATTTGCAAACAAATTTGGTTTTGCGAGAGACTCACCTGGAACCCAGCTGAACCTCTCGTTTGTGATGTTTCCAGGCAACATAATTCAATTCTTTCCACTATAAGGCGGTGATGCAGCAGTGTTCTCATCTGGTGACGATAATGTCACTTCACAACCATGAAGTGATTATAATGAGTTCTTCCATAGCAGCTGGGGTTGGCAAAGAAATTTCGTTTTGACCCCATAAATCGAAACTTAATAGCATGTGGAGGATACTTAAGATGATGCTAAGAAACATTTTATTTGACATCATTAGACTGAATCCCACAATTCATCGTTCAGCTGTAGCACCCTTTCGGTGCCTAACTGCCATGCCACCAGAAGGAAGCACGAGGGCTGGGATACTGCCGGGTTGCCTAAGCCTAGACAGGGGAAGTCTCGAGGCAGAGGTCGGGTTCGAACCACAACTCATACCTATGCGTAACCATTGGCTTCTTACTTCGCAGCGAAAATACCGGTTGACCTTATGACGGGCGATCGCGACTGTCAACAGATCTCCTTGAGGACACTGAAGTCACACTGTTTGAATAACGGTGTGGTGGAACAATCGCCTCTACACAAGTTATAGACCAGTACCCTCCTTAATGTATGTATGATCGATAAACGCATTGGATTGTACAAGGTAGGCACATGGTGTTCACGACTCCAAATGTTTGAACGACGAGTTTACCCGGATAGTTGCTGGTACCTAACCGACATCGTAACGAAATCGGCCGATTTATGGCTCCTTAGATCGTCTTGGACAAAACCCTAGGAGGGTACACATTATTTCGAATTTTCGCTCACTCGATAGCGAAGTTAAATACAAGCGCCAAGGTTTAACAACAGCATCCACTGTTTGTCTACTCTGCCTGATGTTGAACAGCTTGCCGTTAACAAACGGGCTACCAACCACCCATTATTTTCAGTGAAGGATTATGGAGCCACGTAATCGGATAAACTGACCACCGAATACTGGCTGATAGGAATAACCCAATAAGGCATCTTATTGAAAACCCCAGAGTCTGTTCTACTGAAGCAATCGTACGATGGCGAATCAAGAGTAAGACCGGATACCCACCATTTGGGGTCAGCAACTCTAGTCAGCTTTACTTGAATGTGGTGTCAAATAAGAAGAGGCCATGAACAGCTCATGTGTTTTATTGTCCTTTTACTTACTGGTAACGTACAAAAAGTGGTGATTTTGTAACTTAAGGATGCAAACAAACAGATCAAAGGCGATGGGCAAGATGCTTGAGGTAATTCCTACTGGTCAGTTCTTTAACGACCGTTGCAGTCCTACAGTTCTTTCGAGAAACATGTAGGGGGAACAAAAGCAGATTGTTGAGAATTACACAAACACTAAATTGGACTGCACACGAAACCTTTGCCACCAACATACCAGAGGGCGCCAAGTAAAACCAAATAGTACACCTCAAGAAACTGGTAAAATTAAACAGGTACAGTGCGCCCCAAAATGTTTCCGTTTTAGCAGTATCGCTTACTGAAAGGTTCCGCATAAAACCATATTTTCCAGTAGAATCTTAGGGGGCAAGTACCAAAGAAACAAATGCTCATTTTGTGAGGTTTCAGTGCTGGAAGGTCTAAAACGAATGATAACCTCGACCCTCAAGATTTACAGCCAGATAATCGACAGCCAACTCGTAAAGTAAAGCTAACTTGAGAAGTAAAAGGCAGTGGTCTATACATAGTCAGTAGTGAATTTTCCTCCCAGAAAATCACTCATCGTAAGCAGTATTCTTACACTAACTTATAGGCCACTGTTTTACCATCCTCAGCTCTAAAGTGGGCTCGCGAGTGCTTAAAACTGTCGGAATCACGACATCCCAAGTCAATCGGAGCTACGTGAGATGGATCCCATACGAAGACGATAGAGTTGCATCAACTGAAAAAGTCGGATGTAAATGAACTGTCTAGTGAACAACCCGCATGGTAGTGAGCGGGTGACGGCACAAACCGATTCTGTAGGGCAAACCCCTAGTTGTTCATTTGTTTTACTTAACCAACCGATTACTGCAACATACTGTGGACTGCTCTAAATTACTACGCTTCTGATTTGCTGTCACAGCTTGTTGGAAATCACTGGCACATTCCACAGGTCACCTAACATTACGATAGTAACAACGGCAGGCACACAAGTCCGAAAACGTTTTTGGTTCTAAATTTTTCACATGCGTTCTGCCGAGTATGCACTAACGAGCTCAGAGGACTAGTTGAGACTCTGTCCAGTGAAGATCCCATCAGTGGATTGTTGGAGCGTTCATAGTGAAGTGCCACCAAGTTCGTCTTCCTCACTATTTTAACGGCGTACACTTATAGCTCCGCTTCTCCGTTCTCTTCTTTGTTACACGAGGAATTACAAAAAAGGATAAATTCCAACGTTAAGACACGCCCTGTAAGGAGTATAAACAGGGAAAATACGGCACGGTTGACAACCTCACTGTTAATCCGTGCTTGTTGATTGTCATATTCCCGTAACTGTTTGAACAAAAGACGGAGAACCCAAATCAGGAGGCTAAGGGGGCGAACCACACTGGGATCCTAGGGGTTGTGCGTTGGTAACTACGCGAAACACCGCATGACCAGTGTACATTCTGTGGAAGACTGTGGATGCCCCAGCTTTTATATACCCATTTGGGTTTCGGGAATTGGATTGAACTAGACGCCGAGTCGATGCCACGAACGGAAATAAAAGTTTCGACAGTGTCATCCTGTTTGGGGATTGTAGTCGCCATCGGTTGAAAATATAGGAGACTTCTCGGAATAGAAAATGAACTTACTTCGACTACATCAGACGCAGCGAACCTCGACAGGACTTGTTCAACGGAATCGAGATCGACGCCAGGCAACTCACAGAGGGCAGCTAAAGCTTCAGCAGCTTCGTGTCGCACAACGGGAGGATGTCGCGAATCATGAACAGCTTGAACAAGATAAGGGACCGCTTCCGGATTCCTGCGTTGTCCAAGACAATATGCGGCCTCATGCTGAAGTAAAGCGTTAGCTGCTGGAGATGGCTCAACTATCTCACATAGGAACTTGGCTATCAGATCCACTGCCAACAATTCGTTAGCATGTCTCAATCCCCACAGGGCCCGAGATCGGTCGACCAATTTTGCACAGGGATCAAGCAAACAATCACCCCAAGTTCGAAGTTCACTTTCTGGAACTGGTCGCTTCGCAACATCACTGACTGGAGCCATTGAGCTGCAACAAAACATACAGTAAAAGTAAGTTTACTAGGCTGCAAGCAACGAAGGCACATATAATAACTTCAGTGATTGAGGCGGACGGCAATGAGATCGTCGGACGCTTCGTATTGCACGAATAACTCCCATTCTGGGAAGCACCGAGGTATGAGGCCGTCGCATGTTGTTTTCCCGTGAAGGCTAGAGGAGAATGCTAGCGATGCGGAAAAGCGTAATTCTGCTTCGTTTACGTCACAGAATAATTCTGAAGAATAAAGTACTCATTTTCACTCCGAGGTACTTGCATGTCAATCATGGTGATGTATTTCAAAAGGATATGTAACCTAAACACTTTTCACTATTCACACGCAGTGGTATGCAGAATATGGAAGACTCGAATTATAAGGCATTCTACCCGTCCTAACATATTGTCCATTAATACGAGTTCTTCTCAAGCAACTCGTCATCAGTTTAGTTTGCACATTTGATCAATAGGTTTGGAAGAATACTGAATCCGTCCCCTAAATCAACAACCTACGGTATAGTCGCGGAATTTCCTAATTTTCGTTAGTAGGTCCGGCAAACTGGGCATGTTGGTTGCAAACGCTTGATTCTTGGAGATTTTCATCTCACAATTGCATGGCCATAAACAACGTGAATTTCTTAGATGTTCATCAATTATGGAGTAGCTCCTGAATGATACAAGGGCAAAAATAATTGGCAAAGCCACAAGGATTGTAAGATGGCAACTATGTGAGTGGGTGGCAAGGCTTATCATCAAACGCAGTCGATTTTGTTGCAAGTGGGAACGATCATTTCCAACACCATTATTATTCTTACCAGCATCAACAACAACACCGGAGGTTGTATGGATATATCACTGTTCCAAACCATAGATATTTCATTTAAAAAGCCTTACGGCAGAAAGTATTGTAACTGAGTAATGTAACTGTTATGTTCTTGTTGGGTGGCTTTTTCCGTCACCAAGGCTCTGGAGTCTAGGTTTGCACTCAGTTACAATCGTCATCATCATCAATGATGTTGCTGTCTTTGATGATGATTGTAACTGAGTGCAAACCTAGACTCCAGAGCCTTGGTGACGGAAAAAGCCACCCTACAAGAACATAACAGTTACATTGCAAACATGCGGGTGTAAAGTTACAGAGAACACTGCGGTAATTAAAGCGCATTTGTAACCTTGAATCAAGGCTGTCCGGTCAGCTTTGAATCAGTCAGTCACTTTAGTATCTATAAACCATGGACAAAAGGTACGTTGGTTCCAGCTGCTACAGTGTTGATCACAGAGAAATGGGAGATCAGGGTAGATACAGCCAAGCGCTGGAAGTGATGGCATGTTCAGTTAGTTCGCGAACTGATATCTACGCAGTGAAGGCAATGGTTTTGATGAACGAGCGCCACTGACTGCGCGGTTGGGCCACATCTTCCAGTGTCATTAACCATTAGTGAGTTGAGTCTCAGAGTCCCCATCCACAAAGGCAGCAGTTGTCGACCTACTCAGTTAACTGGTTAGTGCTTTTATACTTCGTTGCCACGTCATCCACTGCCCACCTCTCTGTCGCTTCCACTCAGCACGGTTGGGCGAAAAAAACTCTGCGAGGCAAACGGTCCTCTAGCATACGAAGTACATGTGCTAAACAGCGTAACCTATGAAGCGTGAGTAATTCCGCCACCGTGGGAGAGTTCCTTTTTTCCTAAAACCATCTGGCGTACCCCAGCACTGCGAATCCACTGTTCCCACTAGACTCGACCAATGCTCCGGAGACACTGATGGTCAAACACTGACATTTTTCGTATGTCCTCTGCGCGCAGATGCCACGTTTCTGACCCATAAAGCAGTATGGAACGCACTGATGCAATGTAAACTCTGCCTTGACAGTCACGCCGGCGGTATGTTTCGGAGACTGGCAAAAGCCACGCTGGCCTTTCCGATTCGATGAGTAAGCTCATCTCCACCCAACCCACCGGAACGTATACAACTACGCGAGTAAGAAAATTCATCTTCCAAGTCCATTGGCTCATTTGCAAACATGAGACTTGGATTTGATCCTACCCAGTCTGTACACTTTGTAGGTGTGAAGCGCCCACCAAACCAAACGACAGAACTATTTAGGTTATTTAGAATGGTTCGCATCTTCGAAGAATACGAACCAAACAGAGTAATGTCGTCCGATTACTCAATACTTGTGAGCGGACGTCCCGAGGGCATTTCGAAGTTCCCAAGTTTCAGAGGCAGGTAGAGAATTTCAAGCAGCACATCAATACAAAGTTAAAGAGGAAAAGCGAGAGAGGGCAGCCTTGTCTTACATCATTAGACACGGTGAACGCGGGCAAAAGCCTTCTGTATACTCGTACCTGTCCACAGCCGTCGCGAAGAGACTGGACCTTACCGTGGTGTGACGGTTTGCGCCCCTCAGCGACCCCTTGAGCTATACTAGGGAGTGTTTCCGCGACACTCACAGTCTTTCATACCAGGTTGGTCAATGGGTAGAGGTCTGACAAACACAGTCACCTGGCCCTCCAAGTTGGGGGTTGGAACATGTGGCGACTTGTTCCGTAGAAATGGTAATGCATTTGCACTTACCGCCAAACACCGCTCTCCTGCGGTTAGGCTTTTGAGCCAGAGGCTTTGGTTGAGGACCGTAATCGTCCTCCTGTCTAGGTGTGGGCGCCTGACAGTATCCCAGCCCACGTACAACCATGACACTTAAAACTAACAATACTCTCATGCCACATCAGCCGTCGCGTGGTACCATCAGCCGCTGCATACAGCAAGCGGGTAAGCGAAAACAGGCTACTGCTGACGCCTCCCTTCTTTCTCTTTCACATAATTTTCCCCCCTCCCCATCCCATTAATAACTCTCCCCTTGTAGGCCCAGCACTTAGGACTGATGACTCCGTCCATCTCGCATCGGTTTTGCGTGCAACATCTGCTCGTCAAATGGCGCCGACATCCTCAGGTATCTCCAAATCAACCTTTAAGCCTCGACACCCAGTCTATCTTCAATGTCTGCACACTGAAGCAAGCAGGACAACAAGCTGCTCTTGCTCTCACACTGGACTCGCTTGGCATTGATGTGTGCTGTGTCTCAGAAACAAGAATTCAAGATGCAAGCACAGTGATTGAGCTAACCGCCCCATCACTCTCCACTCGCTTCC
>SJOL01006875.1:653263-691536 GCA_004794785.1 Opisthorchis felineus | reverse complement strand
ATTACTAAGTTGCCTAAAGTAATAAGAAATCGGCCGAGCCTTAGACGCAATCCCAAAAATTCTCTGATACCATAGTTCGGAGGAGAGCAACTTTAACATAAAGTTTTGGCATCTGATGGTATTTATTCGAGCCCTCGAAATCTCCCCATGCGGTGGCAGTTTTGTTGGAAGTTGTTTAAATGTATTCACGACCCACTATGGGCGCGGAATTCATACTTTAATCGCTGCCACTGGCTTCGCATGATGCGTATGTGAAGACGGTGGGGAATTTTGTGGAAAAGCCGTTTTCTTCACGGGTTTCCTTCTGTACTGGATTCGGAAATAACCTCAAAAGTACATGAACAACAGCTACGCCCTCTATGTTCACGCCAACTCAAAATGGACCAGCTATTCATGATGTGTACAGGGGAAATTTTCCGTCGTTGCGGCAGGCGTCCAGGGAATTTATCACAAGTGGTAATTTTTTTCATGAGGGTCACCACGCGCTATACCGGGTGCACGGCAAGGTTCTATCTCCAACGGTATACAGATCTCTTGATAGTGCCGTTGAAAGAATTGGAAGTTTCATGGGCAGAACAAGCAAAACATTACAATAGGATGGCCAGTGGTTTGAAGTTCTGGAACCAATTCAACGGACTGGGGCGGTCTTGTTTGCGCATGTACCGATCTGTCCGGAAATGTTAGGTATATGTTGAACTACGGGCAAGCCATGAAACTGGGTATGGCAGTCGCGGTACTCTCATCGCGGCGTCATACTTGGGTTCATGGACAGTCCCGTACATGAACATTTTGGTTAAGTCAGTTGGGGTTCTCATGGTAGTTAGGATTGGTCAAGGAACCGTGCCAGATTAAGACCAGCATTTTCCCAGGATGTTCTTGGGTACGTTGAGGGCGCGTGGTGGTTCATTGCTCCTGTTCAAACGAGGTAATAAGAGAGCCGAGTCTACATTGGGGACCCGAAATAGGAAAAAGTGTCAGAAAGTTCTGGTAGAGGGCACTATGGTACGAGTTAGACTGCGGCCCGAAATAGCAGGCAGCCGAAAGCGGTCACCATTTCTGACTACTGCAGTGAGGCGACACGTCCGGATTTCAAAAACGGTAATCGATATTCAGGTTCAGTTAATAGGCGAGCGGTCCAGGAGAACGGGTGTGGGCATATGCGATTATAAGGGTTTTACATTGGCTTAATTGTGCGCAACTAAGGTTGCCCGGAGGTAACAGGGACATGAGAGCAGAGGAAAAGGTAAGTGTATGGTGGTGTTGCGTGTTAGTAAGATGAGGTGCCCTCCGAATGCCGCAGTTACAGTCTAAAGAAACGCGTGGGGCTTTGCAAAACGATTTGCCTCCGATGCGTCATACCGCGTATATTCAGTGAGTCTCTTAGCATTTTTTTGCCATGCTATCATTGAATTTTTCGATTCAGAGGGGGATTGCCCGGGATATATGCTACAACCAGGGCAAGCTCAGGCCGGAAACACAAGCGTCCGACAAATGTTGCTTCCAGTTTAGTTTCCCCTTCCTGCATTGCGGAAGGCAGAGATGAGAGATGAGATGAGATGAGATAATGAGACAACGCTGAAATGTCTTCTGAACCCCGATTTTCAAATATCTTCTGACGAAAATCTTGTTTTTCCGGAATATGCAGACATCGTTCTCATCTTCGAAAAGGAGGAAAGGCGCAGGTGTTTTCGGATGAACTGACCAAAGTCATCCCGTCCTTTGGTATGCGATTTGCATCCACAAAGTGTAAGGTTGCAATAATAATGTTTAGTCCCAATTGGTGAGTGGCATACCTTCAGGCATGCTTATAAGGTTACAGTCAGAATAAAGCATGAGTTTGTTATCAGTTGCAGGTAATGGAACAAGTGGGCAATAGGGTACAATCAAGAGAAGAAAAGGAATAGTTGCGGGTGTGCTATCAAACTGGGTATGGCAGTGCCATGCCACCAATGCACTGACAAACTTCGGTTTCTCGAGAGCCCCGTAACGGACGTCATGTTTGAGGAGATTGGGATGGGATATGCAATTCTGTGAGCAGCGGGATATTTTTGGTTGGCCGAGGAAATCCGCAGAGGTAGAACAAAGCCGATGCAAGATCGCAGGCATTTTTCTAGTCCGGTTGGATATCGCTGTGGGTGTAAATAACAAACTAGGTAGAGCTGATAACGGGCAAACAGAGGAAGAGAGGGAATGGGATCAAATCAGTAAAGCCCGGTGAGTTTGAGGAGACATCAAATAGGACAATATGCATTAATATAGAGAAAAACTTAACGGTTACCACAATTAGGGTGGTGACAACATGTGAGTAAATGAGACAGGATAGGGGTAGATTTGTACTTACTAGACTAGCGATCAAGCACGGGTCGAGTTTGCTAATATATGCTATTGTAGTACAAGTGATCTAGAACGAACCTGTATATGCACGCAGAGAGGTGGTGTGCTCGTTATATACATTCGAAGTTGTACTATTTTTGATTGTAGTCTGACAGATGAGGTCAACGCAAGAATCTGCAAGGCCCGGGTCGTGTTTGCTAATTTGAGACGCCTATGGCGTCAGAGTGATGTATCTCTGAATCTCAAGGGACCTGTGTATCAGGCTAAGGTACGGGCTGTTTTGTTGTATAGCTGTGAAACTTGGCCTGTTCGAGCAGCGAAACTGAGACGTCCTGAGGTGTTTGACAACCGTTGTCTCAGAACCATAGCTCGCGTGGATCGGTGTCGGCGAATCCGTAACGAGACCGTTGGAAAACGATTTTTCGGTTGTGCACCAAGGACTTCCATTGAAGAATGTGTCCAGCATCTGAAGGTGGGCAGTCGGGGAGAATGCGGTCTTTGGATCCTAGGGTTCAAGTCTATACCACTTGGCCTTACGACTGACTAGTATACACCCCTAACAATGCTGCACTTAATGGAACCTCAGCTCCATAGGAAAATGAGTTGTGACGAAGTTCGCTGAACAAAATCATCTCATTTGTTAAATCGGAGGAGTGTAAAGCAAACAAACGGCAATGACCGATTTTCCTGGGTGGGATGTGCAGGAGATATTTTGTAGATGTTTTTTTAATTCTTAGTGAACACCGAACAACGCCAAAATATGCTAAAGTGCGATATCTTTATTTATCCGTCGTTAACAGATAACAAAATGCGAATTGGTGATGGTCCGTGAACTTGACATTTCGCTCACCTAAACAACCTGCTGTGAGCAATATACCACTGGAAGTTGCGAACGGATTAGACTAACTACCCGTAAAGGTGACAGCTTCGAAAACCCTATAGTGTCGGCGAACATGATTTGGATGTGCTTCTAGTGATCGGCAAAAAAATCGCTAATTGCGGAAAAAGGTGACTCACTTATATTGGACGGAACTTCCAGATAGTTTTAAAGCTGAAATAATTTCTTGAACATTCTAAAATCTGCGCGACCCTTGTGGATGCAAAATATGAGAAGGTGACATTCCTGTAATTAATTTTTGCTCCATAATTGCTGTTGCCAGTTAAAAGTACAGAAGCCGTGTCCATTATTGGCGAAAACTCATGCAACTTTGTTGTTTAAAAGCATAGTGTTCCATTAGAGCGTGCGAAATATGCCAGGAAGACCATGACGTTGATCAACAAGCCACATGGAAGCTACGTTGATCATAGCGGGCAGATGAACGAACCTAGCCGACGCACACGACTTCCTATGACTGCAGCACAAGCACGTGTCCAGTCTCCCAAAGTTTTGCCCGGACCGAAGTCATATCATCTGCTACAATAAAACTCAACTATGCGGCACCTCAACAGAGCCGATGGACACTTCCTGCGGTAGGTCTATATATCCTGAGTGGTAAGGATCTCGCCGAATTCATCGGCCACAAACTGCCGCACCTCACACGACGGCGCTCCATACTTCAGCAGGGCTCTGCAGGTGCTCAAATCGTCTTCGGCTACGGAAGCCGATCGTGCAAAATCTTAGACAACTTATGGTTGTGTTCAAGATAATATGAGGTGATTGTGAGGTGGTTCCTTTGCCTCCTTAGAGAAAATCGCACTGGACAGCCGGTGCTTGGCGTACCGTTTTTTATTGGAAAACACGCTCAGCTGGCTAGCTTCTCGGGATTCCCCGACATTCCGTTGGTCTTTGAGGTCGCCTGCTGCATTTGTAGTACGCCCATTCGTAACGCAAAACAGCATGGGTTTTGACTGCTGGATAAGCGCGCAAACACCACATAGTTATCCTTAATTTACTGATTTAAGGCCTTCTCAAATGCCGTGAATGATGAAATGGATACGGCCCTAAATTTCTAAACAAAGGTGTTTGAAGCCACTTCTGAAGCCACTTCTGAAGCCATAGCAAGGAAGTTCAAAGTCAAATGCTCGCCAAAATTTAGAAACAGATTAATTAAAACAAAATGCAAAAAATGACGACAGATTATGGTGATTTTTGGTCTGAGCACATATGCTGCAAAATGCAACATTTTGGCTTAAAAACTTTTATTCCGCTCACAAAGATTTTGCAGTAAAAAGCATTGTGCGTGCAAGGCGCGGCCAATTAATCCACAGAGCATCCGGTTAGCCAAGGATGCCGCAACTGGAAGAAGACCGAAATTAATTTTGCCGACGCTATGGGGTTTTTCAAGTGGCGAATTTTACAGGGAGTTAGTCCAGCCCGGATGTACGTTTAAGTGACATATTGTTCGTAGCTTTTTTTTTAAGTGGGCAAACTTTTAAGGTCACCGAAAGCCGCTGACTCGCACGTGATCACCAATTTACGAGACAAGGCACGACAACAAGTTGTAGTCTATTTTAATGTTCCGCGGTGCTCTTCAAATGGGACGTAACATCTACGGAATATCCAGTGTGAATTCCGATAAGGTGGGTGGCTGAATCACACGTGTATGCGTTATACTCGTCAGACATAACAAATTGGATCATTCGGTTCACAGAAATTCCGCACAAAAGTATTTAGGAAGCCCGTCCTTCATTCAGCATATTATCAGACGATAAATTGACGTGTCATACAATGTTGTGGAGAATGTGCAACTTTGGGAATGGTCTCCATTCTCTGCTATGCAGAACGAGTCAAAGGATAATGCGGCATTTTAAGATATCTGCATGTGAATTACCAACACCCCTGTAAGGGCTCTCTCGCACTGGAAACCATGACGTCAGTAAGCTGAATTACCTCATAAAGCGCAACGACGTTGCCGGAATACAAGGCCGATCATTGCCTTACCGTAAGCGTCTTCTCCTATCTCGGCTAAATATCGTGAATGCTAGACCCGTGTCTGTGTGCGGCGCTGACTGGAGCCTCATCTTATATTAACTGCACTTACCTATGTACGTAGACATTTATGTGGCCTCAACTCTACATGACAGCCCAATCCAATGGCCAACGATGGCCCTCCATACACATATCTTCTCGTAGACACTTGCCTTGGCCGCTTATGGGAACTGTCCGTACCTAAGCACGCAGATGATTATAAGGCCTCAATTATATAAGATAGCCCAATCCGAAGCACGACGACGGTCCTACATACTCATAAAGGTTGCCCGTCTGCCAAGTCCACGCCTGAAAAATTTACAACCATGCTTGACGAATTATATATTTCACTTTATTGTTCGCATCCATACAAACGTAATGTGTAGCCAATCCGGTTCTTGTTCTCAGGACGCCGCTTTCACTTGACAGTTTTCTGAAAGGAAGAATGTGTATTAACTAACAACACGTTTACATCTTCGGGAGTATCACTGAAAACCCATAACAAAAAAGTTGTAAGGCTAACTCACCAAGAACCCGATTTATCCCGTTGTCCACAACAATTGATCGGTGTCCACGCTGAAGCTGGAGTCTCGCTGTTATAAAGGCAGACCTACTTCTTGCTCAATTAGTCCCATTGGTGATAATGGGGGATTCATATGTACACCGATGATGCCATGGAGAGATTCAGTGATCATATGCATTATTGTACGCAGAGACGTCAAAGCCGAAGAGGGGTGTATACAAGTCAGTCGTAATATCAAGTGGTGTAGACTCGGGCCCTAGGATTTAAGGACATCATGAGCCTTCAAATGTGCACCAATGGATGCAGCCGTAGCGACGATCCAGTGAGTGGGCGAGTACTTGGTGTCAACTCCGCTCATTTAGTACGCTAAATCCTAAATTCACTCTACTTCTGCTCCCGAATCGATACCCTGTGGCCTAACAGAAACAACAGTTCCCATATACAAACGCAGTTGCAGTGTCACCAACTAGGGGCTCTTTTCTGGGAAACCGATTACCGGCTTTCGTGCTTGCGTTTGTAAACCATTACTTTTGTGATCTTCAGCATCCGGTCATATATAAAAACTTCATCATCTCAGACACTCATATCCTGTTCAAAGCCGCTTGCTTTTTCAGGCTATTCTGAGGCTCTTTTTCGTGCCTCTAATATTGATAAGTTTCCACAGTTTATTGGTGAGATTCTGAGAAGCCAGGTAGAAGGCGTTGCCAGTGCACTCCATATGTTCCACCTGGCCGCATTTTGTTGGAAAACGTTTGTAAAAGCGCCGAAAAATTTTCCGTGTGGTCTATTTGACCGCTTTTAGTGAGATGCATAAAACGTTGTCCAACCCATCAGTATTCAGATGTCAAGTCCGCTGCTCAGTACGTCACGACTTCAAAGGTGCTAGTTTTTATATGCTTCTCTGTCAATCATAGGATTGTCGCCACTGGCTTTAGGCAAATATAAATCTGGAGTTGCGCCTGATCGACAGCAGATATCCGAAGCATAGAGTTATCTAGCCCGGTGCCAATCTATGACCCTTTCCGGTCACGCGCCGTTGTTCGCCGGCACCGAACGATAATAAACAAGACGCTTTCAGCCTACATTTGTGCGGGCAAAGTTGAAACTTTGGGGCAGATTCCAGAACACCACCAACAGAGCGTGCTATGCGTTCCCATATTTTAACCCTTTGAACTTTTTCCTGGTATGTTAAATTAGCACTATGTTGTGCGTTAAAAAACCGTCAGCGAGCCGATGATTATCAAAGGAATGCAGCTTCGTCCGGAAGTCTAAGTTAGCTCCAACGAATTTAGGGTCGTTGTCAGCGTGGAGAGCCTTTTGCCAACAGACCACGCTAAAGTCATAATGGATGATTCTATTGTTACCAAAAAGGCCACTCCTTTGCGTTCAGCATAAATGTGTGTTCGATTATTTTCTTCCATTCTTATTATACACAGGAATGTTCTTCCTTTTGTTGTCCTCGTTGTGTGCCTATACCCTCTTTCTTGCTTTGATCTAAATAAAAACCGCCCTCCGACCCTGCAATCGTGCGCCTGTTTTGGTGCAACCACGCGGGCCTGTTTAGCATTTGCCGATCCTTATACGCAGACATATAATTTCTCCATAGGTTGTTCAGTGAACAATATAAGCTCGAGATCCTGCCAGGTTGAGACTACGCATTGTCAATGGACTATCCATCCCCAGTGACGTCACACCTCTAGTGAACTTTAGGTTCCCGGCCCATGCTGCGACCATGTAGAGACCTAATAATCGCACATTAGCCTGGCGCGAACAAATGTGCTGACCTGCCGAGGGCTCTGACTTGGTCACAGGCACGCAGTGTGAATTGTCCGGTAGGCAAGGCACAAGTACTGCTGTGACGCTCCGATCTGGCGTGTGTATACGGAGGCCACGGCGATCCACGCCCTGCTGTCGTGAGAAATTGCAATTCCCGAGCTATATAACTCAGGGGCACCTTTTGCGGCGCTCGGTTTTCTAGTTTATGAGTTGGGGCAACGTCCTGCCTATATTCAAGCAACTGTTGTGCCAAGCATGCATTTGAACTACCGTGGAACCGACCTTTTGAATGCAGAGTGCTTCACAGCAGCTTCTGTAAGTAGAAAATAAGTCAATCCCTATGAATACAGCCTGAGTAGATAGGACTTAAAGTATAACCATTGAGTACACTGAAATTGCAGTAGCAGCTGTGTAACGAGGTGGACCAGGTTCTCGGCTGTAATAGACCTGGCCTCTGTGAGTTGAGTAGTTGAGAGTACGCAAATTTTTCGCCGAGCTGTGAAAACACGTAATGGCCCCGCCATTACTGAGCCAAAGCGGTTGCACTTAGTCTAATTCCCTTTGTTCAATAGGATGGTGCACGCGAAGGGATTCACAGACTCGTAATTTCACAACGACTGTTATTCTGCTCGCTCAGATCGGTGCTGGTGTACCAAAACAAAATGATCTGAGCCTCTCCGGTGGAAGTGCTGCGCATCAGCTTGAAGCTCGGGAAATGAAAGAAAAGCACTAGAATTTTGCAGTTACGCGCCCCAGTTCGCCTTCACGGGAAGGATTTTTCGTCCCCATTGGTGCCATTTGTTGCGGTCGGAATAAGTGTGAAGGAGTTGATGGAGCATATACATATAGGCGACAATTCAAGGACGATTAGAGCTACGATCGTCGGCTACCGCTTCCGAGCGAGGACTTCGGAGAACTGTTTGAAGTATGGGAGATGGCATCCTTTCTTATTTGTTGATATAATAATCTGCGTAGAACGCAATATATGATTAGAAAAATACCTTTCTGAGTCAGAAAATGGCTGGGTGGTAGATGGAGATATTTACACCGAATGCGATTGACTGTGGAGGAAGGCTAAAGGGCACAGATAGTTTTTACAAACGATGCAATGTGGATATACCTAAGAGCGGGCCAGATAGAATATAGGTCACAGCGGCGGCCGGTCCCGCTCTTTGTGCTTGCGCAATTATGCGGAACAACAATTATTGAATATAAGAGTAGTGGCATGGCTCTTCCCAAAGCTCCTACTTCCAACTTCAGTTTAACTCAGCCATCTTGGCCCTTCCCTGCTACATGCAAAGACAATGAGCTAGGCGTCTGTGTGGACCTAGGCCTCAGTACTCCAATGTGCCTTCGTTTCATTAAAAAAATTAACATTTTTCACTCATACATTGGAAATAATGCCTTGTCCATTCGTTCTCACGGTAGTAAAGACTACCTTTAGTCAAACACGCTATTAGTTGCCTGATTAATCCGCCATATTTCGGGCCAAACGTTGCGAATTGTACACTTGGGCGAATCGATCTTACTTGAAACATTTTGAATCAGTATTGTTTACCTGCGTTGCGGTTTAATAGAGTTATCGGCGTGTGATTTTGTTTCCTTTATGTTTTGACTACTGCCTCCTACCTCAGTGCAACTGAGCCATTTGGGCCCTTCCCTATTACAGAGCAAAACAGGAATCCTTACCTTACTATTGTCCTAAAACCCCTTCTTTTTCCGATGAGTCTCCGCCTTTCCAGAACGACGCTGGATCGTTACATTCACTACGCTGTACGTGCCAGCCTATACATCCTGACGACTGTATGGTTGTGCTTTACACTTGCCTACCCCCTTCTAAGTGGCTGCTAATCGGCCATATTATTTATATCTACCAAGATTGGAATTAACTCGAGAATGTCTAACAAAAGGCTGCTAGAACAGTGTGGTCTGTTTACAGCTTCCTGAGTTCAAAGACTAATGTCGTCTGAATATTTTCCTACGGGAGCCATAGGGACCTCATGGTGGATTTTTCCAGCACCCTTCAACTTATCCATGACACATCAAAACGACAAACGCCACAGCCACCACTGAAAATTCTCCATCCATCGGCTCATGACACCTAGGTAAAGTTCTCTTTTATCACGTACTGTACCTTCGTGCAACTGCCCCCAGAATCCTGAGTGTCAGCGTTCCACGCAAAACTTACGTGCACTAATTTGATAAGGTAAATCCTGATCTGAATTGCATTCTTGTTGAATTCTCTCTCCTTGTCTCTCCATAGCAGCTAGCCGTTTTCCGCATTAGATTGTCTCCGCTTCGTCCGCATGTCCGATTGCCCACAAATAAACGCGTACTCCTTGTATATCTTTGCTTCCATTACCCTAAACCTGGTGTTCTGTCATGGATTCACGGATTAATACACAGGAACGAGGCTTTCGCCCAAAGTTCCCGGGTCGGATTTGTTCCTGTCGTTCAGCGGCTTCTGTTCGTTTGGAAGACACAAGCGAAAAAGGGTGTAGCACTGCTTTTCAAGCTCCCGGCGTGGGACAGCATTCTTGCCAGGGCAACGGTTCAACTAAAAAAGCGTCTAAAAGTGCTTTGAACTGGGCACTAGATGCAGCCTGAACAACCGTCGTTGGAAGGTTATTCCACGCACCAACTACCCGAAATGTGAAAAACTGTTGCCCAATGATAGTGTGCGCTCTGAGCTTGAAAACCTTGCCATGTCCCCGCTGTTTGTTTGGTGGATCAACGGTAAGAAGCCAGTTTGCCGTTCCTTGTTCAAACAGGGCATAGGTAAGTGTTAGGTTTCCTCGGGGTCGACGATACTCCGGGGGAAATAGCTCTGGCACCGCGAGACGCGTTTTATAGTCCACGGATTTGAGGTCGGCAACCATTTTCGTAGCAGCTCGTTGAATATGCTCAATGAGAGTTATATCCTTTTACGTCCTCAGCAGACAACTTGTTTGGCATATTCAAGGAGCAGTCTGACGTAGGCCCATAGAGTACTGGGAAGTACATGCGAGTAATACGGGAGAGGTTTCGTCAAATCATCCGTAGAACAGCGAATGACTTTTGAGCCGATTTCTCATGGTGCAGTGAGGGGGACGTGTTTGAAGAGAGCCAGATGCCCAAATTACTTTTGACATCCATCCGCGTGATGTTGTCTGGTCCATTTTCACCATGCACGACAAAGGTGTTCGCTGAGTCCCCTCCGAATAACACATGGACGCGCTTTTCGTCATTCAGAGTAAGGTTCCAGTCCAACGACCGCTGATTTGCAACGTCTACATCCATTTGGAGGGCACTGGCATTTGACCTCCAGGAGTTCAAGTCGTCCGCAGAAAGTGGGCATGGGCTAGAAAGAACGTCTGGAAGGTCGTTGACGAGGTTATGGAGCGACGGAAGTTGTGGGACTAGGTCGAATGCTTTTGAGAAGACGAAAAATATTGCCTCCGATATGAGTTCCTCATCTTAAGCTTAGGTTAAGCTGTCCATAAATACGAGCACTTTCGTCACGCAAGAACGGTTCGGAAAGAATCCGTGTTGAACTGGGCATATCAGGTTTTTGGTGATAAGAATTTCTAGGATGGCCCGCTTCAGAATGCTTTCCATTACCTTGCACGGTACGCTAGCGAGGCTTATAGGCCTGTAGCTGCCAGGCGATAGTCGGTCACCATTTTTCAGATTGGTGTGACAATCGCTTCCTTCTAAGCAGAGGGAAGATTACCTTCGTCGTGCGACTGACGAAACACCAGTTAGAAGTGCCTTGCCAGTGTGAACGACGTTTCTTTCAGGATCCTCGGGTGGACCTCGTCTGGCCCCAACGCGCAGAATGGGTTTGTCTTGTGCGAGAGTTGACGAATGTCCTCCTCCGTAAAGATCAAGTCGGCTAGAGGCCGTTTGTGGTTATGCCTTGACAACATTGGATGTGCCGAGGACGCTGGGGCTGAATATAGACATGCACAGAGTTCTCCGTAGACCTCAGATATCACCATTGGGTCACTCGTTCGTTGGCCGTTCCTGTCCCTCGAGGAGGACGCGTTTGGCCTGTTCCTGCGGCGATACCTCATGTACTTAAGCAGCACATTTTTGTTTTTCCGGCCGAGGTTTATTATGGTGGCGTGTTTTCGTATGTTCCATTCGCGGGTTTCTGATATACAGCGGTTCCGCATTTTACGAAACGCCAGCCCATATTCTGTATCTACTGTAGTCAACTTTTTGAAAAATAGTTGGGAGGTCTTTCCCAGAAGACGCGGAATTTATTTAGGTATCTTGCGGTCCATCCGACTGTGCGCTGGTTTTTCGGGACCCGCATCGCCTCAGCCTCGTGAACTTTCTGGACACTGGTCCTGTATAACTCTTCCACTGAAGCTGGTCCCATTTGAACTGGATCAAGAAAGATGCGCACTTCTGAGAATTCCGATTGACGGAAGTTTCGAATCCACGTTTGTGGTTCGGGATTTCTAACCCAGTGGCAGCTGAAATCAAAGTTCAACACACATTGGTCACTATGTCCCAGTGAAGCATTACTTAACACCTGATCGACCAAGTGTCTTTCGTTGGCGATGACCAAATGCAGGAGGGATAGTGGTTGGCTTGCGCGATATCTGGTGGGTGCGACGTGTTGAGTCCAAGCGCTCTGTCGAACGACTTTGGTCAGCTCAGCTGCAAAATATCCACTGGACCCGATGCGTTGCAACTCCATCCAGAAAGCCTTGAAGGCGTTAAAATTACCTTATACAGTGAGGTTGAACTGCTTTATCTCGACCTGTCTATGCGAAGTTGAGCACCTACCATACAATCAAACCCAAGCCTATGTGTCTTGGTCATCCCACTGGTAAATCCACCAACTTAGCCAGCTAAACTATTACATTTACATTAATTTGCTCCGGTCGAAGGTCATACACTACCGCGTGAAATGAACTGCCTCGTTTTTCGGCGGGTGGTATCCTTTTGGCATCGTCTGACGTTGTAAAGGCGATCTCTTTGTACGTCACCCTCGCATTGAATACATCCGTGAGATGCCAATCAAAAGAGGCCATGTTGCACCACAGAATACGTATATTGTTACCCTAATTCGAAGCTTTGATCCCCAAAGTAGGTTTTGAGTCAAGTTTTCCCAGTTCCAGGCAACAATTTCCTGGCGGCAAACGCGATGTTCCCGACAAAGCCAATCATTTATTGCAGCGATGGTCTTTGCCACCTTCTTGGTTTCACAAAGGCAGAGCTTATGCTAAAATCGGCTGTCTTAACTGTCCTTCATGGTGTGGAAACAACCACCGCGTCGGTTGAGTCATTGTGCACCGCCCTTCAAGAAACTAATGAGACAGAAATTCGTATTTCCTTATATTCTAAAGCCGGTGAGTCACTTAGCCTGCGACGAATGCCCTCGTGACCAGGTTGTTCAATCCCTTGTAGGGTTGCTGTGACACCCGTCCGAGATGAGACCGGACAATTACCACTGTACATACTCTTCTTTCGCCGTGATGAAGGCGGAGCTCCAACTTTTGACACTTTAACCAAAAGTATGGTATCGGTTTTTTCAACCGCTTACTACAGGGTCGAGCCTGCGTGCGCGTTTCCAGTTGAAGCCGTTCCGTTCCAACCGTGGTTCAAAGGACATCCCCAAAAGACCACGCAATACTGGACCGGAGTGTAGGCCGTTTTCTTAATTCACACTTATCACTTCTCAAGGTTCATTGTTAGTGGACAGTTCGTCAAGCCAACAGGAACGATACTGTGGTTCCTCTGGTTACCAAGCTGACCCAGAATCTGTCGGTGAGTCTTTTCACATACTCTTGTGTTGTAAGTAGGCTTGAGATAGCTCAGTGGTTAAGGCGATAAACCAGTGATCCGAGGGTTCGTCATTTAAACGCAACCCTGACTTTTCTATTGCAGCTGCCTGGGTTTCGTGCAATCTGGCAGTATGTCAACACTCGTGCTTCCTTCCACTTGAAAAATTGCAAAAGAAACGCTAGAACTGAATGCCGAGAAGTTGTGCCGATACAGACGATATGGTATCATAATATCCGATAGCTCTTTGGAATCTAAATAAAAAGGAGCTGCAGCCCCGAATCTTCCAAATTCACAAAAGAATTCTCAACCTGTAAGGTGGTGAAGCCTATCTTCAGGCTTCTCTGCTGCATGTTCATTGTAATAACGTTGTACTGAAGGTATGCGGGTGTTGTTTTGCGACCGTATTCACGGGCCTTACAACGGGTGTTGCCCATTTGGAGGACCTCATTTGGATTCCGTCTGTGCATTCTAAAATGTGTTTTTTTCTCACAGGTCCACGAGGACCAAACGAAATGACTCGCCTTTGGAATAAAGCGGACTCGTCTAAAACTTATCGTTGCACATCATATATCAGCATGCCATCAGTTACCTTAGTAGGCTTAAAACCAAGCCAATCAGCCCACGTATTGAGGGCAGAAATGAGGCATTGCACCATAATGCATGAAGCGCTTTATGACCTGCCTTTAATGGCCGAGATGCCGAAAGCAGAAATTCAAGATAAGCAAAATTCGGATCAGACATCGCAGTCGAAGTCAAGTATGAGCCCCCACTAGGCTATGCTTAGTTTGTGGTGCCTACAAAAGTCACCCTAGTAGTTGTTAAGTCAGTAGTTGGAAAGTACGAGATCACTTTGGATTAAAAACTGATGGATTGGACTGCTAGCTTTATAAATGAAATTTTGATGCTCTAAAAGGATGTAACAAGTTTCAGGGACGTGCAAGGTGTTACTAGATTCAGCTGCGCTTGCAATCGCAAAAATAAAACCTGTCACGGAATGAAATTTTGGATGCTCATCTGTCTATCTTTACCTTCTACTTGCTGTTCGAACGCTCCGTGTAGGGCGGCTTTTACTACGACCGCGACATTTTGTTCTATTGTAGGGGCGTAAACTTGCGGAATGATGTGGTCTGCAGTTGGCACATATCTCGGAAGTTGTTTTGGGAGCAGAATCACATGAGCCGGGTAGCTTAAGTCTAAGGTTAGCTGTGCAGGAATGAGTTGGACGTTTGATTTTCTGCTAACTTCGTCCCGAACATGCGCTGACGGAACTAAACAGCTGATTTCTTGGTGTTAGTCACCACTTCTATATCTTAGTATTGTTCGTATATATTACAAATATTTTGAAAATTTTCGTCAGTCTGCGTTGGCAACACCTATCGTTGACTGAATACGTAACTTCTGGTCATCAACTAACCCTCAAATTGAGCAGCATTTCGTGTTTTGGCGCTTGGCTTTGGAGATTGAGCACAAACCTATTGCGTTACTGGACAGATGAGTCTATTGAGTTAATTGAAGTTATCACTTTCCGATGCAACAAAGTAGATTGATTATAAGAGATGCAAATAATGGTCCTCGTCTCGTATAAGCATTCTGGCATGTTCACGAAAAAACAGGTTGGTTGATGTCATCTGGGATCCAGTCCCTAGAATGATATCCATCTAACGGTTTAAATTACAGGAAAAACTAAGGGAAACAACCAAGACTAGTTGTCTCTTGAAAAAGTAGCAGCTATGGACAGATGGTGGCGGGACAGGTGTTTTATGAAGTTGGCCAGTGTAAACGTGTCTAAGTGGATGCCGGGTGACTGGATTAGACGACGCGACACGCTTTTGACAGCATGATGCTTGATCTTCGTACAATATTGTGACTATTCACCCTGTTGTCAAATAACGCCACTACATCTATGTTGGCAGCTTATGTTGATACGGAACGGTTTTTTGGCTGATCGCGTGACCGGCATCAATAGTGGTTGGAATGACCAACTACTTGGCCGTTTTATTGCACCTGCTAGTATTCCGCATTGCCGTATTCTGCGCTCGACATATTTCCCTAAACAAAAGTAAGGAAGAGAATGGACGACCATATAGTCAGATGACAATTTGGTGCTAAGCCAGATTTTAGTGTTTGCTCCTTTCTAATTTGTCAGTCGATCCTAAATCTTGTCTTTTTAGCCGTTTGTTGCTCAGTGACCTAATAACAAGATCCTGAAAACGAAGGTTTCCGTAATTTACTTTTCAGTAAATTTGTTTTCCCCCACCATAGTGACTACATTCTTTAACCAGGCAGTCATTTGCAATAGTTTGTATTCGGTAATTTCGAACCAATTCAGCGGACCCTTATTACATTGCCTGTCAAGCTCGGCGGCTATCTAGTCTGCACACTAGTTATCCTTATAAGCTCCCCTCTAGGGATGCGACTGTCAGCCCAGGGCACTTCAGTATGGCTTGAATTTGATGTCTTTTGGGATACCATCGTTAGACTTCCATGCCAGGCCCTTCTGGTTGTTCGAGGACGTCGGCTGTTCTTTTTATAAGATGAACAGTCCAAAACATTTGTAACTTTCAGGCATCGGTTTCATATCGCACCACTCACTTTGCACACAAGTGTGCTGCTGAGTTGCTTGTGGATCTTAGAACCTGTTAAATAACTGTGCCTGACTAGTCCTCCTTTGGGAAGTCACTCAAAGTATGTTCTGAGTGGTCATGTATTCTGAACGTCGTCGCTCCACCAATATGTGCTCTTCACGTAGAAATTTTGTCGTATCGTAGGCACCCGAGAAACTCTAATCTCTCTGTTTTACGGTCACATCTTCATGAGGGATGAAGACTCGTCAGTATGGACCCCTGTTTGATCGCGCATGTTCGACGATGGGGTGTTCGCGAAAAATTTGAAGGTCCAGTTGAGTTTCAATGCTAATTCAAGCCATTTGTAATCGTTGAGTATTGTGGAGGTGGTTTAGCTGGCGGTACCAGTTACATGTTTTTTGTAGTAAATACCCTGAATGCTTGTTATAGTCCAACTCTATGTTTCCTTTCCTCTTCTTCTCCTCTCCTTCTCCTTATTTTATCACGAAACTCCAAAGAAGTCCATATAGCTGTACGAAAATCATTCGCTTATGCTTTGCATT
Source organism: Opisthorchis felineus (assembly GCA_004794785.1). Classification (NCBI taxonomy): domain Eukaryota; kingdom Metazoa; phylum Platyhelminthes; class Trematoda; order Opisthorchiida; family Opisthorchiidae; genus Opisthorchis; species Opisthorchis felineus. Next base: position 675,087 of record SJOL01006875.1, on the reverse strand, counting down.
GGTGTTGTAGCAATGATAGTGACACCTGTGTGCAGATTCCGGGTCTTATTCCCTTAACCGCCCTTCATTTGGAATACTTCTCGAACTTTCTGTGCTACGTTAAATGCCTCGGCATTAATTGCACATCAGTACCGTTATTTGATTAATCCCGGGACACTGGTAGCCACGATACTGAATGAGTGGTCAGTGTCAGCTGGTCGGAATCAGGTAGCATTCGGTACCTCGTACGTGTCATCTACTGCTATGATTGGTGGTCAGCCGATCAAAGAAGTTAAACAATCCAGTAATTCATCGCCGTTTTTGCCTTTTATAGCGACTACTTTGTTAGCATGCACAACCTCTATATTTACGACATTTGTCCTGAAAGTGGTGACTAAGTTATTCAGCTTATGGAGTCCGACTTCCTTCGACTTATTTCACTGGAGGTCGTGGAGACAGTTTCGAGAGATGGAACTACAGTGCATTCACTCCACCGTCCCTACTTTTCCGGAGTTTCAGTACCTACTCGTCCAACTTGAAACATTTTGGTTTTCAGTTTATTCACTTCCAAATAGAGTAACCCTCCAGCGTTGGTGAGTCCAAAGCGGATATGCTTACTGATTAGGTCGGCCATAATGCTGGTTTATGTTGAGGATGATGACAATGACATGGGTAGACTCGCCTGTCCTGTGTCTGCGAGCAATACACCTGGATTCGAACCATGACTACATTCTTATTCTCAGATGGATGTTTTGTGGTGATATTGTAGGTCCATGTATGTGATAGTATCTGTGCAATTAAGTGCGTGAGCCACAATAGGCCGCTGCCTCCAAACATGTTGCAGTCCTGCTGCTTCTGCATGATAAACTTATGATATGGCCTTTGTACAGCCCAACAACATTATTGAGATTGGAAAGATACTTCTCTTATTAGACCACAAGCCATCTCCCACACAAATGCCAGTTTTGGAGGTTTTCTCTCCAGTGACACTAAGAGTGGTGCTTCCTATAATTTGGTGTAGTGACTTTTGTGCAGGTAGATAGTTTTTACATTGCAAGTGTCATAAGCCAGGTCCACAATAGTACATCATTAGCTTCAGCACTTTATTATGTTTTAACCCGTAGTTTAAATTGAAGCACTAGTATTCGGCCTTACGACTGTCAACAGGGCCCCCTCAAGGGCTCAGGACAGCTCAGCGATTGTGACACGAGGCTATTGACCGGGAAGTCCATGGTTCGAACCCAATCCAGGTTTCCAAGTTACTGCTCTCTGGGCTTGGAGAACCGGACAGAATCTGTCATCATGTTTCCTTTGAATAGCATGGCATCTGTGCACTGAAATGGTGCCATAACTGAACCACTACTCTTATTACCCCTTCAAGAGTAACCAGCCCCCAACCGAGACAGCTTGTGCCGTTCTTATGAGACTGCTGTAATTTGTAGGCTTTGTGGTAGAGTCTTTCAGCTTAGGCCACTTGACCCCAGTACATCTACACACCCATGGTGACTTTGACTTTCTGCATGGTCTCTGAAGTTAAGGTATTATCAGTTCTCATTCGCTTGTTAGTCAGCTATGGCTGTTCATGTGAACATATGACGTCCGTCTTAAGCTGTCTACTTATGTGCCACCGAGCTGTATTCACTTTATGCTCATTTATCAGTTTGCATTGCTCAGGGTGCACCTTCTGCGTGTACAAAGGTCTTCCAGACTAGAATTAAGTAGAGCAGCGGCGTGATCTATAGCTGTTGATTCTAATGTCACGTCCCCAGAGCGAAACCCCGTCGACGACCTCGTTAACAGCATAAGCTGTCGAGGCAGTCCAAGTCAGGTAAAGGTTTATTCACCATAAGGTGAATTTTCAGTCTACAACTTTGCAACAGTATCGCGGCGATAAAGCATAAAGGTTTCAAACAACTGGTGGTGGTGAGTGCTATTTTTGTTTGTTTGTTTCTTTCAGTTGTTGCACCCTTTCGGTGCCCGGCTGCCTTGCCACCCGAAGGAAGCACGATGGCCGAGATAATATCAGGTTGCCGAAGCCTAGACAGGAGCATCTGAGGTTGGGTTCGAACCACGGACCTTCCGGTCACTAAGTTGGCCTCCTTAAACCTGATCTGGGAATCGACGTAACAAAACCCCGATTCAGTTAAACTGTGAGCAGTAAGTTCTAGGGTTGGGAAGTATGCCTACTTTGAAAGCCCCGCAAACATATTGCGTAAAGAACGGATCAAATGGACACAATGCCTCCTAGCTGAACGTGATGAATGCCATGTTTTACTGGGGAGTTCATGAACATGTAGCTACAAGGCCGCGGGTTTTCAGTATTTCACTCTGCTTTCCTATGGCAGCCAGTTCTTCTAACGTTACCGTTTCACGGTTTGGTAAACAGATGTTTTAAATGTAAGTAAAATGTTGGTTATCAGTTATTTCAGACGCCTATTATCATCTGGGTTCAATTTTCCGCTAACAGCCTACAAACATTTAATTTTCCCTATGTATAAAGCAAGGTAGCTTTTCAAGGTTTTTCGCCTCTGACAATCTGGCGTTGTTCCCGATGGAAAACTAAGAATATCTTTTGTTAATTCTTGCTGTATATCGGTAAGGGAAGTCTGAAGGTATCCTAGTGTTAATGTTTGCCAACGGGGTGTTCGGACATTGACTCCAAACGTTCAATTCATTTGGATCTAATTACAAGGAGATCAGTGATCCCCAACGAAACAATTCGGAATTACTATCTTGACACCTTAAATACTGTACATCTTTTGAATAATATGTGGACGTCCTAACATAAGAAGGGCTAGTATTTATGTCCCCATTGAAGAACGTGGCGGAAAATATTATGAAGCAGGCTTTTCAACCCGATTAGTTAGGCTTTTCACCACTGTTTGTCTTCGATTACTGATGTTTGGTGATAAGCAGAACCATCATGACTGTTCTGACTTCCAACGTCACTGAAGCCGAAAAAAACCTTGTGTACTAGCTTCTCTGATGTTTTCATGACCAACTGGTTAGTTCTTTTCACTGAAGGCGCATCTGTAAACCCATAACTGTCAGTCGAAAACCCCGTGTACATGATAATTTCTGTGATGTCTCACAAAATTTACTGTGTTCTGCAGTCGCTTGCGCTCAAATTTGATTCGTTTTAGTTTACTTTGCGCTGCTACCGCGCCAAAAGATTTTTCTCATATGCGGAAAAATTTGTTTTTGGATGGAGTCAGTGTTTTAATGTGCCCCAATAATAAATAAAGAAATTTATCGTTTTCCAAGGTTAGTCGATAACTGAAAACGTAAAATATGGGCGAACAGTAAATGCCTGTGATGAAAGCATTTTTACCGACAGAAAACAGGTGTAGAATAATGCTTTTTGGGGAGAACGGTTGTGGCTCAACTGGTACTTCCTGGTCTTTTCACCAGACCCCCGCTTGATGTCGCATTGTGTGGGTTGTCAAAGGCGTGTTTGCGTTGAAGTTACTTAAGTGGAACTACATGTAGACATTTTTTCTGAATGCATTATGCTGAATTGGGCAGACGCTTCTGGTGTTAGATAACAACCGTCTTATACTCTCTCAGATGTTAGCAGGGAGTTGGGCGTTCAGGGCGTTGAAAAAGTGTTATGGAATTAAGCGTTTGATTCTTACACTGTGTGACGACCCACACAAGCGGCAAAAAATTGCATAAAGTTATAACACTGACATTTATCTAGTTTTTATTTGAGCGTAACGGTGGCGATCAATAAATGGTCGGTGAATGTTCCGATGAATTGATGTGCCGGTTCACCAGCACTCACATCCGAATAGGTCAACAGCTGCTGGACAGACAGTCACCTAATTTACGTTCTCTGGCTGGATGAAACCAGTTAATAGTGGTCAACAGTCGGGAATTATTAACCATGGGGTCACCTGTAAGATTCCTGTACGCCCATTTTATGAGTCCCACTAATAGCGAAAGGTCTGTTGTGGTGTTTCCCCGGTATCCGGCGATATTTGCACACTATGATTCACACTATTTGACGGAAGTTTCATGGACCAGCTAAAAATGGTATCATCTGATTGGATGGTCTTTCCATCTGGTACAACTGCATTTTTTTCCACCTTTTAGAACCGGTTGGAATATCTATTTCGAGGTTGATTGCTTTTGCTGCTAATGCTCAAAACTCTATTTACGGATTTGGTTGGTGGTTTCGTATGTGTGAATTTCCCAGACATGTAATTTCAGAGCCTCGTTATTGGTATCCTCATCACACTTCCTTACTCTAAAATAATGTTTTCCTTTGAATGTATATGGGCCAAAAGTCACTTGTTCATTTTTGCGTTAGTCGAGCTGTATGCTTCATTTTGGGCTAAGTACTGCAATTTCTACCCCTTAAAAAATATGAAAGGGCTGCTGGAAGGCGAATGGAATAGAAAAAATGCTACATTATACTAAAATGTACTAAAAACACAAAACGAGTGGCATTGCACATTCTGGGAGCATGCTAACGAACCGCATACTGCATCCTAATTTTTAGGTGAATGCAAACATCAACACCTCTAGGGCAGGTTGAAACTATTCAGCTGAACGAGTGTAAACACTACAGATCTGCCAAAAATCCCTTTTTGAACAGCTCGTCCCCACAATATATACCAGTCTAACAGCCAATTGGTCCTACCTTTTTGAAAGTTAAAGGAAGCAGCCATCTTTTGTTACTTTCGCGCAAGAGAAGCCTGCTTGACAGTCGTATAACCTGAACAGCTGGTTGAATTAGTGTTCGTAACTAGTGTTTCCACAACGCACGTCTTAGCGCCTGGTTCATCCGTCACTACTGTTATGCTAATCCCGAACATATATGGCTACCGCAAATCGACTGGTGAGTACAGTCTCTTGTGGACGGAGGGACGTCCTAGATCATGGCTACGAGGCGTGGCCCTTTCGCCCAACAAATTTATCAGATATCTATAATTACGTCGTAATCTTGAAGAAAAGACATCACAGGGATGGGATTTTTGGCCTCATTCGGCGGGGCTTCACGTGCATAAAACTGTCAAATTCCTTAGAGCGGGTTCATTCGTTTTTTATGGCTTGATATGCAAAGAAACAGATATTTTGGACAGTATGTAGCAGCCCAAAACGGTACTTCAGGTGAGAGCAGAATGAGGTTTATAACGTAGTGCATTTCCTTAAAATGTTTCCTGTGAGAATCTCTGTAACCGTGTGTTGTGTGTCTAGATAGGATTTCACAGCTGGTTTGTTGGTATCACAGCTGAGTGGACTGCTGTGGAAAGAAAACGAAGTGAAAAAAAATTAATTCCGTAAGTTCTTCCACCCTCCCCGGAGAGAGTGAGCACACAGAAAAAAACCATATTTGGCGTTTCTCCAAGGAAGAAACTGCTATAAGGACTCACTGCTGAACTGTTTTTGATTCCGTATCGTTGGTACGGATCCGCGAGGGCATGCTACAGCATTCATTGCAGTCTTATTTTTTCACTCAAAAACTGGGGTTGGTTGACTTCCCATTCTGTCGATGCATATCGGCGAGATTCCTGTCTAGTTCATGAGGTTGGATTAATCCGCAGAGGTTCATTTCGCTGAAGTAAATACTATTGACAATTTACCTCGTAGCTACCTGATCCTGTTTCCCACATCAGCTCGTTGTCTGGTCTCCGCTTTCGACAAAAAACAGCAGATGCTGCTTTAGGCAGTCCGACAGGTGTTATTGGTGAGATAACCCACCGTCTGCGGAAAAAATCCCTGGCTTTCTAGTTACTTTTCACACGTCTTTAAGATGCTTTACAATTTTCTTCCCTCAACTGGTTGTATACTAGCTTACCGCTGTTGATCATCTGGGTTGCAGAAGTGTCAGATAATCTGGCTGATGTACCATCCAGTTCAGTCGAGGGAAGTTCCACAGATAGTTCCAGAGAGAAAGCTGCCCCACAACACGATAGAAAATCAGGCGTTCTACGACCGGCTACAAGGCGCCCACTTTCTCTACTTACCTCACATAAACCGAAGGCTCCGGACTCAGAATCAGGGCACGATATCTGTCCACACCAGGCCACACAAACGGGAGACTGTTCACCAACAAGACGTCGACCGGCGACCTGGTATCATTCTCGAGCAGGCAGTGCAGATTCTCTGGTTATAAACCACCCGTCGGGTGCTCAGAAACGCACTGGGGCTTATGGAAATTTGGCCGAATCAGAAGCATTGCGTCTGGTATTAAGTAGTCATCCTGAACCTACCAAGGCATCTGTGACCGAAAAATTTGCACAAGTAAGCCTCCACTTTATTCGGGATAAATGGAACTGAAAGATATTCCGTGGAGTTTTAGACAGTTTTTTGCGCCATAAATCGTTTTTTTTTTCAGTTTTCTTGTGCAATAATTCATGAGTTTGATATTCCTCAGTCTGCACAGAACCAGCGTTCAGCTGTCTGAACTAGTGCCTTGATCGCTTCATTCATGCATGTGGCCACACGACCCAAGCAAATCCACTCGTGCTGGTGAGTGATAATATTTCAGTGGAGTGGGCAGTAGAATTGCCTGTCCCGGCAAGTTCGAGATAGCTCGGCAGTTAAGACACAAAACTACGAAACGAAGGATCCCTGGTTCGAACTCAACCCTTGCTTTTCGACTGCTCCAGTCTGGACTTTGGCAACGGGGTAGTATCTCAGCCTTTGTGCATCCTTCGAGTTCGCGGCAGCTGCGTGTCGGAAGGATGCCACAGCTGAATGATTATCATTATTTATTTCCCAGCGAAAATTATGCAGTCATACATTAATCACATCTGTCCTTTTCTAGAGGGGATATTCCACATAATATGGAGAACGGCTGATACCGTCATCATCGATAGCGCAGCATCAGTGTTCAACACTGATGGCTCGCTGCCTTATCGTGAAGGAAAGAATAAGTGAATGAGTACTAGGATACCACAATCATTCCGAGGTGCCTACACCTTCAGACACTCATTCAAGCAGTCCGGACAAAGACTGACAACGCCATTGATATCGTTATCAGCCATGTCTTCCAGCGTCTCTAGTCATACACAGGAGGGATCGTGCTGGCCCCATCTATCCAATGTGTACAGTCAGATAGAAGCATAGATGAAAACCAGTCAATCAGCCCTTTTCGTTTGCATCAATAACCGTCCAGTGACAATTTTTTCAGTAAGCACTGTGATTATCTGCATCCAGGGTATCCGAATTAGCACTAGGATTTTGTTTGGAGTATTTAAGTGGTAAACAGTGCAGTCGCCCTTTCATGCAGTAACTTCTCAATACCCTTCCCTTCTATCTGCGATTATTGTGCCTCAGCTGGGTACGCACAACTCCTCATTTTGGGAGAGACGTCTCTTTAGCAATCAGTGAGAAAATCGCGTTGTTTTTGTCGGGGGATAACACGTTTAATTGCGTGTTCAGGCATGAAATCAAAATGAAAACGGTAGTGATATGCTGAGTTTTCATCCACTTTGTGAGCAGTATCTCATGAGGGAAAAACAACCATTGTTCAAAGTGGTTTCTCGTGAATGATTCTGACATAAATACTGAGTGAAAACAGCTGATTTTTTGAAGGTAACGGTGATGTGATCGTCAGTTCCTTTTGCTAGAAAACTATCAATTCCAACATTTTCATGAAATTTCCTGAGGAATTAGCTGTCTCCAACGACACAAAACTCCTAGAAATATTGATTAGGCTGTTTCTAGTCTTTTGATAAACCGAAATCTTGCATTTGTCCGTCAGGTCTGTTTTTTTTGGAAGAATTTGAGCCTCAGGGAACATATTGGCTTACTGGAACACCCTTGCCACGGTTCGCATCCACAAAACTGTCTTAGCGTCATGTGGGCAGTATGAATGTGCATCACCAACTAAACTCGCTTGGTGAACAATCGACCGATTTGAGTGGTTATTCAAAAGATGGCTTTTCATCTCCTTGATTCCTCTGCATGCTGACCTGCTTTGCTTTTCTACTTTCAGTTTCTATCCATGGATGAAGACTTGCACGTGGAACACCGGTTTCAATCTCCCCATATGCATAAGTTCACTCTGAAGCACTATAGCATGTTCAAAGCTATCTGGGACTGGATAATACTGGTTATGATCATCTATACAGCGATAGCCACCCCGTTTGTAACAGTTTTCCTGACGAACAAGTACTCGAACAAGTATTCGCAAATCACATCGGTAGGTGGTGTTTTTGTTATCAGTCCCACCAGTTTTCCGGACTTGTTTACCTCAACTCTATCGGACTGTTACGAGATTGATGCACTTTATTTTTTGACGGTGGTTTTGTATGTGTATGTGTGTACTTCTCGTCTCATTGTGTAGAGGTAAGGGCGTCTTCTACTCCAGTTTTGGGGACCAAACAACATTTGCTCCACCTCAGTGAAACGGATAACTCTGCTTTACGTTTTGATGGCTAATGGACAGATGAATAAAAGGAAAATGTGCTGCTATACGCTCTTCCTCCCATGGTTCCAGATTGCCATAAAAGGCGGGCAACTCTAGAAGTAATTTCCATGGGTAATATGAATAGGCTTCTAGAGAATTCTCCGGGCATTGTAACACCTCTACAGGTAGATGAGAACGTGAGCTCTAGTGTTTGTTGAAGCGCGGGAATTTCTGTTGAATCCTGTGCAAACTATGGCTTGAAGTCGGTGGTTTTTAAGCAGTCTTGTCCTAATTTGCAATTCTTTCTCCGTGACTTAGTTCCACTATGCGATCACTTAGAGGAAAAGCTATCCGCCTGAATGATAACGACTTTCCAGCTCTGAGGTTAACGGATATTTTCTCCCAATTTCTGGCTGCCTATTTTAACTTGATTCAACTATAGTCAATTTGGATTTTTCGGCACCCTGTAACCTTTGTTTATATGTCCATTTTTACGGTATGTTACAAATACCGCTAATCTGACTGCTTATCAAACATTTATGTGCATTCCTTTTGAAGGAGGACGGTGACGCTTAGATCCATCGGTTGTTTTTTGGGTGAAACAATCTGTCCACCAAAGATAAGCCAATTAGGTTAGTCTGGTTAGGCTACCTACTCTATTTGCTGAAGCACCATCCCGTCCGGTCATGTCCTGATTCAGTGATTCAAAGGCACCCAGGCAGCGACCTGGCACAGAAGACTGCAAGCCATAACCAGCAAATTTGGTCAACATGGCAACTGTTGAGGACCCTGGGGGTTTACACATCAATGATTGTGCGTACTAGAGACACAGTAACAGTTAATTGCGGTCTCAGCTCAGAGCGGGTGCCTTCAGTGCCATGCTGTTTTCATCCTGAGTCTAACATTCACATTTTCAACCCGACCCCCTCTCACCAGCATTGTCTATCGTCAACTGTCTTACATAATGGCCTTCAGTGCTTAACTTTCCCGTTCTCCCGTGTGCCGTTGAATAAAACCATGACAACTAAACTATTGTTTGACTAATTTAACGCGATTTTCTTTCGCGTCGCCTTCACTGGGCACTATTACGCAACTGCCATCCCGGAGAGCATTCATCACAAACGTAACTCAATACTCAACCCTATGCTCATTGCAGGCCACAGCTTTATGCATTTGTCCACCCCCAATTTTACCATCACGTGGTGAACAGCGTATAGGTTGTTTTCTTATCGTATTTTGATGAATCCTGTGGTTGTTGGACAGTACTTCTAGTCAGCAATCATTCCTCATGTTCTCCAAACCGTATCGCATTTTGGATGAGTCAGCCCGATTGCCCAGCTCGTCAAATGGAACAACAGCCACCCAATGATCTGAACTACCAACATTTACCTCAATTGCAATTGTGGATACACATTGCGCAGTGAGCTCTGAGAGTCATCTGCGTTGGATGCAGCTGAGCCGAGTAAAAAATGAGCGAATTTTGTGCTAAAATATCACGTCCAAAAGCATATTAGTGTATAGGTGTTGATCTATAGATACAGCTGTACAGATCTGGATGCAAAATACAGGCGTTTCTAATGAATACTTTAACGTTGGCGTGGCACCAGTGTGCTTGTCAATCAAAAGGTTATTCCAAGTTTCTGGGAATCTGTCAGGTTTACTGCTGGTGTGAGCTCGAGATGGCTCAGTCGTTAAAGCGCAAATCTACTGCCTGGAAGGTCCGTGGTTCGAACCAAACCTCTGCATCTCGGCTTCTCCCGTCTAGGTTTGAGCAACTTGGAATTATCTCAGCCCTCATGGTTCTTTCGGGTGGCATGGCGACTAGGCACAGGAAGGGTGTCACAGCTAAACGGTTTTTTTCACTGCTGATGTATTGCTGTCGATGTTGATGATGATAGTAATGTTTAGACGCAATTTTTTCTGATTGTGAATATTCTTCACATATTACTGAAGAAACTAAGTAAACCATATAGGGTTACGGTTTTCGCACTGTTTTTTTTAAAGTCTCAATTGTTCATTGAAAAGGCTTGATGGAATGCTAGATGGTTTGATACATAGCTTTTCAGACAATGGAACCCATTCACAAGGCCATTTCCCAGCCCGCCGGTTTACTCCCAGCCAAATTCGGATACTGCTCAACCATCAATTACATGTCACGCGCAGTTGATGGTCAGAACACTCGAACAGGCGGTTTTCCTTTTTACCCAAGATTGTGTGACGCAAATTCAGCTACTACGCAGCTGTAACTGCACAGCTGTTTCAGTGTGTACGAATGAGGCAGAAAGTGGTCATTTGTAGCCAGTTGGTGCGTTTTTGTTTCCTAACATTGCCTAGGCGTCAGCCTGTAGTGTTGGTCTCTCCACACGTTGCTTTTGTGATCCAATTAAGGCAAACCAGCTGTTCACCTTGTTGATGTGCACCGAATGGTGAATGTTCACCGAACAATGGCTTCGTTTTAAGACTTTTCTGCGAAGATACCTGCAATATGGTGATAATTTAGAAGGATGAGATGAGTGGCGGTTTTTTAAGTGCGTGTTGCTGTGCTTCTCCATTATACCTCAAACGGCGTTTCGTTTGTATACAGATTTTGGATTATAATAAAGTTGGATTTCGAGTAGCTCCGTGGGTCCTTTCATTCTTCCGTTTTGGACGGTATTTTTTACTAATGGTCTGTGGCGGAAGGTTTTCCGTCCCCTCGTATTTCTTGCCTATGTTGGCTAAAAGTATAGCTTATGTTAGAGTAGCTTCCAAGACGACTAGTTTGCTAAGCAATTTTCGTTCGCACAAAAGCGATAGTTATTCTCCAATCGATGTTGCTTCATTAAATTTTAAACGACGCTGACAAAGATCTGTTGGGTCTGTACTTTATCTACTTGACTTGTCGGACAGAGTCTTTTCGTGTTACATGTGGTGATCGACGATGACGGACGTCCATGCTTGTTCAAGCAGTTTGAGATGTGCTTAATGATCATTCTGCTGTGTTAAATGCAAGGACGCTAGTGGCTAATGGGGGAGACGTACAAACCGAGCGAACGAGCCTGCAGTGTGAAGTGCACTCATTCTGAGGAACGAATATATAGTAAAAGTTTACTCTCAGTACGTGATACACTCAGAATATAGGTGTTCTTATCAGACTAATATCCCTACTTCCTAACACGTAAGTTAGACGTGAGAAAATTCCAGGGTCCGACCTGGCTGCAATTAGGTATTTTCGTTTTATTGGAGCAGCTAGCCTTCCTTAACTTTGTTGTGTAGGTATGCTTTGCTGCATTCGTAGATATGCCATAAAATAGTCATTTTATAGCAACGTACTAAATTGCTGCCCTTTATACCAAGTTCACACACTTTTTCAGTCTCGAATGAATCAGACTACAGAAAAGACTGATGTGGATAATTTCCACCTGCTTGGAATCGAAATCCTGGTGGACATTATGTTCCTTGTGGATATTCTGATCAATTTCCGTACAACCTATGTGAACAAAAACGACGAGGTTGTGTCCCATCCCAGACGCATTGCTACGCATTATTTGAAGGGTTGGTTCTTCGTTGACTTGGTCGCGGCTATACCATTCGATCTGGTATTCATCAATCTCAAGGATAAAGTAAGTGTGTTTGGTTGCCCCCTTAGTGTTTTGAAGATTAACGTCTTTTTTCTGTCGATTAGTTCCTGAATCTACGGTTGTACAGTATTCCTAGTCGGTGGTTCCCGTTGTTTTCGTCTGTGAAGTATCGCAGAAGGCTTCGTCTATCCCTCCCGGATGCCCACTCTCGGAAATTTAGTCCCTCCAACAAGTCGAATGCAATACCCTTGTCCAATTCTTTGCACTATGGGGGAACCGTGATTCATTAACCAGAGAGACGAATATCGAAAAAGCGATTTTGTTCCGGCCTACTAGTGTTTACTGCTAGGGGGAGGGACGCTGCAAGATGAGATCGAGAACTAGGAATGTTCGACACATTTTTTTGACGATGGTTGAACCCGGCTGTGAGAAGTGGCGTAGTTCCTCGCAGTCTTCAGAAAGGTACGAGACTGCGTAAGTAGTTTCACTAGAATGCAAATCATTAGCTGGCCCCACGCAATAGCGACAGTATATGGACATAATCAGACAGTGGGGGGCGCTCGTGTGTACAATTAACACCTACGCATTGCCTACTCACACTTATCTACTACTGTTCAGTAGTCCGGGGGATCGATTTTTCTCGCGTCCAAATAAGTACAGACCACCCCAACACACCTTCCATCTGCTTTTGGGCGCGTGTATGCGGTGCTGCAAGGTCATTAGCTGATCAATAAGTCCATACGTCAAGGTTCCGTGACTTTCTCCTACTGTTTCTGCAGGGGATCGGTTTAACTTAGCCACATTGTGGCCTGATTTTATTGTTTTAGCACACTAGCTATAGGGGATGTCAAAGATATGTTGGTCGGATTTTACGAGTAAAATCTTACAAACAATTGACCCAGTTGTACGTGGATCCTCAGTTATTCATTGGAATAACCACTGGGAATTTGAACTGTGGTTTGAATGGAATTGTGGCTGACTAACCAGTCGAAAGTCTCATCACGTTCCTAGTATGGTATGCTTACTGGACGTTGAACTTCATTGGGATATCAGATATCTCTGTTGTCCCTATGTTGCCTGCTTGTTACATCCATGTTATAAAATAAAATAATATTTTGTTTTTGTAACTTTATACGTGTATCCAAAAATAAGTGTGCAGGTAAAACCTTCAAGTCTTAGCGAGTTTCTTCGACATGCAAATTTGGAATGTCGAGCATTACTGTGCAGTATAACGGCCTGAATTTGATATTTTCTGTTTTCAATCTTTCCTGAATAATTCTTGACTGCTGTTGCTCCGAAGTTGCATGTTGAAGATTATTGATAGTTTCGTGCTGAACATCCGTCACGCAAAATATGAACACATCAATAGTCCTGTTTTAGGATGACTTCCATGTTTTTTCATACATAACTCGCTATCCACGTTGGGAACTGGTGCATTATTTTCTAGTGGATTTTTTATCCTCTGAGTCAAGCCAATCTATGTATAAAGGCCGAGGAGCTCAGTACAGCTGTTTCGTCCGGCTAATGCTCGCGGCCGAACGGCTAATTTTTCAAACTGCTAGCTGGGTGGTCGTGAGTTCGAGTCTCCCTAGAGTTTCATTAAGTTCACACCGCTGGTGCTTCCTAATAAGGATGAAACAACCGTACAATGCCTCTCGGCTTTTCAGCGTAGGTTGGCTTCATTTGCAGGACGAACTCTCCATTAAAATACCCAAATATCTTCGCCATGCCCATACTGCTATCTTTTCTCTCCCGACCTGCATTACCTGTAGCCACTGTCGGACGACCTCTAAAGGTTCGGCAGCTTTTTAGTGAGCCATACCAGACTTTAAAATCCCACGATGAAACTGATAACCGAATCTGGATTTTGTGAGGACTAGATTCCCGCGTTCTTTCCATCCAGACAATATGCTTAGCTACTGGCTGTGTGAAAATCATTCCGACATGCCCTGCTCGTTGAGCAGATATATTGTGTGGGTTTGGATCCACCATAGATCGTTAAGGCGATGTGATTTCCTGCTGTTCTGACGATAAGTTAAGCTTCGTCCACCCGAGTGAAGCCAGATTTCGTCGGAGTCTACATATTGACGATGTTTGTCACCCTATAAACCTTTCCTGATGAGATTGTTCCACGAGTAGAACGCACTCACCGTACCATGTATTCCGCGGGGTCTCACTCAGATTGGGATTTGGACTGTGAGTTGGTACACCTTCGCTCGACCAAACATAAGGAAGAACTTGATTATGTTTGAGGCGGAAATCACTGTGTTGTCTTCGTCAAATATCCTACCCTTCTGTGGCAGTGAGTGACAGTCGTAATTGTTACAAGCTCAGGATACGGGATTCAGAATCTCATTAGATTACCAGTTTTTATTTTCTAAAATGAACAGATGCACCAAACTAGCAGCCTCCGAACGAAACAGATGTCTTCCAAACGGATGTCATATCTGTACTATTTTCATATGTCTGGTTTAGGTAAATTCTTTTGTACAGTAAGCGTGTCGTCCAGTCTATGAATCCGGGTTTTGGTGGGTTCATTTCAAGATGAAAGCCACTGTTTTTGGATACATATGAACTATTTCGATTCTTTTCCCACTAGTCCCGAATAATGGCCGGGTTGTGCCGGTTTTGAACCTGTCTAGCAGCCCTTCTGGAAATATATGCCGTTCTCTTTTGTGTATGAACATATGAGTTACAAGAATCCTCAGTCTAGCGTTGCCAAAAGGTCAATTGAACAGGTCGCTATTTTGGAGAACTGTCTTTTCGCTCCCATCATATATAATTGAACCAGTATTGGAGTTAGTGAGACTCTGATTTCTGCGTCCGGCAGTTGAAACAATTGCAACTGCCACCCGTTGCTACGAGTAGACAGGGGGGTCAGCTATTTTGGCAAGATAGCGCAGTGATTACCGACTCTCAAATAATCAAGGATTACCTCATGTTTTATGTCGCGAAGGATTGGCCCACTTGTAGTCCGAATCTCACCCTAAGTGAAACCCCGCAGAATACATTAGCACAGCGTGTTTACAAAGGTGCGAATCTCCAAGGACCTCAAAATAGAATTGGTAGCTCCTCCGAGACATGAAAGGGCAGGTGCCAACCAACACGTTATCCGTGCACTTAACGAGACTATAATGGAGCAGCTAATGAGGATATTGAAGCAACGTAGCCGAAGAAATAAGCGTTAGAATCTCCCGTACCCATTTTTAAGTACTTGGTTTATTTATACCAGTGGTAGTACTCTAAACTTTGAGTTTCACTGCCGTTGATGCTGGTCACTTGCTCAACAGAATCATTCTTTTGCATCCACTAAGATGAAAAACATGGTGGCTGCAAATTTTGTCGAAGGTCTTATACTATCTTCCTATGGGGGCAGTTTGTGACCTGCTGGTCAGAACACCAGTCACAGCACTCCAAATGGTAAAGCTCATCAGCTTCAAGTACGTTTGCTTGTAGTTCTCAACATTCACAACGAGTAATCGTATCGGTTGTCATCGGTAAAGTTCCCACAGATACCTCCATTCTTCGATCATATGATTTTCTTTAATCTCTTAGGTTTCGACATTCTGTAAAACCGACCTCAATACGTTAATAAGAGCTTCTGGGGACGCGGTCGGTGGTATTCTATGCGCGCATCTTTTAGCAGCCTATTCCCTCCATAGTACAGCAATACCAGCACCGCTGTTTGACCGGCGGTTTCAGCCACCTTTGATATCAATTTTCTCATGTGCCTTCGTATGGGAATCCAACGTGCATTCTATAGGTGTTGCCACATTCTGTTCCTCAACGGAGCATTTTCGAACTCGGACCACAAAGTCAAGTGACTTTAAACCAATGAATGATACCGGTTTCGGTGCTTATTCAGGTATCTTCCGATTGTTCCCCCCTACTTTGATAGCTTACGATATCAAGTGGCACGTGTTAACGTAGTTGGAATTGAAAACAATAAGACATGCATATCCGAAATATGTAAATCTGTTTCCGAAAAGTAAGGAGGGTCAGGATGAGACCAGATCACCATAGGCTCTTATTCAGCTCCAAACTGTGGTGACCGCTCAGGTCTCGTTTCTACTGGGGAATCCAGGAGTTGGTTGTTGGCTTCTGGGCAGAGTCCTGCTCTGCTTCTATCGTACAACAGTGTCCATCCCAGCTAATCTCTGCGGTGTGGGTGGGCGTTTGCCTACAGCATAAGTAATATTGTGTGACTAATTGGATTTCGCAATTAACTCTGCCGTTTTCTATGACTGTCAAACAACACTAGCGGTCGGTTTACCTCGAACGACTTTTTAGCTGATCGCTTTATACTTTTCTGATAGAATTGATAGCAGCCATACTTCACCGAAACTGCATACACGCAACCCTCTCACTCGTGCTATGCATACACGCACACACAGTGAAGTGAGTCGTTTGCCGAATTACCTGTTTATTTAATTCGTGCTGTACGTATGGCCTGAGAAATGAGAACTGGAAAGCAATAGTGAACTGCCGAGTGGACAAACGGTAAACAACTAATGACATTAGGCTTTGAATACATCTGCCTGATTGCTTTCTCGTGTATTTAGCAAGTGTAGCGAGCTGCTTTTCACACTGAGTGTGATTCTCATCTCTTATGCTTCAATAGGCTTTAGTAAAAAAATTCGATATTTAGTGGTGATTCTTCTCTGGTTTAATATTAATCCTTGCCCATATCTGAGATGTGTGACGTATTTAGTGTAAAACAGGTATTCAGTTAATAATAAGGAGAAACCACTGTGAGTTATGTAAAAGTTGCTTGCGTACGAATAAAATGCATTCATATCGCTCTGGGGACCGAAAAAATGTGGTCTCTTCTAGCAGGGACTTCACCACTGAAGTGCACTGCAGTGGAAGCATCCTTTTCAGAAAGTTGATCTCACTCCAGGAAAACACGATAACGGAGCAGCAGTGTTTTCCGGCTTCATGTGATTCCAATGACCCCTAAAAAAAAAGCAAAAAGTGCACTTTTTGTTCCACTTGGAATGCCAAATACTTTACAGCGTGTAGCTGCTGGGGTCGGGTGAGCTTCACCCCCCCCCCCCCCCGGTTGCCACAGTCTAACCCTGCTTTCAACGGCGGACACCATAGATTTTTTGAAGTCCCAAACGGTGGACACCTGGTCTTGTAGTAATGAGACAAATTTTAACCGGTTCTTAGAACTCTAGTACCAGTTCGCCCAGGTGACGGGATAGAGAGCCGTTTTCACTAGTTCGTCTTCCGGTTTGCCAATAATAATTTTCACGGACCATTGTGGTTTGGACTTTTGGGGTTACACAGGTTTGCGTTATCTCGAAACAGCGTTGACGAACATCGCAGTCAATCGCGTCAGCATGCCTAAATTTCCTTAAACACTCCGAATCCCGCTTGTGGCCGGACTTTATTACCAGATTGCCATTCTCCGAAGTCTATACAGTTTTCACTTTATTCAAAGCCACAGTTATCCGGTTGTTAATCAGGTGACTCTTGGTCTGTTCGTCGATCTTGCTGTTTAATAATACCGCGCATTGATGACGCTTCCCCGACCAGTGACGAAGCGTTTGTAAGCTACTTACCAAGCTTGGCGAGCTGATTAAGAACACTTAAATGCGCCCGGGCTACCAATATTTCGACCTATTGTCCATAATTATCTACACACTTTCATGGGGGTAACTTTCTTCCATTCCTTAGAATCTCGGGCTACAATGATAGCTACGGATCGGGTATTAGGGAAATGACCACGCATGGCGCTTTGTCAACACGTACCGACCGTTTCTTACACCTTGCTGACGACAGCAATATCGAAGTACAACCTGGTCCCGTAAACCTAGTTGCTCATTAGGCGAGGATTAGGAGCGGTAAACCGAACGTATGCTACCTGTCTTCACCGTAGGAAGATGGTTGGAATTTGTACCACTCGTTTTGTAATGCATCATATCGTGGTTGTAAGGCTGTTTTACTCTCACCCTATTGCTGTGCAGGACCGCGTTTCCTTTAGACGTAACGGGGTGTTGTATCTGTATTCACTGGTTTAAGCAAGGCAGTACCTGTGGGACCTGAACTAAAACTGCCATGATCGGTTAGCTCCTTATGCTGTACATCAACGTTGAAAGTTGCTCATCAGAACCAATAACCCTTACTAGCCGAATAAACCATTTCCGCACAGTTTCTGTTTCACTCTTCTGGTTGCCCTCGTCCGGCCTCGATAATCCCCATCCCCGATTCGCTTTTTTCACACTGGTTCACTCATGTCTTCAATTTTTCTAGCCAACTCAGGTAACGACTCTGCTCAAATCTGCACGTTTGCTGCGGCTTTTTGGAATTGTGCGAAAGTTGGATCGATACTCGGAATACGGGGCTTCCATTCTCTTGTTGCTCACAGCACTTTTCGCGCTCATTGCTCACTGGTTGGCTTGCATATGGTAGGTTGCATTAGGAAGGGATGTTATTCAGTTTGTAATCGTGGTAAGCTTTTAAGAAACCTTTAAGTGAATTGACCAAGTGTCTTTCAAAGCTTCACCATAGTTCTGCATGAGGACCTATTAGGCTCTGCCACAGAGATCATATGTGATAACTCGGAGTTGCTTTGCATCTCGTTTGGAACTCTTACTGTCCCAGTTTTCTCAGGTAATACCTGTTCTAATTTACTGTTGCCTAACACCGTTCTCGATGAGCCTTTTTAAAAAAAATTTTTTGTGGAAAATATCCGTTTTCTTCCCATTAAGGTCATTCAAATAGGACAACCTAAGGACAGTCTAAGAAACGGTTTTCCACGGTCACTTCGGATGTCAGTAAGCTTGATCTGTCCATCTGTGGTAGCCAATGTTAGACAGAGGGCTAGCTCCCCATTCGTGCAGATTATGCCACAGATCTTCAGACATGGGAAGCATGAATACATGACATTCGTGGTGATAGCTAATTCTCCCACATGAACCAGGCGCAATCAGGTGTGCAAGTTTCTAAGCAGAGACGGTCTTTGAAGACAGATTTGTTGAACAGTGTGGTTGACCCTTCTCAATAGTCGGGGCGCAGGTGAAGCTTACAAGCGAAGTTAACTGATAAGTATATGGAACCCATCGAAAACGCCCCATCTTGATTTGGACAGTTTCGTGTTTGAATCAACCAACCAACGAACAGATATCTAACAAACTGAAATACAAGCCGGTTGGGACACGATTCGTGTGAAATTAACTTGCCAGTAGAAGCGATGATAAGGCATTTATTCTTTTGCGCCAGACCTCAGTTCTTTTGTGAAATCACCTGACTGCCAGACCGCAAATCGGACGTGAGGGTCAGTGTTGTGGTAGACGGTGAGGCCGGACATGTGTCAGCTAAGGGGAACACAGTCTTCAACTTATTCTGAATAAGTCACTCGAGAATGACAGGCTAGGAAGTTACCGATGTGGTTCTCATATCGGCCGGTTTTCACGTCCATCTCGAGAGATTGTCGGCGTTTTTGTCCTAGCCCAGGGGACCTGTTTACCAGCCTCTGAAGGTTGATTAGGCTGTCATGCTTAGACGCATTCATAGCAAACAACTTAGAGAAATCGCTGTGGGTTTAGAGTACACTGCTGCCGTTGTGATTCTGATTGTTTTAGTGGCTGAATTGTTTTCTGTGAGCTTCGTCAGTTGTGTTTAACTTCCCTCTGTTTACCTCCCTGTTATCTCCTTCGACCCGTTTGGTATGCTTCTGCACTGAAGTTCTATTCCTCTCCATTCCCTCTATTTTGTTCTCCTCCATTCTTTTCTCGGGTAGGTATGCCATTGGTAAGGAAGAGCATCGAGGTGAGGGACCAAAAATAGGATGGCTCAACACACTGGCAATGCAGACTGAGCAGCACTACACGGAAGATCCAAATTCTGGACCAGATATACAGACAAAGTACATAACTGCTCTGTATTTCACCTTTTCAAGCCTTACCTCAATCGGCTTTGGAAATGTCAGTCCCAATACCAACGCGGAGAAGGTGTTCTCCATCGTGGTCATGCTCGTTGGATGTGAGTTGTCGAACATTGCTCGTATATTTGTATCGTACTCTCATTCCATCAGTGCCATGCACCCGCTGAGCAGTTGCAGGTCGAAAATCCCTGAGTAGTGAGCTGGATTCAACTTCATCAGCATGCGGATTGAGGACATTATTTTGAAAACTTGAGCGCTGATTACATTACAATTCAATCAGCTCTAGAGCAACGACGAACTTTTGGTTGAGTTCAACGCCTTGTTTTCTCAGCAGTTACTTTGTACTGCTCGATTTCGTACCAAGGTCAGTTCAGCATAAAGTCACATCGTTTGGCCTACTCAAACTCAGCGTACCTGATTCTGCTGAACTTATTTCAGCCGTGAATTCGAATAGGTTTATTTGTTCCAAAAATAATTCATTTTTGGGAACCTAAGTCATCTTGTCTAACAGGAGATTGTGGTTGTTATTTCAGTTTCATTGTCATATCTGATGATCAGCTTATTACTAGAAGCTTGAGCGACATAATTGCAGTAGTTCGGGAAAAGTGAAAAGCGACTGCATAGTGGGATCGGTCGAGTGAGTCTCAAGTGGCGGCACGCCAAAGGAATGTCGCACAGAACTCTCAATAGACTAGACGATATTCAGTCATGGAATTAATGACTGCGCCTTTCCAGTTTCATACTCCATCCATTTGAGGTCACAGTAGTGAAATATGAAAGTGTTTTACATCGTTCGTTTTCCATCCAGAGCATCATATCTCTCTCGTCCACCTCTGTCTAGCACTGATCTATGTTGTGTTCTGGAATTCCTCTAAGCAGCTCATATATCTGAGAGGAATTAGCATTTCGCCACACTGCTTTTATCCCCATCCGGAGCTCGATGTAAATCAGACCGCCGAAATAAAAAAAATTGTTTCAGCTGTTCTTGAACTAGATTCTACTGTCGTTAAAAACTAGTATATTCAGACCATAGTAGCTGAGCTACATCAGAGCCCATCCGAAGTCATGGATAGAAAATATTTTCTAAAGTCACTTATAACTCCACTGACTGACTCTTGGTTTCAGTTTAACTTGATGATCGGCGACCGGTTGACTTGACGGTACATCGCCGTATATCATTAAGGTGCCTGTGTGTACGGATGTCAATGAAAATTATACCGGTTTTTCTCTCAGGCCAACAATTTTGACAAATTCCGTTATCACCAGGTGGCTAGATCGTTGTCAGTCAGACCTGATACCGGTTATTGAGAACCGTATATGAGTAACAATATAGTTCCACCCTCCACAGCTTTTTGCACCGGTGACCAATGGATTGGAGGCAGATAACGGAGAATCCCGGGGCACGTGATCGGAGCACTGAAAGGTTAACTCGGTGATGGGGAATAGGTGATGGTCACGTCTAATGCTAATGTAGTAAACTTCGTGTGTATTCGAAGGGGCATTGTTTGTCAGCGTTTCTAAGCCTCATTGTGGCCTGCCTCAGAATCTCCGTCCCAGAAGATGACGTTTATCAGCGCCACTAAGTTTGCTGGATACGAATTAGTTACTCGCACGGTATCGGTACACATGTAAACAAATATGTACGATTCCCAAATGTGACGGAAGTTATCAGTTGGCACTCTTTGTTCTTCCTACACCGCTGGTACTGATCCTTCAAGGTAGGCCTTCCTTTCCTCCTAATATGGATTATCTTGTCAGATTATCCGCATTCTTCCCCTTCGTGCAGAAGCCTATCTTGACTTCACTGCCGTTGGAATGTGTCGGCCCCCACGAATTGTTAAAGAGCGGCTTCACATGTGGCACGAACTTCATCCATTTAAGTAGACGGAAAGTGTATCAGTACCTAGCGAGCAAATAAGTACCTTGACTCCGTGAGTCTGAAGCTGCATCCTTTTGGTTTTCTTATATTCTGGATTTTTGAAAATGTCAGTCGTCATCTTCAAGCTGTCGATATATATATATATATATATAT
>SJOL01006875.1:577516-653221 GCA_004794785.1 Opisthorchis felineus | reverse complement strand
ATATATATATATAATGAAGGTCAGCTGACTGTTTTAAAATCACCATAGCACTCAAACTAGCTTCACTGTCTGAAATCATTGAGAAAGTTTACAAAATGGGGCAAAAACTTCTCAAAACTGTTCAGAGTTAGCAAAATCATTCAGTTCTTTGTTAAGTGTTTAATATATTTCAGAATATTTTCTGAAGTTTAACCGAGCGACCCTCGAAAAACATCGTACTGGTATTGGTCAGCAGGATATGTAGAGAACGCTCAGTTTAACCATTCTCCACATACCCCAGAGGGGTCGAACAGGAACGCAACAGCTGTCCATCAACCAGCCATGGCCTCCATTTTTCGCAGCAGCACTCACTGAGGTCTTCCCACCAGGCGAGTCATTTGGCTATTCAGCTACGTCTAGGAGCGCGGTTTCCGCTCGTTTTGATAATCCATGTTAGGTAGCGTCGAATGAATGACGCGCCCATCGATACCTACTCGGGGATTCCGTAGGAAATACGCGGCGCATCCTCGCATGGTCTCATATCTGAGACAACTCATAAGCACTGGCGAGAGCGTACAGTATCAGTTATCACATTGTGTATTCTTGATTTGAAATAGCATTCTGTGGTCCAGGACGCAGAAGTCAAACCAAAGGACAAAAGATTTTGATATCCGGAGAGCACATCGAAGAAATACCAGGTTAGGTCTCAGGTAACCTGACTATGACGTCGGAAGGAATTCGGAGTCACAGAACCTACCGTTTACTGCGCTGCCAGTAATTCGACTGCCTTCCCACAACTAACAAGACCCTTTCACCTACACACATAATCCACATATGAAACACCTCCCCCCTTTTTCGTTTAGTTGTTATTTGTACTTGGGAGTGGCGGCAACTTTTTGTTTAGTTAGAGTAACCGAACTTCAATCTACTCTGTATACATGCTCGTGGGTACGCGCTTCGCGTTTTGAAGGTTTGCTAAATTGAACTTCAGTATGACGTTAAATCTGCTTTTCCTTATGCGGGGCTGTACGCAAATAAAGCGTATCGATTTATCGTAATGCTAGATGAGCCGATCTGCCGAATGTCAGCGGATCATATAGTGGTAGTGTATGGCAATGGACCACGTCACTCCAAACTGAAAAGTTTATTTCCGGATGAGGCATACGAGGGTGCCACGATATTGAGAGTTAGTCCCCGTTCACTTAGCAGATGTGTGATGCCGCGTGTGACAGTTCTTTTTGAGCAGAATAGTGATATAACCCTGACAGGTGACTCATGTAGGAACGCGTCAGATCCTGAGCGGCGCGTTCAACGACTTTTTAATATGGCAGTGGCAGCATCATCGTTATTCACTGTGGACATTTCATTCAACATGTACGGTTAAATTTCTCAGAACGTTTAATTAAAAAACATTCTTCTACGCACCTGTCTTTCTGTTTCATTCTGTTTGGTTCGGCATGTCTTCCAACGCAGCTGGCCTGGCCTCGTATTTTTAGCTCAAGTGAGGCGCTAGGCCTTTCAAGTATCTTAGCCGTCGTTCCGCCGCACGATGAACTCATAAAGAACGTCAGCAGACAGATGGTTATCTAAATGCACAGGTTATGTGATAATGCGTTTGTTCCACTCGGTTTTATACCGGAAACCATATATAGTGCAACCCAATTCCGTGCGTTGGGTGCATTCGACAGATGTTTCAGCTGTCTACCACTCCGTCGATCCTTGCTATAATAAGGGTCCGTACAATTTTGGTATGCTCCATTAGACCATGTTTCGTTCAAGTTCTATGGCGTATACACCTCAAGCCGTTCACCAACGGGAGTTGAGTGGGAACAGAGGTTTTTTGTTAGACGGTGGTTGGTTCGGAAAATATGTCCCAGCCACCTCGATTCGGCAAGCATTATATCTCCCTCTATTGGTTCCGATTAATTACCGATCTGGAGTCAGCTAACGCTTGTTTTTGCTTAAGAAACATCTGGAGAAGTTTGCGGCTTGCAGAGCGGAGCGGTCAAGCTTCCCTGCCATGAAATAGGACTGATCTCACAGTTATTTTGTGGACATGACCGTTTTGTTTCAGTGGAATGCGTTTCAGCGCCAAATGTTACGCAGCTTGGAGAATATTGCATGTGCTTTGAGTATGCGTACGTTGAATGTATATCACACTACATTCACGGCTTATGCAGCAGCCTAGTTATGCAAACCGATGAACGAACCCAAGATCCTCATTCGGAAGTCTTATGCTGGATACGATATCCTTTGAAATTCTGTATTTCTAAGGCGCGGAACACCCGCCGAAACAAGGGGCCTTTCCATCGATTTCGCGG
The DNA here is from genome assembly GCA_004794785.1 of Opisthorchis felineus. Classification (NCBI taxonomy): domain Eukaryota; kingdom Metazoa; phylum Platyhelminthes; class Trematoda; order Opisthorchiida; family Opisthorchiidae; genus Opisthorchis; species Opisthorchis felineus. The sequence continues at coordinate 650,921 of SJOL01006875.1, read as the reverse complement.
ATAATTGATTGCCAAATAATGAAAGCATATCAACCGACGAATTAAAGTCAACTTCTCTTTATCCAGTTGTGGCTGCGATACCCAAGTTACAGGGCCCTTGGGTTGTGTGTTCCAGCTCCGATGAACCTCGCTATGTGTAACGGAACTTTTGGATAACTAACTGTGAACCTTACCTTGGCCAATATAAAGATCGCTGGGAACAGTTGCAAAGTTAACTGGCACTCCTCTTCCGCCAGGCACATGTAGAAGAACAAGTACTCACTTACAACCAGATACTCAGATAACCAACCGGGTTCCTGTTGTGCAGTTCATTTTACCAATAAAAATCGACAGTTGCTGGGAAGAAATGGGACGCAAAACAGACTCTTTATCAGAAACGCATATACTACGAAGCATGAGTGTTCGGACCTGTAACCTTTCGATTTACCGGAAATTTTATAATGGGTTCGCTGTAAAACCCACTACACTTGTCTGCGGCTCTAACATCCTACAAACCTTGCTGATACCTAAGATGATACCCCCGAATAGCGTGCTTTCTTGAAGAGAGCATTCTGTTCACTCAGATTGGAGAGCATCCTTCATACATCTGCCATCTGACACTCAAAGTCATGGCCTTAGGTGCTCGGGTACGGTGATAGTAAAGCTTGTCTGTAATGTAACATCGTTGGTGCCGTTGAATCAAAGCAAGGGTATGCTTTCTAGAATTCCTGCATATATCCCCCCCAGCTCGTGGAACTAACACTCTAAGACATGTACAGATTCGCATGAAGGCATGGCCGATATAAGTTGTCTGATGAAGCCCAGTACTTCACGCATCTTAAGTTGATTCATAGTCAAGAAACCTGACTTGAATCGTATCAAACCCACCTTTCGGCTCAAGCAATTTAAGTCCGCACTACATGAGACTTATTTCTTCAAAATTATGACGCACGCTAAGTATAACATTCGAGGAAGATAGGTGAGACAAGCTCAAATTTACCCTCGTTCTGCCATCCACGGATGTGAAATATGTCGTCATTCGTTACGCTAGAATTATGTGTTCACCGTTCTAGATTTCGGGGATGCTCTGTGTATAGCCCTTCAAACCTGTTGACGTGCGACGGCTGTACCTACGATATCCCAACTGAGCGGACCTGCTATTCTTCCCCATGTAAGACCACTTATCTGGAGACAAGTGAGTCTACGCTTGCCTGAGTGTGAAGAGCAAAGAGCAGCGAATCGTAAAAGTTAAAACCAACCGGGCGAGAGCGTACACTGCGAACGTTTCTCATTTTTATTCCCTAAGTGTTTGGTTTCGTTTGACAAGATCCGAATTTGAGCATCGGTAAATCCGTTCAATGAACCAACTGATGAGACAGGCGGAAGGTTGTTTCTGTGGCTGTTTCTCCGGCTGTGAAACAACTGCTTGTCAGTTCGTGTCTACCTCGTATGAGCAGAACATTCTTGCTTAATTACAGCTCAATGAGTGTGCCCCCTCCCCGGCAGACTAGGACTGAGACAACACTATTAAGAAGAGTGCGCTTTGATCGGATCCGAAGGTTCACGTTCTTTGGAATAGTACTCTATTTGAATTCCAACCACTGTCGACTTATTAACTAGCATTTTTCGATACTATCAATCCGACTTGTTTTATATGGCCGTGTGACTTACCGAAAAGCGGTTTCGCTTGCAAAACTTTCCAGAAGGTGCTCAATGGAAGATAAAACTGAAAGACTAACGCAACGTAATTGCATAACTACTCTTATTTTTAACTCCGGATTAGCTACTCACTCGCAGAAAACGACTACTTCTCATGTGGGAATCACATCCAGTCATTTGATAGTAGACTAGAAATCACAGGGAGGTTTCCTCTCACTTATTTAAAACGAACGCAACGAAAACAAGGTCAGCCGTATGTGCTTTCCGTTCGGGTCACCATGGTTCACCGCTGTTGTTGGCGCGTTCATCACTGGCAAAATAACAGCTAAACTGATTGAGAGGTCTAGTGCTTTTTTAGATTGAACATGTGAGAGTTTGCAGTACCTAGCCGAATGAAACTGAATGACACAGGCTAAAAAATATAAACAGTTTGTCTGGTAGATAAAATTGGAAGAGATAGAAGGGTTTGGACGCTGTGGTTTGTAGGTTTGCATTGAAAGTGGTATTGATAGCCCAGTGGATTTGTTGAATGAGACTGTCCGACGTTTCTTTCAATAAATTCGTTGTGCAGGTCAGGTACTTAAAAAATTCTTCAGGTGCTATTCGGATCCACTAATATCTTGTACGCAAGGTGACGCTGTTTAATTTTGCCAATAATCTTCGTTCTCAAGGCTTATGAGGAAACGTTGGCCACTCTGCCGCACAATTTCCGCATCCCCTGCGTGCTACTCAATATTGCGTCTTTTAGGTGACTTTTGAACTCTCCTTGACATCGGGTACTTATTTCCCGACTGACTGAATCAGGCGGTCTGTTCCTGTCTCTTCCTCCCACCGATAGTACTATGTTGGCTTGCACTCCTTACTTGTCAGCGTGCTACTTCTACGATGTGCGAGTGGTTCAGTTGGTGATTTACCACGCTACTCATGAGTAGGTAAAGTGGGTTAGGAATCGACAATCCTGGTAGGTTGTAACCCCAGATTTTGTCTACCTTTTAAAAACAATTTAATCGTGAGTTTCATGTCCGTGGCTTTACGGCTCTCGGATACCTGCGAATAGTAGAGGCACACCTTTTAGTTGTCATCCAATTTCTTCCTTGTTTCTTCGGATCATGTTATTTAGAAACCCAGTTGTCATGGTTCGTTCCTCAGTACAGTAGGAATCAACGTAGGATAAATGTCCCATACAATTGTTTGTTCCTTTTGTGGCTGGGGACGCATCTTGAAAAACAGTTTTTGGGCTTGAAACCACGCAAAGTGATACGCAATTGTACAGGGGGCACCCATATGTGTTCCTTCTCGTCGCTATGCGTCCGGGTACACAACTGAGGTCCATGCACTTAACTTGGACTTTCTTGATGTGATAAGGTTTACAGAAATAAGCAATGAACTTATGGACTCTTAGCGTAATACAAGGGTGACGTTCGCTTTTTATAGTTTTTTGGACGGTTGATGTAGAGACTAGTTCATTTCATGTATTCGTATTCTCGAAAACCCAATAGCTTCATTTAGTTTCGAAGTCGCTTCTCTGGGTAGCCATCTATCAATACCCATAACGATGACTACACAGTGGCTGGTTTTTATTGTGCTGCGGATGCCCTTGCATAAACTCATCTTTGAAACTCTGGAGGAGAGTGCGCAGTTTGGGTCTGGAGAGGCTCTCAGTGGCCAAGTTAAGACAAACCTCGGAGGCAAACCTCACACGTTGGTTCTGATCACTAAAACACACGAACGTAATTGAACTGATGATCCGTCATATCAAGAAACCTTGATGCGTGTTGTGTTCGACAAGGGATGGAGTGCAACGATAATCAGAATAAGAGTTGAAAAGACTGAGGGCCCGGAAGCTAGGCTTTATTCATCCAAAACTTGGACACTGAGAGCTGAAACGAAAAAAAGTGATTTGACAATGAACGATGAGACGTTTGAAAAACAGAACAAATATACAACATTCACCCCCCGCAGAGATAAATGTTCACAGGAATTCGCTTTATAATTGAATAATGTCAGGCCTCTCTGTTGCGCAAGGCGTACGGTCGTGTCCGCTGTTGTTGTACAACCAACAGGTGTTCAGAAGAATTCGACATTTCAGCTTCCGGAGCAGGGTCAGATAGTTCCGGCTTAATAAATGAATCAGTATTGGGCTGCGGTTGCTGCTGTTCGGATGCTGGAGCACATCCAAAATCTGCGGAAGGCGCCAGGTGACGTAGGGAGACCGTTTCTTCCATGCCGTTAGGGTGTCCGACATATGCGTACTCGGAGTTACACTCCAGGAGCTCAACCTCTTCTACTACGGGGTCATACTTCGAAGATCATGTATTTCGCCGCATCAGAACTGGTCCTGGCGAAAGCAACCACTGCGGTAGCGATGTACCGACTGCGGATTTTCGATTGTGATGAAACATTCGCTCGTGTGGAGTGGCGTTGGTGGCGGTGCATAACAAAGAACGAGTCGAATGGAGGGCGTCTTGTAAAATGGTTTCCCAATGACTGATTTGAAGACCTTTTGGTCGTAATGAAAGCGTAATAGCTTTCCACAAAGTTCCATTCAATCGCTCCACCTGACCGTTCCCCCTTGGGTTATATGGGAAGGTCCGACTGGTGGCTAAGCCCTTTTCATGAAGAAACCGCTTGATCTCATCCGAAACGAACGATGAGCCGCGATCCGAATGCACGAAACTGGGCAGGCCAAATGTAGCGAAGAGTGGCACAAGGCATGATATCACCGTAGATGAACTTATATCTGGACAAGCATATGCGAACGGAAAGCGGGAATACTCGTCTACGACCGTCAGTAGATATTTGTTTCGAGTCGTCGAAGGCAGTGGTCCCTTGAAGTCAATGCTTAAACGTTCAAACGTTTGTGTGGCTTTAATGAGTGTACCACCAGATGGCTTGAAGAAACGTGGTTTTAATTCCGCACACACATGACACTACTGAATGACAAGTCGGATGTCCTCTAGGGAGGTTCTTGGCACGAACGAAATGCATCATGCGTGTTACTCCAGGATGACACAGAGTTGCGTGTAGGTGTTTTAGATCCAGCTGAGATGAAGTGTTCGCACAGACACTCCGAGAGAGCGTGTCAGCAGCTTTGTTTTCTATGCCTGGTCTGTAGGTTACGTCAAAAGAAAAAGGCGACAACTCCATCCGCCATCGTTGGATTTTGTCATTATTTTTCCTCTTTGTTGGATTGAATACATAAGCGCAACGGACCGCTGATCAGTTACAATCTTGAAATGCGTCCCGAGTAGGTAATGCCTCCATTTGTGCACTGCTTCGACAATTGCGCACGCTTCTTCCTCAATAGCAGAATGATGTTTTTCGCTGACAGACAGTGTACGTGAGAAGAATGCGACCGGTCTGCCATCTTGATTAAGTGTAGCGGAAATCGCAACATCAGATGCATCAGTTTCGAGTACCAAAGGTATTCTGGGATCGATAGTGACCATGGTTGCATCCACCAACTCTTTTTTGAGGCTTTCAATTGCTTTCATAACAGATTCAGGGACAGGGAAGGTTGTATTTTGAGTGATTGGGTAGATTTTATCAGAGAAACGGCTTATCCAACGAGAATAGTACGCGAACAAGCCAACTACTCGTTGTTGAGACTTCATGTCCTTCGGAACGGGGAGTTCTTGCAAGACCTTGAAGCGTTCAGGGTCTGGTTTGATGATACCTTCAGTAACTTCATAGCCAAGGAGTCTGAGTTTGGTGGTGGAAATTGTGCTTTTATCGTGATTTAACTGAAGGCCGCACTTTTGTGCTACAGCGAGAAAACGCTGGAGGTTTCGATCGTGTTCTTGATTCTTTCCACAACTGGTGACATTATCCGCAAACGCATATGTCCCGCTAAGTTTTTCAGCGCGTATTATGTCATCCATTACCCTTTGAAAACACGCTTCTCCATTCGTTACTCCGAAAGGTATTCGACGGAACTGATAAAGATTGTGGCAAGCCTCAAAAGCCGTGTAGATTCTGTCGCTTTCCTTAATAGGCATTTGATGATACGCACTTTCAAGATCAAGCGTGCTGAAAATACGATATTGAGCTATTTTACTACTCATATCTTCAAGTCTGGGGAGCGGATAAGCGTCCAGTTGCGTAAATCGATTTATAGTTTGACTATAGTCAACCACCATTCGTTTCTTCTGCCGTTCATTTGTCGTGACGAGCACTTGCGCTCTCCATGGGGACTTCAAGGGTTCAATGATTTTTTGGTCAAGTAAACGCTTTACTTCAGAAGCAATGAAGGCCTGGTCGTCTGCAGAATGTCCTCTGCACTTTATGGCGATGGGCTTACACCTCGGATCAAGATGCTCAAACAAAGTGAGAGGTTCGATTTTGGCAGCAATTAGACCAAAGAGCGAGAAAGAAGGATTATCAAGGATGAATGAGATTTCCAGGGATTTATGAAGCTTAAGAAAATCATGTCCTAGCAGAATATCCGCACAGAGGTGGCGTAGTACTGAAAGCTTGAAAGAGGGGTACTTGTTTTGTCTGTGTTGCAACGTTAAAAAACAATGTCCAAGAGTAAAACTTTTGTGCTGGATGGATGCTAAAGTGATCTCAGATGACAATGTTAGTACAGACCACTTGCTACGACGGACTACATTTTCGGAAATGAAATTCTGAGCTACCAGTATCAACAAGAGCTCGAAGCGGGGCGCCGTTGGCTTTCACATCGGTGACTGCTTCTTTGAGACACTCAGGGGCCGCTGCAGTGACGCAAGATAGTGCACTTGAAACAGATGAGATGTTCCTCGGATGAGTAGTGGATCTGCATACCTTTTGAAAATGCCCTTTCCACAGTTTTTGCAGGTCGCATCTTTAGCGGGGCATTTTCAACGCGGGTGACGGGCATAGCCGCAGAAGAAACGTGAAGACCCCATACTAGCAGCAGTCGTCTGTTCATGCAATGATGCTTGAGAACATGGGGACTTTGGCGGGTCGTTCGATACGGTAGCACAGGGGAGTTCCTTGTTCGGCAAAAACGACAGCGACTGTTTTTACGCTAGTTCGAGGGATTTCGCATGGTCGTAGGCAGTTTGAAAATCCAGCTACCTATGTTCCAGCAGTCTCTGGCGTATAGTATTCGAATAAAGTCCACTGATAAATGCGTCTCGTAACGCTTCATCGCTAGGTTGTTCTACGCTGACAGCCGTAAAGCGGCAATCTGGCAGCAAACTGCGAAGCTTTTGTACAAGCTGCTCAACGTTCTGAACTCCGTCCTGCTTCCAAGTGTTCAAAAGATGCCGGGCAAAAATTTAATTTTTCGGCTGTACATAAATTCCTCGCAGGGTTGCGATAGGTGATTCATAGTCTTTGCAGTCTTTGATGAATCGATAAACACTAGGATCAACGTAATTGAATAAGGTTTTCAGTTTATCAGGTGAATGAGAACCAGTTGACTCTAGGAAGTTCGTGAAAGTATAAAACCAATGCTCCCAGGTATCTGCCGCGTCTTGAGTATTGGGATCGGTGTCGAATCGTTCAGGACGTAGGAATCGATCCATTGTTCGAAGAAAATTTTTTGGATGAATAAATTGTGTTCGACAAGGGATGGAGTGCAACGATAAGCAGAATAAGAGTGGAAAAGACTGAGGGCCCGGAAGCTAGGCTTTATTCATCCAAAACTTGGACACTAAGAGCTGAAACGAAAAAAAGTGATTTAGCAATGAACGATGAGACGTCTGAAAAAACATATATACAAAACAAATATACAACAATGTGATCACTGGACCAAGTCGGCTTGAGATGAATGTTGGTTCAAATTGAGACAAGCGTACACTCGGTGGTTTCTTTTCACGGTTGGTGCCCAAACACAACAATTCACCGGCGCCTTCCACCCAGATACGAGGCGGGTGGAGTAACAACAGGGGTGGTATCCCGATGATTGGTTTTCGTCCCGTGCGACCCTGTTTGATTTCGGTTTTTCCGCTCTGTAGGGTGTCTTTAGTTTTATGGGAGTTTAGCAATAAACGCATGATTTTAAAAAGGTCTTTTGTTGAGACGATTGGCTTTATCCACACCGAGTAGCTCCATCTGAGAGGAATGATTCGTATACAAGCCTGGCGATCAACTCAGTCATATGGAGGGTGAGTTGTAAGCCTTTAGAGATTCGCTCACATAATGCATGCTACGTGGAGTGCATTTTTAGTACTACCCCCCTACAAAGCTATTTTTCCCAATTACCAGGAAGAAAAGTGTGAAAACTAACAACATTGACCTGGTTCCCACCCTTTACACGCCTTTCAACTAGTTACGCTGGAATCGCATTACGGGGATCTTCTCAGGACCGAGAGGAAATTTTTTTGTAACGAGCACACAGCATTAGTCTGGGTCTTTGGAATGCTTTCGTTGAATACGAAATTCCTCTGGTGTGATGATTCCGAGGATGTTCTACTGTATTGTGTTAAGGGTATATAAACAGCATAGGCGTATTTAGACGAACCGCTACACCCTCAGCCAAATCTAGATCTTCTTCGTGGTATTCTATATTAAACATTTGTCATTATAAACTATCGTTGCTTCTATCATTCTTATCATTATGAATGCAGTATTTCTGTACTAATGCCCTGGCCTCATTTCAGCTCTCATGTATGCTAGCATTTTTGGAAACGTTGGCGCCCTTATTCAACGTTTGTACAGCGGAACTGCCCGCTATCATGCTCAGATGCTTCGAATCAAGGAATTTATCCGGTTTCACCAAATTCCCACCCCACTGCGTCAACGTCTAGAGGAGTATTCGACCCAGGTCTGGGAACACACCAACGGAATCGACATGACCATGGTGCAGTACAGTTTCCCGGAGTCACTCCAATCTGATATCTGTTTATACGTATATCGGGATTTTCTTGGTGGATCTTCTGCATTTAGGTGTAAGTGACAATTTTTTTGTTTTTGTTCTTTCTGTTCCTTTTTCACCTCCGCATTGATCTTCGGATCCCTCATTTTTGGTCTACTCCTTGAAGTGACGAATTTGCGGTTGCAGTTGAATTTAATGTAGTGGGCACATGGCCGAAAAAAATTATCGACATCTTTTAGTGTTGGAATTGGCTGAGGCTTCTCGTGTTAGCTTCGACCGTCGGCATACTGACCAGTGTTTGGGAACATTTTGATGTCGAGTTCGAAACCAGACTAATGTCGGTGTTAGGTTTCGATAACGCAGCGAGCAAACAATAATATACGCGGACTGTAACGATATTCTATCCCCAGCTATGTTGCTTGATCCCGACTCCTGGTACGGCGTATAGTAAGAAGACGAAAACCTTGCACACGACTTTAGTGATCCGAACAACCCGCGATTAACAGGCGATTAACGGAAAAATGGGAATGCATATATACATCCATAGTTTGACCTTGAAAAATGCTGGAAGTTCGTTAGCACACAAAGATACAGAGTTTTTGGGGATGTTGATATCCCCAATAGTCGGCTAGTCATTAGCGCCGATAAGTGAATGTTGCTGACGTATAATAATAAAAATTCCTACTTGGACAAACTTATTCGACCACTGTTTGTCTTCTCCTGATTAGGGATGCACCCATTTGTTTCAGGTGTTTCGGGGTTCTTTGGTAATTGAATTGTCGCATGGGAATGTCGGTTGTGTTTGACGATAGCTGCAGAGCATACAACTGTTTGAAGACATGCTAATCAACAGCTGTGCATTTTTGGGGTAGGGGACGCTTGTGATTTTCTCGGTTCGTGCGTGATGTTTCGACGACTGCTTACCCACTAGGACATAGTGCTTCTACACATGCAACTGGGCATGAAGTAAAATAACATGTAGGTTTATGTATATTTCAAATTAACGCGCGACTGTATCGTTTACTGTAGCGATGGCTGGCAGTCAGTTTCAAGGCGACCATGGGGAAACAGAATTCAGGTTGCCCAAATACATGGCTGAGTCAATGACGGAAATCTAATTAAAAAGGTAGTACCAACATATCCTTAGGAAGGGTGGAAACAGTGGCTTATAGACCACCGTCAACATCTTGTTTTAATCGTGTTTGGAACTGCTAGGGCAAATTTATCCACACGACCTTAGCTAGCTTGTTATTCATCCGGAGTCAACAAGCTAACATAAATTTCCAATCGGGCTATTTCCTGCTTCACGGCAAGCATTCCGTACAACAGTATTCGGTAGGGCTGAAGATGGCTCATTGGTTAAAGCTCGAACGGACTTTCCGTGGTTCGAACTCAACCCTGTTTCTTCCGCTGCTCCTGTCTAGGTTTGGACAGTCTGTCACTATTTCAGCCCTCATGCTCCCTTTGCGTCGTACGGTAGCTTTTCATCGAAAGAGAGCCGCAGCTGAACGACTGAGGTGATATGTACCGGTGGATGCAAGGTGAAGCTTAAACTAGTCGACATGTGACAACGTTGAGAAGTGCTGGTACTCACTTTTATCCTGCCGTGTTCTGGCCAGGCAATAGGTGTTTTTGCCTCTACTCTGTGGATATTAGTATCCTGGGTCTACATCAGCGTCGATCACTTACATTCACCACCATACCCGATTTCACTTACAAGTAAAATGAACTTGCAAACGTCTCGTCTCTAGACGAGGAGACATCATCAGTGTGTACTGATGATGCCTGCTCGCTTGGTGACGGAATGTTTGCAAGTTAACTGCCAAGCTCGGCGAACAGATCAACAGCGACCTGGTGAGCAACCGAGGACGGCCCTAAAATAAAACTTTCGACACAACTGACTTTGATAAACTCCAACAAAAGCTCACCATAGACTCCCAGCTATTGTTTTCACGAAAGCTAGAGATTCATGGGTGACAGCCTGAATCGACAACACTGCCATAGTGCCCGACAGCCGGCGGAGTCACACGTACCTTTCAAGTCAAGAATGTGCTCTGTTATTCGTCAGTGCAGTGTCGCCAGTCCTGAAGTGTAATGTGAACATGTGATCGATACCTTCTGTCAAGACTATTCTAACAGGTGTTCAGCCAGATTGCTCTGAAAATGACTAGAGAGCACTTCAAATACTACAGCTTCCGTGCTTATGCGGTGGTTTTGACGCACCTTTTTAAGGTCGGAGTTATTTTAATGGCCCCTTATCCGAAGGCATCTTAGCCGGTGCGCCAGCAGGAGACAATCATATCCTAAATCTGAGTCTGCCTGACCCAACTAGGACTTGGCCAGTATTACAATAAGCTGGGCATCCTAAGATATGTTTTACTGCTCAAAAAGTGGAAATATTTCCAAATTATGTGGCAACCGTATGGTTAGAATTGCCTGGGGGTAATTCAATGGGCCGGATAAGAAAAAAAACGAGGGATTCCTAATGAAATATCGCATGCTTGAAGCTTTTCAGTTGCGATAGGAGTCCGAATTCTGCCTAACGAAAGCTTCGAAACGACACGTAGAATTACATTTGTAGGTGTCTTCGATGAACCTTTAGAGGAACGTATGACTCGATGTGTTAGTGGATGGGTCGGAATATGTGTTTCCAATTACCTTAAACGTTCTCGAGTTTCTTTCAGTACACGAGGTAGTGTGAATCATATTCGGACCGCCTTATTCAAATTTGTTTCTCATCTGAATTGTAAGCTACTCATCAGGTGGTCATTACACAGGTTTCGTTGACAACCTTCCTGTGAGGACATGCTGTTTTTCTTCCATTATATTAGCGCCTAGCAGTTTTGTATGTTGCTGTCTTAGTTAAGACGTGACAAACTACAGGCGATAATTGGCTGTGCGTATATTGATCGGCCGCTGGTAACACCCACGCACCTTTTAATGGTATGGGACACAAATCAAGTTTATTGCATTTGTTTCCAAGCTGTGAGGTGGTAGGTCTGTGCAGTTGTAAAAGACCCCTGTCCTATCCTGGTATTTAGACATAGAATCTTGGAGGATACATAAGTACACAGCTGTTGTTCATCAATTCTTCCCGAAACCTCATTCTATTATGAAGATCGACAAACTAGGTTTTGCTGATGGCTTGTCAGAGGAGAATAGGCCTTAAAATAGATAAATAGGGCCGAAATAGAGGAATCTGTTTGATGTCTGACACTTCCCTGAGTGCTTTTGGGGTAGATTTTATGCTTCAACAAGATCGTAATGTGTACTACTCGGAACTTTTATTCTAACCCACAAAATAAGAAGAGCACTTTTTGGAGAAACAAACACGAAATTCATTATCGTTTAGTGAGCTATATCCGCGTGTATTCGTATATTTTTTACTAACAGAAGACGACAACTGCACGTCCCCTCTCACGAGGCAGTTCGCCACTAAGAACCATCTTTATACAATCAGTTTTCACCACCTGGAAACCATTTCGGTTACAATCCTGCGCGACGAAACACTCACTCGAAACCATAAAAGAAACAGGTTGAGTTGCCTGAAACGGTTGTTTCACCCCACACACGGAAAAAGCACATTTTTGCGTGCCCGAAGCATTCCTGATACTGCCTTCGGTCGACTTGGTCTCCAACTTATTCCTAACTGTCAGTTTCGACAGGTACACAAGTTATTGAGGTTGGGATGAGCCGTTGACCACCTGGTATCTCTTGAGTTCTTAGTAATACGTTTTTAGTGTTGTACCAAGACGGATCACCCACATAAGATGATTCCCCGTTGGAAGGTTGAGGAGTGGACATAAAGTTTTGTCATCCACAATTATTCGGATGACAGGAACTAGTCATCGTTTCATGATGAGGCGTCCGTATTGATACACAAGTGTGCGAACGTGTAGGAGATACTAGTGAACTCTTAAAAATGCATCCGGATTACGCTGTGGACGCCCGCATACAACCGAATTCTTCTTAGCCAGTTACTGGAGGCTTGATTGCTGTCATATTCTCCTACTGCATCTTCCAGCCAACAGAAAGAAGGAAATTTAGAAGCCTATAATGGCATAGCTTAGAGTTTTTTTGAAGTACGGGTTAATTACGATTATGTTGGGCAGCAGATGGCAGTTATCCGGTTGCTCCTTTTGTTGCTGTCCATCATTAGCACCTCACGCTTCCGCGGATTTTGGCGTAGATCTGGACTATCAATGTTTGCTCAAGGTCGTAAATATTGTGGAACAGCTGCATAAGTATACCGTATTTTAGCCCGGTACAGTGCCTGTATCGAGTAGGCGGCAGTCGAAAATTTGGAGTGGTCTGAACGTAATTCGTGACTTGTCCAGTCGATAATCTCTCACCTCCGCGTGTGTACAGAAGTGCTTCAAGTGACAAATTAAAAATGCTGTAGCATTGATTCATTCACTTGGAAATCACTCCAGCCTAACCCTTTAGCACGTTAAACATTTGTGGCAAACCAGAAAAGATTTTACGAGCCCTTTATGTAGACATGCCTTTGACGTTGTTTTGAATAAGCCTGGCGTACTTGTGTATCGTGCATTATCTGAAGTGTTATTTTGTCTTGTTTTTTGTTTCGGAAAAACGAATATCTGTTCAAATTTTTACACACGGTCCGTCGAATATTAGCGAAGTGTGGTCGATTATGTCATGTATCTAATGATTCGTTTCCAAAAGTCCGCCAACAATGTTTTTTATTTCTATAGTGCAGCGGTCAAGACGTTAGTTCATTGACTGAAAAGTCCTAAGAGTTGACTCCGTTGTCTATGTCATGGTAACCCGGTGGCGACTATTTTATTTCCCGTACGTTACATGACAACTATTCATCTAAAGGACACTACGCTTGAGTAGTTTATTTTAGCTCTTAACTAAATTCTTGGACCTTTCTGTAATAAGTCCTAAACAGAAGCTACCACGGGAATTTTTGGTATTAGATTTCGTTGGGACAAACTAGGGATACTGTCACGCACACTGTTTTGGAGTGCTTTCTCTTTGCACTGTCCTCCAAGGGGACACATGCACCGGTTTTTCGTCCAGAAAACTAATTTCCATTGTTTTGTTCCGAAAGATCACCTTTGTATGGGTTTTTTATAGCTTACCCTAATCGACTCCTAATCGAATTTATTTTGTCACTCTTTAGCGCTGAGCGATGGTTGTCTTCGCAACATATCTCTGCGTATTCGTGCAGCGCATATGCCGCCGAGCGACACACTCATCCATACCGGTGATCTGTTGACTGCCGTTTATTTCGTGGTCAAGGGCAGCCTGGAGGTCGTTACTACGGATGACTTGATTTTAGGCGTTCTCAACCCAGGTGATTTTTTCGGTGGATTACCAACTTTGGTTGGGCGAAATTCGACCAAAGCCAAACATCACTGTCCATACGGGTGTCAGCCAACTATGTGCCATTTCAGCTCACACCTGCCGGCTCCTTTTGGATCGGTCTCGTCCGTAACCGCCGTAGCTACAGTCGGTATGGCCCCACCCCCAAAGTCACGTTTCGCCGTGCGTGCTCTGACCTATGCGGATGTACAGTTTATTGATCGCCATGATTTGACTGACCTATGTCACGTCTATCCCGAATTGGCCCATCGTTTATTAGAGCGATTTGAACTTACTATCCCCTTGGTATCACCTAATTTGAACCTCTCACAACCTCTGGTGAGTTCACATCATTGCAATACGTTCATTCTATGTCCTTAAGCTTGCTACGTAATACATTTTTACTTCGAGTTTCGTTTTGTGGGAACATACAGACTACTGTGCCAGTCATTCTGCGACAAGTAATCTAGCCCATCATTAAGTCTCCCCCACGAAATATGAACATCCGCAGATCACACAGCAATCGAGAGACTGAATAAATATATTCTTATTCTCCCTTGATTTTCACCAGATATCCGGTATTTTTACACTTTGTACCAAATCCGTTCTGCTGAAACAGAACATCCCATTTCATGTGAAGGGCAAGGCATTTTTGTTTGAATCCAGGTATGAGCTGCTGTGAAATTCAGTAGTTCATATGACACAGGCAAGCAGTAAATCAATACTCATGCTGGGACCGGTCGAAATCATGCCTTGCTTACAAGTGCTCTCGTTGAAGACAGGTTTCTAGCGATATGTTTGTCGTATTTATCCGCGTAGCTCAGTTTGACACCAAATAAACTGGGGGAAGAAACATTTTAGGGTTATCATACTAAAATTAAAGCTGGGTGTGGTCACCCTGGGGGTGGCAATAAATCCTGGCATCGATTGTATGATCGAATACATTTCACCATACATACATTTGATTCCTAATGGAAAGGCAGCGTGGTAGTGAGACGAACAAGTGCACTATTCAGAACCACTTCAACATGGGCTTTTGTTTACTTGATTGTAAATTCTACGTCGAGGTGCTCTTTGCTTTTTCCGCGGAATGGTCCAGTTTCATCCTGCTTTATGCGCACAAATCTCCCCGTCGTCTGACGCACGTTTGCTTGAAAGATATTCTATAACATACCGAAACTTGTGCGTACTTTAAAGATGGCCTTGGCACCCGTATCTGCACTTACCTGTACCTGATATCGTACATTTCAAGGGACTATTATTATGCATTGCTGCGTGAGGCCGAGTCCCAAGGTTGCTTGAGCCAAACCATACTTGAAAACAGTTTTAGTAAATTTAATTCTTCATACGTAAGACACGTATGTGTGTTACTTCGGTCCATAAGCTAAAGTAATTCTGGTACTACTCTGTTTGCCTAAGCATTTTTGGATGGGTGATTTATATCCCCAGCGGTAGCGCCTCAGAATTTCTACTCCAAAGTTCAGTTGGCTTAGTTGAACAAGAAGAACAACAGGCGCTGATTTTGATGTCATTTTCAGATTCCCAACCTAAGCTGCCAAGACCGTGATTTTGGTCATCATTTATTCTGTGCACAAAAAATACTTTTCGTCTTGCATCACCATCTCGTCCTCTCCGTGGAGATACCAATCTACCGGGAGGGCGATCCCGTAATGTTTGTTGACTCCGGATCAGACTATTTCCTTTATGAGGCAATATCTAGGGAGAGGGTTATATGTCCTGACACACAAGTCTTTTTAGCCGATAGCTCAAGGTGGCCAGTCAATACTGTTTATTATGGAAATCCGTTTTCTTAGACTTCCTTCTTAATAATCGTCCCTCATGATGCCTACGGTGCGAAGGCTTTGAGTGCAAGGGGGTTGTAGGCCGACACTTGTTTTCTACCAAGAATATGTAATATTATCTTCTCGACGGACTAAGTAAGAGATTTGCTTCTCAAATCCACCGGGTGATTTTGGGACTGGATGCATGTTTCGTTTAGCAAACAGGTACAACCTCCTTAAAAAGCGTTAGTTTTACGGTAGTATTAAATCACATTTTCAAACTTCAGATTGAGAGAGCTGTTCATTCTGAAGGTACTGTTCACACCAACTACAAAGCGAGAAAATGTGTTTGCGATCAAGGTCGTTCTATATTCGTGTTTGATTTGTCAAGTTGAAAAGCCGAGACCTGCCGTGCAGCTGATTCATTGACAATCCAAATCTGACCTAGCAGGGAAACCACAATTTCCCGTTGTGTTGAACTAACGGTGAGTGGTCAGCGGTGCAGTGAGAAATTTGCAGGTTGAGCGCGGTGCCAGCCTAAATTGACTTACTGTCGCGCAATGCAGTCCAACTCAAACTAAAAATTTCTCCACTGATAACGAATTTCGGTGGCCAAACGAATTTAACCACTCAATTGCACCCTGACCATGTCTCATCGAAGTGTAATGAAACGTTTGCGAGCCAAGTGTCAAGCTCCGCGAACAGATCAACCGCTACCTGACCAACCGATTTGTTTATTTCTTCGTGTCCTTTTTGTATCTATTCGTTTCTGTTGGGCAACAGTTTCGGGTGGAGGTAGGTGTTGTAGACACCCATTGTTTTTGACACTTATTCTTGTCCAACAGAGTTCACTTTTTCTGATTTCCCCAAACAATTATCTGACAATCAGGGTCGGTAAACAGACATCTCTCCCCGTTTAGCCTGTCGTAACAACGGGACTGTAGGTCGCACACATATGCACACGCACCTGTGCCTCCGGCCGTTTGGAACTGGGCCAGGTTGAGATTATCGATTAGCTTATGTCGAACCCAGCGCAAATCGATATTTCAACCCAGAGGAATCTGGGCTGTGTGTGTGTGTGTGTGCCAACTTGTGTTTGTCGTGAGCGAGGACAGTGGACGTTGTTTTGAAAACAAGAGCTTTTTGACACATCTATCCATCACTGCTTTCTTCGTGAAACTTTGCTACGATTCCCAATTTCTTCTCCCATTTCAAACCAGAAGACAACTAAGTTTTCGAAGCTAAACCGAATTGAATAGCTAGACCTGAGCTGCTAGACCTCATGATTAGCCAGTCTTATCTTCGTTGACTTGTTAACTCGCTAGTATGATCAAGCTGAGTTTGATGATGTTCAGTTTGCACATATCATAATCCATGTTCAATTTCATCCTCCCTTCAACGATCCTTGTAAGACGCACTCTCCAGTGAGACTTATGTTTTGGGTCCCAATTGATTTTTCCTCCTTTACCTGCAACTTATATCCCTCTCTAAACTCTGAGAGGACCGGCTTTCTGGTGGTGGTATCTCTTTTTCGGGTTAAGTCGACCAACATTCACGGTACGGTTTGGGTTTTCCATTCATAGTACTGCGACCAGTGGAATCAAATGCTGGGGAACACAGCCGGACGACAAAGACAAAAGTAACGCACACTTGTGTGTGATAAATTGCTCCCTCCCAAATGCTTTTTGACTGGGTTGGATTGGATTTCATGCTACAAAGGTTTTGAGCGATAGTGTGATGAAAACTCTAAAATTAACTTTGTGTTTTTCCACCAGTAATCAACCCAAACAATATAATACCTTGTCTTATGCCATTTGATTGCATCGGACACGGAGTTATTGCAGAGAATGCCCTTTCAAAGGGATTACTACAGTTTTCACTAACTGTCCGGGTCGGGTATTCAGTCAGAAACTTATAATGTTGATTAGATGCCTTACCTTTGCTTTCTCAGGAAGTGAGACAGACCTGGGAAGCTCTACGCTTTTCTGCTTCATTTGGTTTACCACCGCACGCGACACTTTCCTTCAATGAGCTGTTTCATTATCTAATTTAATCGAGAATGTAATTTCTGTACTATTGACAATTGTGGCCTCATGTCTGCTAGGTGAGCGCCACGTGTGTCCAACTATCGTCCACTGGGGAAAATCATGTTTTACATTCCAAATCTTTGTTGAGGAAAGGCTTGTGCAAGACAAGCCACAATAGCAGCGTAAAGAAGCGGTCACCGTCAGACTGCATGCATTGAGGTCTTCGCACTTTCCCGACTTGGGCCCATAGTTTTAAGCTTTTGCTAGATGACACGTAGCCGATTCCAATGGCGTTGTCACTTCTTAGCCAAACTGCCTAGCTGCAGTCTGCCCTCCGCATGCGGTGTTTTTTAAGCGAGGTTTATTGGAGACCGTAGGTCGGTCCCACCGATGTCTCACATCAACGTCATGCTCAGAGGTGTGTATTCTAACGCTGTTTGAAGGCCTAGATGCTTTCAAACCTTAGCGTCGTCGAGCTTTTTACAGTAAGTCCACCCCTGTCCCATCGGTTTTTACTTTTAAGTAGGTCCTTCTTACTCCAAGATTGTATGATAGTTAGACATCAGTGTTTAATATGGGTCGACTACTGTCCATGATATCCATAGTAGTTTGCAAAACGGCACCTCCGGTAGCATACTGATGTTTTCAAATCAATCTTTTTGCGAAACTTCTGCAACTAAGTAGAAGTGTTCAGCCTGAACTACCGACATTTCATTCTTTTCACAGAAATCGGTGTCCCCTTGGTTCGGGTACAAGTCAAATGTGGAGAGGTTTCTAAAAGCAAACTCGGTTTGGAACCCTGTGTCGAAAGAAATCTTGCCTACGCTCGTCACTTTGATAAACCAGCGTCGTAGGCCCAGTATACCGACGCAAACTGATGATCTCTTCAATTCTGCTCGACCCGCTTGGGAACTTGAACGACTCCAACGTCTATTTGATCATGGAACTTTGTGTACAAACGCCGCGGAAGATTCCACAGCACCTGATGCACAACCTACGATGCCCACTTTCATGCGCTCGCCAACCCGTCCGTTTCCTTCAGTAAATGCCACTGAAATTACTCCCTCAGATAAACGCTACCCAAGTAGCTTGGGTGTGTCAGCGAATATTTCCACGCGTCCCTTCCCGATACCCCCTATCGCGAGTTCGGTGCGGCCCCATAGGAGTCGTTCTCCTGCTTCCGATCGCTCTCACTATATTAATTCTCTGCCTACATCAATGGAAGAGGAATCGCCTGACTTTGAGCGACCACTGTCAGACAGCACTGCCTCCGATCGCCTAAGTGACATTCAGTTAGCCTGTCGTTTGTTAGATCGATTCTCTCGTGTTGAAAGGTATGTAGATCTGGCTGTCGGGATTAAAATGTATCATTTTGTGAATGTGCGTCAGAGTGAAATTAAAGCATGACTATCCGTTTTGTTATGCTAACACGACGAAAGTGGTTTTGTATGCAAACAGAAGGCACAGAAGAACAGAACGTTGCAAGACTTTTCAAAACCTACTATTACTGATAACTACCATGCTAGGATCAGGATGTCAGATACCGTGACAGAGCAAAAGAAGAGAAATCGCAACAGAATGATGAACTTTGAGGATTTGTTTGTCTTGTTTGAGTGCCCGCAGTTTTTGCATTTCCTTTAGTTTTCACGCACTATTAAAAAAGGGCATTCTGAATTCGGTTCCTGACCATACATCCCACCCAATTTAACCCAGTCACCGTCACTCGTTATCCTTGAGCCCCAACTGAAAAAGGGGACTTCATCGGCAGTTACTAGGTCTGCCATGATTTTCTTCATACGGCTACACAAGGTCATCGATTGTCCACCTTCTTGTCTCTTCCAATAAGTACCAGAACACAGGATGGGAATCACTGGGCAGGCATTCCAACCAAATGCTCGGGTCATGTAATTCGGACTGTTGTTCTTCTGTGCGCCAGGAGTACTTAATCCCAGATGACCCGCACGTGCTACGCTAACGAGCTACTGCTGGTAATGTTGCGGAAACAATCTTGTCGAAAGTGGTCGGTCTCAGGACACACTCGACGAAGAATGACCAGGCCCCGCAGCCATTTAACAACACAACTCGAAGTGTAGATCACCTTACAGAGGTAGGTGGTTGCCTCACTGACGCTCCAGGTTCCTTAGATTGGTCAAATTCATCCTTACTATTGAAACCCTTAATGATATGTGTTCTTCAGTGTCGTCACCAGCTGTCCATTTGTAAATTAAAGAAAACGGTGAATAGGGTACCTGCCTCAATCTGCTAAAGATGGCTAAGGCTTTCTGTGAACCCCAGCTATTCTCGTGGTTGGGCTGTATAAGGCTTTCAGGATGGAAATTACCCATGAGACCGCCAATGGTCGCTCTGATATCCAGAGATTCCACATCCACACTCCTATGGTATGTCGGCGTTCTAGTGGCTGTCGCAGGGTGATGTCACCCTTGTGTCCGCATCCCGGACGAAACCTGGTCTGTTCTCTTTGCATTCTTAAGTGGCGCTATATTTGTGGTCTTTACGGAAGGATGAAGGGTTTGACCCCTCAATGATCAGCAAAAGCTTCTTTGAAATGGCAATGACCCCATGGTAGGGAAGCTTGATGTTTGGTAGCATCGTCCAGGTTTTCTCTTGGGCGGCTGGGGTGAAATTAGTCACGGAGCACGAGGAGACTGAACCTTACCGTGGTGTGAAGGATAATGCCCTTCTGGGTCTGTCAACGTGGTACTCGTAGAGTCTGATACAAAGTTGGTCAGTAGAGAGGCCAGGTTAACACGGTATGGTGACCCTCCAAGTCAGGTGTTGGCACATGTGTTTGGTAAAATTTTTGGCTGTTTTGGCAGCCTTACACCAACAGCTACTGCCTTGCGATCAAGCTTTTTAGCCAAAGGCTTTGGTTGAGGGTTCTAATCGTCCTCTTGTTTAGGTCTGGGCGACATTGCAGTATCTCAGCCTATATACAGCCTTAAGCTGTACTACTACCAATAATTTCATTGCGTGGTACAATCAACCTTGTCGACTTGCTGCATATAGCGTAATCATAAGGAATTCAGCTATATTACTGGTCGCACGCAGCCTCCATGCACGAGTAAGACGCTTTGGTTCATCAACGGTCCGATTCGGTAGTTGACGCTCAGCTCCGATCCGGAACGACTGCTCCGACCTTAACTTGGTCGTAACAGCTTCAGCAGTACTGGACGACTGGTATCGTCACGTGAGATGCGTCCGAAAACATCAGGGAGCGATTGGGCCAAGTAGGGACTACATCTTCACTTGTGGCTAGCCGTTTGAGCAACCACATGTCCTTCATTGAACTACAGTGGTGGTTTTCCGAGATTTTGAAACAGCCTTCGACTCTTTGGAGGAATCGATTCTGGTTCTTGGCCACTAGGCAATGCCCTTTAACTCTGGAAATACTCTTCATTTATTCCCACACTTCTGGTCGTGTTCGAGTTTACAATGAGCTGTCCTTTGTTTCCAGAAAATTAATGAGGTTCGTCTGGGCTATTCCGTGATTCATTTTTGTCGTGAAGTACACAGTACTTCTGAGCGTGGACATCACACTTGCAAAGAGATTTGCTCGCAGATTATGCAGATGACATTATCCAGTTACTTGATAATCATGAGTCCTCACAAACTGCTCTAGGTAGTGTATTGGAAATGGCCCCTGATTCCGGAATGTGCTTTCGAGCTTCAAAGTGCGAGTTCGTACTTAACGATTTCCAATCCCTTTGTACCTCCTAAAATTCAGATTAATAGCTTGAGTTCGTGTACTCAGCCTATTGATCATATAATTCGTGAGTGTTCTTTGACTTGAAGTTAATCCATGCGTCCTCAAGGTACAAATAGCATTCGGCAACTTGCCTTATCTTGAGTGTCGGAAAAGAATGACACTGAGTCCAAAGGAGTGTGTCTACAAAACGCCCGCGATGGGTACCTACTCTATGCCTGCGAAACCTAACCTCTTTGGTGTGAAGGCGTCAAACGCTTTCAAGTATCTCATCACCGATGTCTTCGCAACATAGTTATGTTCACAATGAAGTGGGCATCAAGCCAGTATCAGCTCATTGTCGGATTCGCTAGAGCAACAGGCAGTGCTTGTCGCGTTATTATAATTGGGGCCTGTAATACGCATGCCCGACCACCGTTTATAAAAAAGCTCTTTTCTACTGTAAACCCTTGTTGGCGAATGGTTTGCGGAGTACAGATCGGGATGTGGCAACGCGAATTGAAAGTTTCTGCTGTTAACTTGAGTGCCGGATGTGCTTCATGCGATTCGCCTTGCGCATGGCTTTAAAACCTACAGGACACGGCGCACAACCGATCCAAGTGGCGAGCTTAGTGTCACTTCCTAACCGAACTAGTCAAAGTTCGTCTGTCGTTCTGTACTGGGGGTTTGTTGCATATAGTTCGCAAAGGATGCTGGGCCAACCGTGCTGATAGCTTCTTGTTCCAACGTGATACTTAGATGTTTTTCAATGGTCTTGGAAGGTGTATGAGCCCTTTTCTTGATCATTTTCCATGGGAACATAGGGCTTTTCTCAACAAATCCTTACCACTCTCTTTTCATTATCTACTGGTGAATTCACCATGCTTGTATGGCAGCAAGCACCAGTATTTACGACAGCCCATTATCGTGATTCAGGCGACGCAAACCAAATGAGTAGCTGCAGAGGCTGGCACTCGTGACAAATTGGACTACGACTAGAAGTAGTCATCCCACCTTCCAAACAATGCTAGTGGTTGCAAATTTGAGCGCTATCTACTTGGCAGAATCATCTGGCGCCGGTAGCACGCATGAAATGAATGGTTGCATGGTTCCGTGGTGTGTTTTTGAGACGTACACCACCCGGCTAACTAGTTTGTTCGGCCACGAGCGACTAATCAGCAGTGCAATTAACTCGCACTTGGACAGGGTATAGCACCACTCATCCTTCAATCACGGAATCCACACCAGGTAGTCACTTGTTGACTGGCTCCTCCAGTAACGACTTCTTTGGTGGAAGTCGCACTCTTCTGTGCATTTATTCCTTCTCTGAGCCACTCAGTTTATTGTGTTTGGTTTATGTGCCTGGATAGGAACTAGACCGCACTCCAGCCACAGTATGTTCCTTTTATCATTCGTGGGTGCACAGGACTTCTACCGTAACAAGAGTTCGCTTCTATACAGCCACACAAATCGGACCTAGTGAATGTATATCCCCCTTGAAGCATGTTGACAGAGACAAAACATGTGTAACACTAAGCGGAAAGGATTGTTTTGCCTGAGCTTAGAACAATACGATCCCAACAGAGCAGTTTTGTCAACTAGGTGTAATTGTGAGCTTTGCGCCTTCTAATTCTTGTGAATGAACCAAAGTAATCTTTCAGCGGAAGCGCTGTTTGACCGAGAACTACTTTGATACACCACATATGGTACTTCGTTAATGAACCGTATAATTCCCGCCAGTCGCTTAACTTATCCCACCTTTCTCGTTTGGGTTGGTCTCAATTTCACCTGAGAAGTCGTGATATGCTGGTGCAGTTAACGCAGTTGGAACATGGGTTTCGAGCTTATTTAGCCCCAGCGGCGTTTCATTTCCTCGATCGCCTTACTTATATAAAAAAATCAGGTGATTTATCCTCCTCTTTAAACCATTAAACCTTGCTGTAGTGTACGATTTCAACGTTCCGATTGCAGACTACCTAAGGTATTTGATTTACGAGGGTTAGCTGAAGAAGCCAAGTAATGATGAATGCGCGCTGTCACTCATGACTTATTGTCGAACTCAATATCACGTCTAAACATATTTATTCATTTCGATGGTCGGTCACGTTCCAGACCATATGGGCCATATTGTGTATATAGATTCTTGTTTTTTCGTCTTAGGCAAATTTGTCATTTGGACAACCGAATCTCGGACACATTGGAATCCATCATCAGCCAGGCAAGAATGAATGCGAGTGCTCGGAATGCCCCATCAAGCAGCTGACCAGTTTGTGCATTTTACCCAATAGTTCCCTATTCACTGCCATCAGCCGCTCTGTTTCACATGTTCCTATAGTATTACGCAGTTAACAAAATCCCTGCTATTCACCATCCTTTGTCCTAACCTATCCTGTTGCTGTGATATGCGAGCTATTTTCTTCTTCCTATGACGGAATTCCGTTCATATTCTGAAACAACAAGAAGGGAAGTGCATTTGACCAAATAACCCCCGTTTGGCCATTGTACTCTAACAATGCCCCTCACCCATTACTGCCCCCGTCGTTTGTGTATTGTAATAGATTTCTTATTGTACTTTTCCATACTCTATACACTTTTTGAGCATAATGTTGACCATGGAATCCGGTTATCCATGTGCAGTCCGGGGCCAATAAGCAGAAGTACCAGTAGCTACTTTGGACTTGTGTCGTATTTCTGGTGTTTTCTTTCTTCTCTATATCTTCCTGCTCACCGGCTTTTGTTTTATAATTCTGGTTTGTAAACTTACCAACCCCAAAATCCACACACTCGTCTTTCAGTAGTGTAGCTCCCAATAATAACAGTTTTTTTTCTTTTAACACTCTATCTACTCTTTGTTTCTGGCACGCGACCAACCATACATTGTGTGTTCCATTGCCTTTCGGTGCCTGTACGCAATCCTCGAGATATGGCTTCTCTTTCACACTTGAATCTTGTTATTAGCAGGACATTTGATAGCTTCTCAAGGAAGATGAGTTGTTTTCGCTTTTTCCACACACCTGCATTTTGAGCCGATCTGGTCTACCCCCATTGATCTCATTGATTTCTATTCCAAATTCTTGTGTTTACCAACATTCTAGTCAGCATTTGTAGCCTGTTTTTAATGACCACTTTGTCGGTCACATGTCATCACGTTACATGACCTGCACGGCGTTGTTCTTCGTTTTGAAAGATGTGTGGTCATCATCACCATCAGTGATGGCAAACTCATTGTTGACACTGATGCATCACTGCCATAAAAGGGTCAAAATTACGTATGGTCCATCTTCACGAATACAGATTGCCCCTTTAAGAAAAACCCGAAGTTACTAGTATGGTTCATTCGGTTCGTCAACAGGTCTCCAATTTATGAATTAACTTTTACCCCGAAAACGAAAGATGGATATTCTTCTATGAGATGCGTGGAGGAAAGTCAGCACTCAATAACTAGGAATAGTTTAGGAGTTATTTTTACACAACCCAGTTGAGACCAAAGCACCGGTTATCCCAACGAGTCGTAGCATGACTTTGGGTTGCAAAGCGCACGCAAGGGATACTAAGCGGGTAGTTCATTGGTCTTGTATTCAGTGATTAGACTTTCGAACACAAGTGAAAATATCGTTGCAAGTCGCTGCAAAACTCCCTTGGTAGTTGCAGTGAAGCGAGAATAGGGAAGCATCAATCAAAGAGATTTATGAAGACTTAAGCGAAACGGCTGGAATACTCTGCAGTTGACGTTACGCTTCAGTGGTTTTAGGGTCTTGTCGCCGGTCGAACATTATCAGCGGGCCTGGTTTCAACAACAGGTTGACGTTCAGTCGACTGGGCGTCGGTTGATTGATGTCCCAAGTTGATATCGCACAGTGGGCAAGTCGCTTGTCATGTTGGCACTTCACGGTAAAAGTCATGATTTGCCAGTCAAGGTTTTTGAATCACCACAACAAGAGCCTTTTGTTTGTTGTTTGCGTTCCGCGCTTCTTGTTTCGGTGTGATCTACGTATGTCGGACACTAGAGTCACTGGTCTCAGAAGCCCCACATCAAGGTAAGACACGCCCAAGCCCCGTCATAGGCTCACCTAGAGTTGACAGAATGCGGCAAGAGCTATGTGCAGAAATGGAGTGAATGGAGGTTTCGGGATTCAGACGGTAGCGACCGGCTAGCCTGGCACAAAGCCTGTTTCGACCAGCAATGCGAGGTCACTTAAGAAATATCTGGTCTAGTTTACAGCCCAAAAAATTTTCTGATCAGTGCGTTTGAACATAGCCGGTTGGCGAGGCTTGTACTACGTAATTTTTGCTGCGTGGCTGGTACATATCATTTTGCGATCAGTTTAAGAGGTATACGAATCCTAACGCAAATAGTGAACCTCTGTTGGTTTCATTCTCGACCAATTTCATCGATTTCGGAATGGTTTATGTTCCATGTAGAAATCATACGAGGTTAAGAAATCAATAAAACGTTGACTAATGTGCTGCTTACAGTTGCAACTTCCGGTGAAGACAGACAGTATTGCTACAACTGCAGTTTGGGCAGCCTCAAACGCTGAATCGCCTCCAGGGCGTTCCCCTTAATTTCATCAAGTAATTTCATTGGTTCTGATCGCAGCTAACGGACGAAGCGGGACGTTTTTAGCTGCTATTCGTCCCCAGGTGATAGGGAACAGAGGAGTAACTCACAAAACGGATACATATATCAAAGCTTTGCTGAACTGCGGATGTCACAGCCGAATCGGACAAGCGAAACACGTAGCGGTCGCGATTACGACCTACCTGGTCGGCAAAAATTACTGTATCGATGCATCCGAGTCGTTCGTGTGATGTCTGGGGTACCTCCGAATCGTCCCAAGATTGTTAGACAACGGCAGAAGCAATCACCAGTCTGCTACACCAACTAACGGTGCGTCGTTGGGCGTCACGTGATTTCGCTTACCCATGCTGTTCTTAGTCAACTATCATCTGTCTACCGTATCATTATTTATCCAATCTGTTTTTGTGAAACTGTTTTGATCGTGTATCCCGTTTATGACTGTATTTGCAGTCGAGATTTTATCGGAAGCAAGTGTTCGCAATGCCACGCATTATACAAACAGTGAATCTGGTAATTATACCAGGGGAATGCTGAGCTTTGGGCGGCTAACTAAGAGCACCCAAAGCAAGGTTAGATCACCGAACAAAGGTACACGTCATTGGGAGTTCTCAGCAGTACGCATCTTACTGTTTAGTCTTCAACTGTCAGTAGGAAACTCAAGGCTCCGGTTGATCCCAGACATTTGTGAGATGCGCACTGCTGACGATTCTAAACACGGATGAAACAGGTTTATACCTACAGGTCGTCTTATCTAAGGACCACCGTACTTAAAGAAAGATCACTTTGATATCTTGAACCAAAGCACAGTCCTCGTACTACTTGGGTGAAGTATGTCACAAACGAAGACTTCATTTGAATTCCGGTTGACTGTGTCAGTGATAATACAACACTTTCTTGTACTGCACATGCAGTGCGCCTCCCGACGGATTGGGTTACACACAGAGGTAAACCTCTTAGTCATTGGTCCCGTGACAATCGGTCTGATGCCCTTTCCGATCGATAGGCCTTCTTTCACTGAATACGGTTGTCTTGTCCGCAAACGGGTTTTCAGGTCAAGACAGCAGCACACCACTGGAATCCTTGTTTTCAGTCCGCAAAAGATAGTATAGGACCAACAATGTTCTTCATGATTACTTCACTGGCGCTGAATGATACTGAACGATTTTTGGTCAGCAGGCGATACCCCCCATAAGAAATTCATCCTAAGATGTACAGAGGTAGCGTTTTGACCATCTGGTGTAAAAATTACATAAATCGGAAAATGAGGGCGATAAAGCTATATGACAACCCCTTGATGTCACCCAGTCGACAGATTTTTATACTATTTTCTGGCTTTTCACTCTTGAAAATCACAGGTGCTGGTTTAATGTATTTTAGTGTCGGTCCTTTTTAACCACTATGTTACTACTTGTGAAACCTCCGAAGTTTTCTGAGATATTCCCGGTTGTTTTAAATTCACTATTAGTGTGGTCATCCAAAAAGCAGTGGCCAAAATCCAGAACCGTGATAAAATGAAGCGCAGTGTGATCGAACGGTCTCATACCCGATGTGTCGTAACTTGAACCTCCGATCACCCTGATTGGGCACTGGAACTACGTCGTAACAAGTGTTCAGAAGAACTTCCATATTGACGGACCAGACGGGGCAGTATTACAGACAAGTGTGTAGGAGAGTTCAGTTTCTGCAGAATTGTATTGGGTGGGAATGTCACCATAGCCTGTGAAGTGAGCAAATCAGCGTCACCTACCAATGGAGTAGGCTCATGCGAACATTCAGATATTGGACTAGCATACATTTTTCCTCATTACCAATAGCGGATAGGCGAGTGGGACATTTGAACAGCACAACAGACCCATCTAATACGAGCTTTTGTTTCCTGTCGGAAAGTCGTTGGGCTAGCCTAATCTTAGCCTTGATCTCTCCCCCGTAGAGCATACTGACTGCAAAGACCTGAAGTATCCAATGCAATAATATGTAATCACTCAGTGAACAAGTCAGGTTTGAATTGCATTAAGGTGGTGGAAGCTGTGAGTCGCTAGGCTGATTCACTCGCGTTTGCTTCTCACGCTCAACCTGCCACATGTGTAGCCCACCCGTTCAAAACGGTGGGAGTGGATAGCCGACTGGCCTTGCTCTAATTGACTGCGCTGTGGACTGCAGGTGAGCGATTACAGCGAAGATCCACAGCCTATTGATAATCGAGGATTTCACCGATCGATATGTGTGGTTGGGTCTGGTGTAGCCAGTGCGAACTGGCTTCGCTCAAATGATTCTCAGATGTTACGGATCTTTAAATAACGTATGACTGAGATGCGGTTTGAGAATAGGGTTCCACACAGTCGTTTTGTATTGCCAGAGAGGAGAAAATATTTTCACAGTAAGCCATCGAACAAAGGCCCAGCTACCAGGATATTATTAAGGAGATTAATTAGAAATTTCTGGCCGATATGACGCACGACCAACAGAAGACCTTTTGGAAGTCGAAAACCGGTTGTTGAAAACACTGTGGCCTCCGAAAATGCACGGAATGTGATACGGTGGAATGAACATGTGTTCGGGAAGTCCGTCGGCGAACACCGGAGGACTCATGACAGCATGGTGAAACTTGATAAGCAGTAGCTTTAGTCAGTTGTGGATGGAGATTCAAAGAGAAAAGGAGAATATTGTCCCTGTTTGTGAGCGGAATGGTACCCTGACTTGTAATGTTCAGAGATGAAACCAATTAGAACCTCCGTGGGACTGAGTCCGTTTCCAACATTTGTCCCGGAGAGAACAGTGAGAACCGGTCCGTGTTTTCTTCTTTGGATAAGTTAGTGGTTTTAAATGAGGCTTTTCTGAATTCGGCTGGTGAGGCCATATACGTTCTCCAGAAAGCACAAAAGTTATGGTTCAGAAACGGTATAATTTACTGAAGGAGCTCTTGCCTGTGTCTGTTATAAGCGTACCTAGTTTCACAGTTTAAGGTAACGCCATTTTGTGATTCCAGCATGGCTGAGCACCAGCTCAGTATACTTGAAGCGTTCGGAATTTCTTGAACGAAGTAGTTCCGCATGAGTGGGTTGTTCATGGTAAGTCCATTGAATAGCTGACTATCTTGAGGGGAAATTTTACGTGAATAAACCAAAAATTACCCAGGAACTTAAGCAATCCGTCGTGAAAGAATACCCCTGCTCCACCATAGAAACTTTTTTGAAAGTACACATGTCTTTTCTGAAAAGGCTGTTGGTATGTAACTGAATGCAACTGTAGTCATTGATAGTACTTACCTGTGACAAATAAATTGCTCGGTTTGTTTGATTAAAGAAAGGTTACAAGCAAAAATAGTTGGTTTAACAGCATTTGGACTGTGACCTTCATTCTGAACGATGATTAGGTATTTTTCTCGGATATTTTCAGGTTTGTCTCCCTAGGGACTGTAACTAATGGTGTAAGGAGGAAAGCTCTCCGTCACGGAGTTGTTTACTAGAAAACACTAAATAAACGGTTACAAACTATTGAAAAGGAAAGTAAACACCTCATTTGCACCTAATTTTCAAAAAACTGAACATCATCACAAGTCTTCTTCAACTTTCGTGGATATTCATTGACTATTACACAGTTGTAAACGAACGCTGCAGAGCATTTCCGCAGGTTCCGTAGTAAACCCCATGGGGGTGCACCTTCCATTAGACGCGAGGCGGAGTTACGAGAAAAGCACATACTACTTTCATGCCTCATTAGTAGTATCCGCATTACAATGGTGCCCTTCACCAATAGGAATGAGACCAAGTGTTTCAACAAGTCTTTTGTTCCACCAGTGCATGTAACGGAAGTATGTATTGTCGATTCGTGGTTAGTCAAACAGTACGAGCATTCGGTCGACCCATGTTCGATGGAAAACAAGAAAAGTAGTTATGTTAAACCATGAAGTTGTTTTCTTCCATATGTCTACCGAAGAACAGGATTGTTTATATTCCTCGTGCAGTGAACTGCAGGGAGGTGAGTCAATGGTCAGAGACCCCACTCTGAGAATGACCAAATGTAGCAAACTTTGTAAGAGCGATGTCTAAACACTTAGAGAATATGGATAACGGAAAGTCGTACATATAGCTCAGCGTGGTAATTCAGGCCTTGAACAATTGAGGAATACGAAAAGCTGGAAACAATAAAATGGAGTCTTCCAGCGTTCAGTACTTCCGAGCTACGACGGACAGGATTACTTCCTGTGGCAATCGGGGGTGGAGGGGTAGTTGGGGCAGCAAGATGTCCAATTTTCCGCTGGATTTGGTCAAGAATAAGAGGCCTTATGATAACAGTATTTCTCATTGGAACGAATCTGAGGCATGCATCTCAGTGACGCTTGCGATGAGGAAGAAATTAACGTAACGGGAACCCAACTTTTGTTCAAGCTGATTTTGCAACTAGACGGACAAGATCAAAGAAAGTTTTCTAGCTAGCCTGGTGACAAGAAGAGAATGAATGAGTGTTAGTTTTTTTCATATCAAATGCGTTTTACTGAACTTAAAAGCATCCAGTTGTTTTACTTTTCTCCAGCCCGCTTTTCGGACTTTAATTACTGGTGCTTCTTTTTTATTGTCGTGACAGACTTACTCGGTTATTCATTCGTGTGACATGTGACCTGTAGTCGACCGTGGTTTCTCAAGTCCAAAATGGCATAGGTTTCATCTTGATGGTTTCTTCGGTCAAGAGATTTGAGTACAAATTTGGCATGCATTAGCGCGTTTGACGGATACCTCTCACAGCCTGAACTACGTAAATTTGTAGGTTTTCTTATTGTATGATGGTACCGCATGGATGAAAATTAGTTTTGACGACTACCCTTCTAAAGTATTGCGCACCAGTGTGCGAACTAATCGAATACGGAAGATATTCAAGAGTTAGAAATCACAAAGCTATGTTTGACTGGGTAACATGAAAGAGATTGGAGGTAAAACGGCGTAGAAAGAGGGAGGTGGGCAGAGGTTTTGAATGAGTACTGAACCTTCTCATCTCAAATGGTCAGACCTATTTGGTCCAACGTCTAGAGAGTTCATCTCTCTGGAACGGTCGTCCTCAACGGCTCTCACCAGCGGTCGCTACAGAGAGATAACACTGTGAAATAAATGAGCTACAAAAAGTTTTAGTGTCAGAATTACCTGTCGCTAAATTCACTATAGTTTCCATGTTCACGAGACAAATTTTACGGTAATAAATCTTCCATGTCTAGCCTGGTCCATTGCCCCACAAACAAAGCAAATATACCATATCCTTTGGCAAACTGCATCCAATATCATGACTATTTGAAAACCTACGCTCCAATGTCTTTCGGGCGCAAACTGGTGTGCTTGTGTCATAAATTGGCTGGAAGGAAGAGATTGTTACCCTTAGTTTTAGCGGGTGGGGAAATCACGCAAGCCTTCACCTAAATCAACTTGAAACTGGTAGTTATTGTGACTTAAGTGAGGCCAAAGTTAGCCGCAGTTGGTCGTGTCAGCACTACGTCCTTGAGCCCAAACAGCGCAGTGGATACAGATTAACTCAAGCATGCATCTTGCAATCATTCCAAAGTGGAATTTCACGAATTGTTTTCCACTCCAGTGAAGCCAAACTTACGTCCTCTTATCAGTATAAATTTCTCTGTATTCAAAGTTCCTTGTTTGTGACTCATTAACTGATAACTAATTGGTTAAAAATTTGACCATTCACCAGCATTCGTATTGATTTGGCCCGGATAAAAGTAGCTTGAAAAGTGTAATGCCGCGAACGAAACTACCACACTCTTTGAATGCTCATAAGCAAAACTGGAGCAACTCTCGCTTTGGATACATATGGATAGGCTGAACCATATTGGCAATGATAAGCCTTGTGCACATGTGTAAATGCTTCTTTTGGACTGCTTCTGTGGTAAGTGAGCTTGAACTAGCTGCTAGAGGTGGGTATTCTTTGGAAAGATGCTGTGCTGGATGCCACCAAAAAGACCAACAGTTATTCTGTGGGATACTGTGATGTAAAAACACGAAAAATACCAGAAAATAACGGAAAATGGCGAAAATGGGATTAAAAACCAGTTTAAAGTTCATTTCAGTTTTTAACGAGATTGCGGGTAAGTAATTGGAAATGCGCTGGTTTGGGTTGCCACAGAATTTGTACGCCGAAGTGTAGACGATAGAGGTAAATCTTGAGATATAGCACGGATCAGGAATCAATATGAATCGTCTTACTCTTGGTTCCGTATTTTACTTACGGTTAGGAAATCACCTTAAACGGCCGGGACTCAGCCAAGCAGTAACCTTTTATTCGGCAAGCCAATATTTACTTTCTGACGATTCGACAACAGATAGTCATATAGAATGTGTAAACGCAGTGTTAGCTCCGCTAATAAAGAAATTTCAACAAAGCTTGAACAGAGACAAACTTGGATAACCGACAAATCCGATCAGAAAACTTGACAGCGCTTTCTACAGCTTAGCCTGCCTGTCTGCCTTAAGCAGTTTAGAACAATTTTGTGTGGTTCTCGCTGCAGCCCAGATGAATACATTTAAAAGCAATAGTTTCAAAAAGAAATACTTCGAAATTCAGCCTTCCGCTACATCGCAAGTTATGCCCGTTCGTGTTCAGTCAACCAATAGGGATTTCGTTGGTTCGTCTGTCTTGTCTCAAACCGTAGTGTCCCATCAACCGACTCTTACGTCGTTTAAACGTGTGACTGTAAGGATGTGTGACAAACATGTGTTCACCTCAGTTTCTTTTTGACACAAGGTTCGTGTTGTGCTTCGGTAATCGCTAATGATGAATACGGCCTCCGTGCAAAATCATGAGTTCATTCATTCTGACAAGCTGAAGGGAAAGCCTCTTTCGATTCCAAAAGCTCTTAACCAATTAGTCCAAGTTTTATTCCACACGAAAAACGCGTAACATGGACACCGGCATTTAGTTCATGGTAGGAGCTAGTTACCGCCTATTTTCTAATCCGGTCTACCAGAAATGTGACTCGGCGAATGATCGTACAAACCTACCAATTGATCTTAGAAAGGCCCGGACAGGTTGAGAAACCTGAGCTGAACAAGGGATCAAGCATCGTGATTCCAAACAAGAAAGGCTGTATCTCCCAAATTAGCATCCTCTAAATTTAGAATTGACATTCGGCCAAAAGATCATTAATAGATAAACGGAACACTGTTGAGTTCCATATTCTTTTGTATTATATTTCTGCCCTTCAAACTGTTTTTTACTGAATCGTTTGCAGTTATGTCCAAGCATTATAGCTTGCCTATTTATTCATGTGTCCTATTTTATCCATTAAATGTCCACTCCATCATCGTCTGCATGGTAAGTAGACTTTCAGGTTAGAATTTTTATCCAAAACTTTACAAACTCTTTTCTCGGAAATCACCCAGAAATTATATGGTTAACCATGCCAGATTTTAAAGATCTGATTTGATTATACACAAGGGGGTCAAGTTAATTTTCAGGGCGAAAGCGGTGAGCAGATGATGTCGCCATGAAGAGATTTTTTAAACCGACCCCAGTTCAAAATGTTTGGCTCAAAATAGGACTGAAAAGCAATTCGACTGCTCAACAGGTCCCTTTATATGCTAGTTAGATGATATAACGGACGATTTTAGTCTGAGTCAAAAAACGAACCGAGCACTTTTTTACTGTTACACATGAGAGTATCACTTAGCATTTACCTGAGGAGTAGAGAAAACTATAGTCATCCTTTCTCGGACCTTCGATTATAAGAAACCGAGGTGGCTCATTGGCATGACCAGTACACGAAGTTCACTAGATCATGACAAGTACAATCTGAAAGCTTGCTGGTTTGTATCTTACTCTACAGAGTGAAACAAATCTGCAAATCAGATGAAATACATGAAGAAAATGATCTAATCTAACTACCCGGACAGTTTCACAGGGCACGCTTCAGGAAAAGCTAACACCACACTTTTCACTCAGGAACAGGTTTTTATGATGATGCCATGTACCAGTGACAGTGTTTCGGTTTGCTGAAGAAGGGAATAATCGTGACTCCGAAAAGAACATTCTGCGCCTCGCAACCGAGGACAATTCCACGTAAAAAAGCACTCCTCTAAAGCCTATTGAAACGCCAAACCAAACCCCATTTAATATTCATTGCATTTGCCAATTTACATGCAGCGGTGGTGAAACTTATATTGATAGAACTGATATAGGGATCGAGATGGTATTTTCCAAAGCACCTTTCAGTGACATTGCATAATCGGAACTCAACTTCAGTCTTACCTAATCAGTCACTGAGACAACACACCAAGTTAATTTCCAGTCATCGTTCCATGTCATTAGGGGATCTAATCTACCCAAACGAGTGGAACGTGACTGCCTTATTCATTTGTACCATCAAGTGAATTTTACAATCCAGGCAGATCTGCAATGCTTTGTATTCCTCGTGGTTGTATTACAAGGGTCATGCTATTCGAAACCTACTTCATATGTTTGCAGCATATTTTAATCACTTTGTTTCGTTTTATGCTGATGCTTTTCTCCGCACGGTTCGTGGCTAGAAGGTTAACCTATTACTTATGAGTTATTTGTGTAGTTCACCCTTCCTAGTGGTGATAGTAGCTTTACAGTAAACTATGTGACTAATATCGGTGACCAGGTAAAGGCGGTAGTTATACATAAAGTTTTCTGTTTTGGTATGCTCATTCAAGAGTTTGAGAATATCTATGACATCGTTATAAGCCTTGAAGTTTGCTGCTTTTCTCAGATGTATTCTAAAAAATCTACGGGTGATGACTCCGAGTTTACGCAGAAATGTATGCACCGAAATCTTGCGAAAGCCAGTGACCCCATTGAAAGTTGTGCGATACCTTAGTCCCGATTGTTTGAATAACCTATACACATGGTTTTCGTAGGTGGAAACAAAGAAGCGGTTGACTGATTAATACAAACACAGTTACTCGATCGTATATATAAGTGGATGCTCCATTGTTCTACTCTGCACCCTGTTCGTTGTTTTGTGGTAATAATTTTTAAAAGATATAAGGGCAGCCAATTGTGATGCGTCTACTCGTGGCTTTGGTTTCTGTCCACATACTGCTGAGTTAAACTCGCATCTTTTATAGTCAGTAGTATTCGCATGTCATCCTTATTTCAGTTGTTAATTTTTTATATCTGTCGTTATTTTTTTATATACCTGTCAGTTAATGGAGCTGAGCGTGGAGTACTTTATTTTGAGTTGTTTCGGAAGAGCTGACGTTCACTCTTTGGGTTCTAGATAATGTGAGGCAGCATCATCTTCTGCAGGTGCTAAAAACATGATGACTTAGTCTTTCTGCTTAACGAAACTGTTATTATTTTGATGCCTTTCTATCCTTTTTCGATTGTGACATGTATTGCGAATGGTAGTACACCTCATAAAATTGTCCTCACTTGGAACTTAAATATCTGACCAGGTAAAATGCTAGGAAAGTTCTCCAAGCATTCAAGTAAAAAACGCAGTGTTACTAATACATTTAAATGACCATAAACTGTTCTGTGCCGGGATATGATTGAAGTCCGGAGAGCCAATCTCGCTGAGTGAAACTGGATGAGGTTATTGTGTGCCTGGGGAGGATGATATTCCTTAAAGAGCATCTTTTTTTAGACTACGTTCATTATTACTTCATTCACAGCAACCAAGTCATCAAAATTTACGCCAACCCCGAAGCTCGAGTTAAGTTAAGTAACCTGATGGCTGTTTTCGACTTAATCATGAAACAACATTCCTTCAATAAGACTGCGGCTCTAAACTCTAATATTATAGCCTTAACTTCAAACTCTCGATGTAAATCTAAGAAGGCCGCTGAGATTGCTTCATCCTTCCATTACTTAATCGCTCACTTTACTCGCTTAGAGTACAGCTGATTGTATGTCATGACCTTATGTGGTTCTTGGCAAAGTCACTGCATATATGATAGTTTTGTGACATCTGGTTTTCTTGTTTCCTTGGTCTTGATTTCTGTCCTTTTTGCCCAGTATTTTTTGCCAATTATTCTGTGACAGGTCAGTTTTTATTTAGTTTACATGCCATTCTTATTCGATATTTGGAAATGGTCTTGGAGGTTGAGCTTGATATCATGTGTTAGGGTTTCCAGTCCTATATACTACAGACTAAAAAGTCCCAAAGAACACAACCGGCAGGATTAATCCGCAGACTTGTCATTATGTTCTACGTGCGACTGAATTGATTTGCGTCAGCACACATACGCACGATAATTCCAAAAAAATAATCGGGATAGGAACAATGATTTGGACAATGATACAGCAAAGCGTTGCTCTACTGAAATCATTCGTTCTAGTTGTTCTTCATAGAATAACGGGTAGATTCGGTGTATAAATCTGAGAGACGAATATTATCTTTCCGTGTGGTCTGATTGCATGATAGTCGTAAACCAAACAAATGAAAAAATACGCCACAAATATACTCCGTCATGAATTCGTGCACTATACATCTCCTGCTGTTTCTATCTCAGATGAGTGACATACCATACATTTTGGATTGTTCGCCCGGTGTCCTAATGGTACCTGAACAATACAACGCTCTATTAATTATGACAAAGAAGTTGCCTTTCTGTTGTCTTGGGCCTGTATTGTGAGGATTATCATCACCTTTCTTTTGTTCTTCCCGTGTACCTGCGATGCGCAGCTGACACTCAGGCTAAAACTGGTTTTACATGCGAAGTGATTTTATATGGTTCTAATGCAACATTACCTCTGGATTATCATGGACAGTCTCCGGTGAAAATCTGCATTTCGTGATACCATGACAACCCATATTTGTCAGAAAATACTCATCAAAATTTTCGGTCAAACAAACTTGGCCATTTCGACGTTCTGGGGGCCATGGAATTCCGCTGAGCACAAATGATAAAATCTAACTTTTGGAACAGGTTTGGACAGCTATAACTGAATTAATGAGCGGGCCCTAAATTACTTTCGCACTGTTTAGTCACCGAATGATATTTTTGCTTGGTACGTTCCAATTCTAAAGTGTTTGTGAATTCACTGCTCACCTGTCGAGTACTAGAACGTCTACGAAATTCGGGGATCCCAATGTGGTAAAGATAGGTCGCCTACTGTAATCTATGTTTGAAGTAACAGCTTACACTGGAGCTAAAATAAAGGAACTCATGGTGGGCTTATGCCACTGTGCCTTGAGGCCAATTGCTTCGAAGTAATTCGTTGCAAGACGGATATCTTAGTTACAGTGCGTAATCTATCCGGATAACAAAGGAAGTTTCTACTTCGGAGGCCTGACTGTAGATTGTTTCGCTACTCCAAAATGCCATTGGTTGAGCTTCATTTATCCGTCAAGGAGAAGGACTCTGATATAAACCCATTAGACCTATTCGCTTCTCAGTCATCTGGATGCCTGTTCTGATGATCCTAACAAGCCCGTGAGTTTGTCAAATGCGCTGCTGCTTTGTGGTTTGCGTGTGCATAACAGAACACAATCAGAACCAACGCTCATTTTTAGACTAGTCAGTCTGGAATTTCTTTTAAGCTTGCTCGATTTCGTGCTCACAGCGTATGCATGCAGAAGGTTGCGTACATAGAAATGCCCCAGTGCATTTTGTTCGTTAATTTGACGGGTCCAATTTTCAGGAATTTTGCTCAATTATAAAATTCGGCTGGAGATAACGTGATCAACATATCATTGCAATTAGATCTGTGAAAAAAGTTTGAGGACAGCGTTTCTTCATCATGCTGTCCAGATGTTCGTACTGCCTCAAATAAGACAAGCTGTCATGGAATTTCTCTTGACAACAGGTGTTTGGGCTGATAGGAGCAGGTTTATTCACTGGAATATATGTTCGTTTTGCCAACCGATGCACATTGCCATTTAAATGTGAATACATTCTGGGAATCACTGAGGAATAGCAGTCTAACGTTGCTTATCCAGATGGAAAAAAGACTGCAGGTTTTACCTTACGGCAAAGCATGTGGTCAGTGGTTTGTGGTTGGGTCTGCGCACCAACCAGGTGACGCGATGGCTGAAAACCAAAATTATGCCCATTATGTTACAAAAAATCCATGGAAACTGGGCACTGGGTTGAGAAATTTCAGAGCCAGCCCTCTATAACGATGTCTCTCCAATTCCCGTAAATGCAAAGACAAGTCATACTCCGAGATCATTATTTTGTTGCCTTCCATGCTTGAGGAAAGCTGTTTCCTGAGACCAAGGCTGGTCATCATTTTTCTTACATTTCATGCTATCTGTGGTTTGCACTTTTGTTTGCCTTCCATTCCGGTGGATTCTTTGATCCAAATGGATATTTAGGTTTCAAGGAAAACAGTCAACAGAACAACAAAACAGTCGGTCGTCATGAAAGGACTGGGCCTTACCGTGTTGGAACGGTTTGTGTGCCCCATGACCCACTGAGCTATACTGAGGATGTCCGCACGACACTGGCAGGGTCTTTCATACCAGGCTGGTTAGTGGACCAACACAGTCTCCTGGTCCTACAAGTTGCGAGTTGGAACATACGTGGTTACTTTTCTTTTAAAAATGCTAATGCCGTTGAATTCTTCGCCAGACACCGCTGCCTTGCGACCAGACTTTCGAGCCAAAGGCTTTTGTTTTGGACCTTAATTGTCCCCCGTCTAGGTCTGGGCCCCCTGCAATCATTCAAGCCCACATACAACCGCGATACCCACAGAACGACGGGATAGCATCAATGCTGAGCTTTGATGTTATGCCATAGATAATGCTGATGACGGTGATTGCACTCGTGACATGTGGCGACTGATCAATGTCGTCATTCGCTCAACCACTGTTTTGAGTGGCCCTTGTCGATTGAGCAGCCCGGAGAATTGAGAGAAATTAGAATTGTATTGCATGCATTTTACTGTTTCGGATTTTAAACAACTAAACTTCTAGATAGAAACCCTATGCAAAAGTATCATCG
This sequence comes from Opisthorchis felineus, assembly GCA_004794785.1. Taxonomy (NCBI): domain Eukaryota; kingdom Metazoa; phylum Platyhelminthes; class Trematoda; order Opisthorchiida; family Opisthorchiidae; genus Opisthorchis; species Opisthorchis felineus. Next base: position 612,146 of record SJOL01006875.1, on the reverse strand, counting down.
TTTGTTCGGCGACCGAAGTTGTAGTCGAGGTTATGCCGACAGTTTATAAAACTTGAGAGTATAGCTAAATTTGTGCAAAATGGTTCACTGTAAATTAAGCAAAATTGTCACTTATGATTATTTGTTGTGGCTTTTTACGGGGAAACTGGGAAGGTAAGGTTATTGGTTTGGGTCGTCATTATTATCTCAAATGATAGATATTTCAGAAACAATAGGACTCAGATTTCACCACGAAATAAGAGTGGCGATTAGTTCACCGTACTCGATGACTCCGGACAGATAAACAAAGTCCATTAAGTAGCTGCGACATTTCTGTGGCAATCGGAAGCATTTTCCACAACTGAGCTGTCCAGAGATGCTTGTTTCCCCCACTAATTTTCTCAGACAGTCCACGGCGCTCACGTGGACATATTCAACTCTCTTATCTTAGGGAAAAACTGTCCGTCCTGACCTGCTTGCCGAACCCTTTGGTTGATAACATCAGTTTACTGTTTGGCGAGTAAATCCTCCGGGCTCACTTGCGTTTATGTATAGTATCTGGTGACGTTAATGTAATTTCTGACTGGGAGTACAGTTGTTGCTTTTCTGGCTCCTTTTTACATTGTGGCCTGACTTTCCTGGACTTTGTTGGTTTCTCGGCTGATGTCTCTTCCTGCGAGTTAAATCCCAATTTCTTAGAAGCGTAAACTGAAACAAACAGGATTTCGCTCACTTCTACCCTTATCGTTAACCAGTATATAGAGGAGACAGAAAAATTAATCGTTTAACATTCGCGGATTTGTTCGTTGCACTGGGATCGGTTTTACAGAGTTTTGGAAGGAACCAGAAAATTATAGAAACATTGAAAACATCACGTGAAGTTCTACATTATCCAAGCGAGCTGGGACACTTGAACACTGTGAAACCAGTATGAAGAGGACAAGTGCTTTCATCACAGAATTTTCCGGAACAGCGATTCTTTAGGATATTTTATTTTCTCCAAGGCGGGGGCATTCAACCGGTCCAAACGCACGACAGGAAGAAATAAAAAATCACCCCGTTATACACCGCTAGGTCACTCCAAAAACAGGATATGCCAACAATCAACCCATTTCACTAATTATAAAAAGGGACAGTAAAAGCAAGAAACATCAAAAAAGATAAAACAAGGTAACTTTGTGTAAAGGAATTAACAGCACAGGCAAACCAAATAAAGCCATCTATAAATTCATGAACACCAGCTAGTCCGTAACCACAAAACATCTTACCAGGACGCTGAACAAATATCAACAACACGTTAATGAGAAGACGTGCGGAAGTGAGTAAGAAAGCCAGTCACTGTAAAGAAGTCGCTTAAATGAAGGCATCAATGATATTAAATAGGCCAACCAATCAGTGAATAGTACATGGTCGTAAGGTTCAACACAAGCAATCCATAGAGCATCATATCACAACGCAAAGTGAACCAATAGCGATAGGAGAAGAAGACCCTTAATTAGCCAGAAACGATATCTTCTAACTATGTAGGAAGGAAGGAGCTCAGTCACAGGATAAGCCTGCTCCTTGAATTTTGTGCGGTCCTCATAAACGACAGTCTGAGTCAAGATTTGCACAGGTAGCCAGTGGATATCATTTCCAACATGAGGTAACGTAAACAGAATAAAAGTCAAGTTTATCGACGTCTTCTTTGAAGTTGAAGATATTGGATATTACATACACACGAGTAGAAGAACAGCAAACGTTCACCGAACAGTTCACCTAAGAACTCTTGTCTAATGTTGACGGAACATTTGAGACTTAGGCATGTGCAAACCAAGTTCAAAGATTAGATGAAAAGCAAATGAAATCGGTCAAGGTACCATTACTCGGGAGCATCATAGTGGAAATGTATTTCCAATGGTGAAGCTATCTTGAGCCATTCGGAAATAACAGCTGGCAATTTAATCCAAAATAGGCTAAAATATGACCAGATGTGTTGTATCTTCACCGGTGAGTTCTCAAATACGAAAGTGCGAGATTAGCCCCTACAAATACATGGCACTTAACCCTAGCCGTTGGTATATAGCCAAAGAGGAGGTTCATACCCCATTCAACCATTTTGATTTTTTACGAAAACTGTGCTATAAATGTAAAATAATGCGCCCCAAATTGGTATAAGGCTTTTCCTGTCAGTTGCGGACTTGAAAGGAACGTGCTTGAAGCAAAAGAGCTTTTAGCCTTAAAGGTAAAGCAGCAGTTATTCTTGGGTTGCAAGGTAAGGAGAAGTGCATACACCATGGGTACTCACTTCCTCATTTAATTTCAAGCAATTGTCATAAAAAGACTTCAGGATACGGCATTAAGCTCAGTGATTTAATCCACATATTCTTTGAGAATAGGGAAAAATGAAATTTTTATATTGTCCAAAAAACGAGTCACGCTTAACCAAACGGTGCTAGAAAACGAGCAAAGTCAGAATTTAGTTAGAGAGGTTGGATTTAGTTCGAAATACGATCACAGTAATTCCAAAACTTTCTGACGACATCCCAGTTGAATGGGTCAAACTGTAAAAGGAATCAATAGCAAGAGGTTTGTCCAATTAATTCTCCCTTCTGGTTTTTCATGCTTATTTAAGAGATTCAGACGCCATGGTAACATCACTGTTATATAGATCAGCACATATTCACAAACCCGGTTTGTCGAAACCAATACGATTGCTTAAGAAGTCTCAAGGAACTTTGTTGATCGAAAGTTACCATTACCTCACTCCAGGTATCAGTGCTTATCCAAAAAAGAGCAGTCTCAACCTTAACATGCACTGGCTTATTTATCATTTGTGGCATGACTTGAAATTAATGGAGAAAATAAATTGCATGATCCAGCGAGTATATTGGATTACGCCCTTCGGCGATTGTCCGGGGGCAAATAAATTAGCAAAATCCTTTAAAAAACAAAGGAAAAACTGGTCATTATGATTTCACATGGGCTACTATTTGTGGGAATCTCAGAATCACTGCTCATTTTGCATGCGTGCTTGTCAGATGAAGGACTGAGACCTCATGGCTCTGTATGAAACCCAAGTCAACGTCTTGCTTACCACGTTTCATCGGCCTTTTCGTGGTAAATTGACCAAAGAAATGTAAACATGAAAAATAGCCGAAAAATTCCTAATCGCTAGCTTGGACATACGAATCACACATCAATAAAATGTTGAACAGTTTAAGGTGCCCATGGATGTGCGTGTTAAAAAGCGGTACACAGCGAGCAGATACGTTTTGTTGATGACGAAAATGAGACGCAGATTTCAACGCTTATGACAAAGACAGTGCTTACGAGTCGGAGTTCTTTCTTACCTAGTCAGATTTGAAGTACGTAAGTAACTTCGTGAAACGATATGACATTTTCACCAGCCACCGAACTATAACTTATCACACAGAAACCAAGTGAAAATAATAAGCGGCACTTGGCCCGAGTAACGGCCATTAACATACAGTAGCGCATTTTCTTACTCAACATCTACGGTATGCACAGGAGTCCCATCGTTCATGGACCACTAGACGGCTCACTGACCACTTTCTAACCCTAACTTCAATGGTTACTGGTTTGTTCGCTGTGAAGTTTCATTGAAAATCGATTGACGGTATCAGTGCGTTTTTAGAGAGCGGAGTGCAGCGTACCGATGCGTTGGTGTTTGTGCCAATTTCTATGTAAAATAAGGAATGTCACTGAAGAAGACTACGTAATCATACTTTAGTTTTACGTCACATCACTGTTCACTTAAGTCACCAACAACTTCATGAGAGAATCAAGAACCGAATCACTTCGAAATAATCCACAAACAACGAGAACCATTACACCCAAAAGTCTGTTAGATACATACTTTATATCTGATAGGCAAAACTATCAACAGTTGAAAGGGATGCCAATTAGATTTACGGTATCAGGATTTACCGATAAAGCGGCAATGCAAAAATCACAGCTTGCGGTGCTATCAGCCATCAGTCCAAAAAACACGCATCTGCTCCGTAGGTGAAACTTATTTACTCATAAAATGAGGTTCAGTACAAAATACACACGGTTGTTCAGTGGGACGTTTGTTCAAAACTTGGCTGGAAATAAGCAACGGACTACCATTCTCTGAATTTTAGTGAACAGGAATTTCGATGACTCTCGAAACTATCGTATACGGATCAAATATTGAACTTCACCAGCAACAACCCAATGAACTGTCAGAAAAGCTGCATTTTAAGCCCTGTTCTAGACTGAACATATTACTGCACCATGCAACTAAGGAAAAGGCAAGAAAACCATCTGTTCAGAGTACTGTAGGACAACAGATATCCAAGGAACTGTACCCAGATAGGATTGAAGAAGAAAGTACCTCAACAGCAGCAGTACCAGCAGCAGAAACAAGACCCAATTTCGGGTTAACTAACAAAGAAACGGAAAAATTCTCCATGTTACATCAACGAAGGCTACAAATTGGAACCCAGAGAGGAAGAAGAAAGTTAGTAGAGCACCAACCAGTAGACTAGAGCAGGGGAGTCCAAGTTCAAAGGTCACATGGCCGCCAACCACTCAGCACGCAAGTTAATAGACTAACCAGTAGGACGGCCCGGTCGAGCAACCAATCTTAGCCGAGGACCAACCCCGGCTACCAGTGTAACGGTGGGTACTACTGATGACGCATGCGAGTAGTATGTGTGTTCTCGTAACTTCGCCTTGATCTAATGGAAGGTGGGATTTATTACGGAATTTGTGGAACTACTTTGCATGTTTTTACTTGCAATTGTGCGATAGTCAATGAATATTCAGGAGAGTTCAAAAAGAGGCGTTCGAGAAGAAGATGGATATTCCGTTTTTAAAAACAACATGCAAATGAGAGTTTAACCTTCCTGTCCAATAGTATGTAACCGTTTAGTTCCCGTTTTCCTAATAAACAACTCCGTAGCGAAGGGTTTCCCTCCCTACACCAGCACGTATATTAACGCACGTCACCAATCAACGCACAACCACTGACACAGCGCTATGCTCCACTCAGTTCCCCAGCTGTGCACAGACCTGAAAGTTGGCACAGACATTTAAACCCCTAAGTTAGTGATCAGGATCACAGGAAGCCTTTCGTATGGGATGATGGCAGCTGTTTTACTGATCAGTTGGTTTGGATGCTGACACTATGAGAGGGAACGCATACTACACTGTTTTCCAAACGTGTGGTGAGGTAGTGTGTTAGGACCAGACTGCTACCATCAGTCGGAAATCTGCTGGCCCGAAGCCTGTGTCACGAGATTATAGCTATGCTCGCAAGAAAAATTTGTTGATGTGAAGTGTACCTTGCTAACTTTGCACTTGTGCTGAAGGATTGATCTTCCGAGAAAAGGAATATGTGGTTAGTTTCACTAGTTCGCAACAAGCCTTTTTCCTTTGAACCTCGCAAAAAGTCAGGGCAAATGTTACTAATGATTTTTATACTATTTCAGCTCACTCTGTGGATAGATGTGACCATGTGATCATCTTTGTGGTAACAGCACATCAAGCTGCTTTCCAATACTTATGACTTTACTGGTGCCAAAGTAAAGTTCAGTTTCTCTTCTGGACTACTTTTGTCCCTTGGATTTTTACCTAGGTCCGCATGGCGTGCGAGCACACAATTAAACGATATAACGGGGCTCAGCCGGCAAAGTTGTGGTAGAGTTGGATACAGCGACTTTTGTTCTGTCCAGTTTTGAGTGCAGACGTCTTCCGGACACCAGCACGTTGAAGTTTCAGAGCGAACAACTACCCTTAAATTTTTGTGTGAATGAACTATTCCAAACATCATAGCACTTGAAACTTGTTATTTTCTCCGCGCGAGCAATTCTAGCAAGACGAAACAAATCGTTTTGTGCGCGATAATACTCTCGTTTTGAGGGCGTGGTCAGCGATTAATCCGTAATTCTAAATTTTAATTTAGGGACGACGTCTGGCTGCATTATGATTGAATCCGAGTTGTAATTTTGAATGATGTTAGTGTACCTAGGCATTGATTGGATGAACATCTGTGAACAAAACCGGGCATAGTTACTAGGACAGTATTATGGGCTCAATTAGGAAGACTGTTAGATTCTCCCCAGAACGTTTTTACCACGCCGCCCCCCTCCCGCACCTGACAGGGACCGAACAAAATTTAGACCTGGGAGTCGGTTGCTTATGTCATTTTGCTGTACACGTTAAATAGACCTGACAAAAAGAATAAAGTTAGCGGTGAATAAATTCAGGTTGATTAGTATGTTTTCAGTTTTAGCAATTGTATCTTCTTCCCGTCTACCAGACTTGTATGGTTTGTTCAGCTCGAATAAGTCCACTGAAAGTATAGATGATAGCAGTCAGAAAGTGGTATTCACTCTTTGAGATAAGTAAGCAATAAACTGTATGCAATTTACCAATTATTTGATAAAACTTTGCAACCTATATGGAATTCGTCGATTTGGAAATGTTCTATGAAACCAAACCTTTTTTGGAAGTTTAATTGGTTTTCATTCACTATCTTGAAATTCTAACCTTATTTCTTTAAAAAAATGTATGTCTAAGTAACTCAGGTTCAACTAGAAAATATCATCCTAAAGGTGGAATAACCACACATTGCTAGCAGCCGGCTTATTCTAGCCAGGAAAATGCCAGCGTAATTAGGGTGGAAAGTGGTATGCATCCGGTAGTAAACAATAATCCTGTTTTTTTCAACACATCCAATTCGATGTTTTTAACTGCTTTCATCCTGTTATGCAACGGTTAGAATGGAAATTTGTTGGTAAATGAACTTTGCTCACAGTCCTCACGTGACTACTAAGTTGTCATGTGAGTTGCTGTCTTTTACGAAGGGGACAAGTTTGGTCGGTTTGCGAAATGGAATGACTGTTGCAATGAGAAGAAATTTGGAGTAAATTACAAAGAAACATCATTTAACCTTCTGGAATAGCATTGCCACAGCACTTGTTTCATGATGTCCTGTTATGATCAGGTCAAACGATCCAGCCTTCCGTGATATTCGAAGAAGCAATATACCTCCCAATTTATTTATGCGGATGTAAATGGTTTAAAATCGTCGAATTTCTCTCCTCAGCCGTCAACCAAGATTCCAGTTACACAAGCGTGACATGAATTCTAATGGATGATACACCATTCAGTAGAGCACACATCGGTAAAAATGTCTGAATTTCACTTAACACTCCAAGCACTTATCTGTGTACCTGCAATAAAATGACTCAGGTCTCTTTTTGAAGGCTTTACTAATAAACTGACACTTACTGCGCTATAGTTCCCTCAGGTGCTGAAACTTAGATTTATGATATTCATCTAACCAGAAAGTTGGCTCAGCATCTTTTCATACGGTATTTGAAGGAACTCGGAGGGAACTTAAAAATTAAACATCAGTGTCAGCCTGTCATCCTTTATATGCTGACTTTTCTGTGGGTATGTAGCACACTAGTATAAGATCATCAGTAACATTTTCACCAAAGCCAGCACAGTCTCACAAAATCTGTGGAAACTTGTGTGGAAGTAACGCGTAGAAATAGTGGTAGTAGGCACCTGGGTTACGTCATCTTCGAGGAGTTGAGATCACCTACGTCGACATCTTTCGTCGAGAGACGAGAGCACCGAGCCACTGTGATAGACATAAGCATAGTCTCAGATGGCCGTGGAGTGACTGTGTGGAGTGAGAAGGAGCAGATTTATAATGCTGATGATTGTTCCCTCTCTATCATCGCAGCCCTGCGTGCAATCATTTGTGATGTCGACTTTTTGGTCCACCAGCCGATGATCATTTCATATCGAGGGATCTGCTTACTTCAATCCGCCAAGGCTGTTAGTGGACTGGGAATTCCTAAGGTCACAGACAGTGACTTGTGTTTGCTCACCATTTTAGGCTCTCTGCTTATCTACGGCACTTTTACGTGGTGCATGGCGTTGAGTATTTATTTTTGCCATTGACTTTCACACGTAACCCGGTATAACGGACACTTTGTGCCCGATGTGCGAGTCTTGGCTGTGCTAGCGCTTACCGCGCCTTGAAGAGCACTTAGCATTGCCAGTCCTTTCTTCAGTTGTTAATCTTTACATGCGTGTTTCCATACCAGACATTTTTACATACGTTGGGGGCTCATTTTGTCCAACTGAAACTGTTGTTGGCAAGCCTTCGAATGAGACGCTTTTTTCGTTTTATCTAATATTCTCCTGTACACCCTTCCACATCCATCGCCAGGATTTGTTGTTTATATTTTTGGTTATGCTCTTCAAAAAGTGAACGATAATATGGTAGTATTAGTAGTGGCGCGTACTGCGTCCTGAAGAACATCCAGCATTTTTTTTCATTTCTTCAACTAATTTTCTTTACCGAAATTCATGAGCACGTTGAAAATCATCTTGCCTGACTAAAACTATTAATGGCACGCTCTCGGATGGAAAGTTTTCCTCGTTTTATCTGATGATCTCCTGTACACCCTTCCACATTAATCGCTCAGATTCACTTTTTTGTTTGTTATGATGTTATTAAAAGATAAGAAATAATAATAATGAAAGTAGGACTATACCCAAAATATCTACTCACCCTAACAGTGCAAACGTTCTTTTGAAATTCACTTCCTTATGGTAATGTAAGCAAGCTTTCAGGGGGCACATAGGCCAATTATCTTCTTATTCTGTATGAGTTTGGCAGAGAATCTTGGCAAATTTTAAATCGCGCCGAATGCGTGTTTACTACGGTTACGTCATAAGTGTCCAATGGCTGATAACCTGGTGAGAATGTCACTATATAATCACTAATGTTTTGTGCCGTCATCCAATGATGTGGGGTGATACGAGGTGGTCAGCAACCAACTGGATTCGTCTCGGACACTAAATTCCAAATTCTTACCAATTTTGCTGTATTAGTCCTTAGCATACGGCAAAAAAGTAACTCTGGACGTCATCTAGGCTTATCCAAATTTTTACTTACTATCCGGATAAACATCCACTAAAAATTGCAAATCTTTATCACAACCGCTAGATTTGCATTCTATGTGAGAAAAGTAGCATTTGAAAATTTGTACATCGGCTAATAGGATCTAAGCAGACGAATTAAGGCAGCAAATATTTGCAATATATCTATGCGCGTGAGTTGTTTTTGGCAGATGAGACAGGTTTCGATATTCAGATATTTCTTTCACAAGAGAGATTTCAACGTATTACTTCCACAGATTTTGAAACAATTGACGGATGTGGCTGAAAGCCTGAGGCATAAAGATAAATTTGACCACGATTGTAAGTGTGGGTGAATATATTTGAAAGTGAATGCGAAGACGAAAGTAAATGTAAGTAGGAATACAACTGACATAATCCTAATTATAAATATTCGCACCACCAATGACACCAAAATCTTGTTAGTTGTAAAGATAAGTGTAGGTAAAAACTAAAATAAATGAAAGAATAAAAGTAGCTGTCAAATCGCCCTTACAGTGAACCAGTGACCTTGAAATGTGGTTTAAGTGACCTACATTAGAAAGTGCTTTCTGCCGAACTTCCGGATTATCCTTTATCCAGCCCGGTGTAGACAGGCTGAATATGTATTAACTTAAAAGACCCAAAAATTAATTAATATTCTTGTTGTTCCAGTAGATTCACTTTTCAAAGATGAAAGCCCTACTTGTCTCCAAGTGAATGCTGCAAACCAAAACAGGCCCCATATGAAGTACCCTTATCCTTCTTGTAGGCAATATCGTTCTTTTTATTTGCCACTGGTTTTGTGAATATGATTCCCGATGCGGAGAGGAAGTTCGGGAAAGTTCACCAAGCTGTAGATGATCTTTTAATGGAAAAGTTTGGTTGCTAACGGTCGTTCTTATCAAGATTAATGCTTCGACTAAGCAGGCACAGATTTATTGGTTAACTCAGGGGCAGAGTAACAGCTCCATTTTCTCAAAATGGATGAAAGAAGTAACAAACATGAAAACACTGTATTGTACCAAGTGGTAACTGTTGTTAAGACCAATGCTTTGGAATACATCAGACAATTAGAGATAGCAGATCATCTTGTGAATGGCTGTCTCAATTTTCTTGTACTGACCCTAGTCTGTTGGTGATCCCAAGGTATAATCATCACAGCAGCCGCTGGACATTTAGCTGTTCGGTTTGAGTTCTTCGTAATTTAACATAAGAATTTTAATAGTTCACAATCCAGATGTATGATTTTTCATCTTATTCTCAGTCAAAGAGTGCTATCGGTTTCACAACTGGGAATAACTTCATCACGGAATAGACACTTTCCAGGTGGAATCCTTAAATAAATTAAACAGTCTAATTTTGTCCCAAGTGAATTAACGATATCAAGTGGAGCACAATAAATGCGTCATGATAAAGGCTAGTCCCCTTGCCTCCAAATCACTTCCGAAGCAGAATGAGACAATGAGATGCTACTTTTTCATCAAAATGTTCCCTGAGTTGAACAACTTAAAATGTCTCTCAAGTAAGTTTCTGCTATCAGCATTCTTGCAACTAAGAAAGCTTTGAATGCAGTAGACTACGAAAAAGTTACTCCTTTCTTGGTTTTCCTTGGGTAGTTATCTGATTCCCCAAAACAACCGAGTTGGTTGTGTTTTTACTGGTTTCTCACCTATTACCATTGTGTCAGTTACATGTATTTTGAGGTGGTTGTTTGACCCTGCGGTTAGGTACACCGAAGAAATATTTGGGCGCCTGTAATGGCCAGGTACAGTGGACTTATATACAGAGCCACAAAAATCTGTGCTTGAGTTTCCTTGCTATATAGGTAAACAAAACAAGTAGATTTTCGCAGCCCGTTAGTGAAAAACTGGATTTTCGTCAGTTTTGTGTGTATTCAGCGGGGCGTTTAATCAGCGTGGCCGTTTGAATGTCTGGTGATTTCGGATAACCGTCCCAGTCACCAACCTATTCCCACACGCCAGTAAGAGGTATGGAAGTAGTATATTACTTAAAGGACCCAGTGTTTTGCGAGAGCGATTTTACTTGGTGAATGATTTCAAACCTCTTTTGAGACCAAGCTATGATTACTAAACTGCGTTGATGTTCATTCACGTTCACTTTTTCCTTTTTAACAAAAACCTTACTACATAGTTTGGTGGTTTTGTTTGACATCTTTCATTATGGGTCTTTCTCATCATTTTCAATAGGAAAATTTCTGTGAATTTGGAAAATGGTTCCTTTAAGAGAGAAAAGTCTTGTATGGGAACCTTTAGGACATGAGTGCTTCATTACAAGAGCACACTTCGAAGATACACTATTAGTGTCTATAACCTGACGTCAGACTGTTCAGCTTGCAATGCTTATTGCAGGTGGGGTTTCTGACGTTAGTTTCAGATTATTTGGTTTCATTGGCAACCCTTTCACATTTGGAAAAACAGACAAAATGCCGGGCAACGTAAAAAAGATTTGCCATTGAATGCCGCGTATAGACGGGATCCTTTATTCAGAATGGCAATGTCTACATCCTACAGGGCAATCCTTGTGGGCTAATTGGTTATACAACCATACAAACACGCTTTTTCCAACGGCAGTAGTAAATGAAATGTGCACTTGTTTTTGGAAAGTCACCACCACTTGGCCAGGTCTGAATCCGGCTCTGCAGTTGAAGTACAAAGACCGACAGCTTACTCCAAGCAAATAAGTACAATTTGGCTTTTTCAGAAAACTGCATGATAACATTGAGGGTCTATAGCGGTATTCTGTTGAACCATGTGCTTAAAATAATGTTTTACCCAATATGACTGGAATGCTATGCTATGTTGGAAGCCCATCCGAAGTCGTATACCACGTATATTATATCTAATGATTTGTTCAAAAATTGGAGCCTGCATATCCAAACTTAAAAGCACATTTGACTTGTCTTATTCGTTCCGTTGTCCGACCTTTGGCAGAGGCCCAATGGTGGGTGGAGCGGATAAAAAACCTTGGTTGTTTGTATATGATAAAAGGAGCAATTATGTCAAAATGCAATGTTATATATGCCCTTCTGCTCTGTGATCCACAGACTACTCAAGCATTACAGTTACTGGAAGGTATTGCTTTCCAGGCAGTAGTGTTGTGCAAATCTGGGAATCTCTCCGTTTATGCATTGCTTCTTACGAAATCACAACAGACTATTATACAGTGGCATGAGTAGTTGGCCCGTGTTTTGATCTAAATTGGGCAACGTATCTGATGTTAAACGGTTTACGGGCAATTAAGCACATTACTCAACAGACGATGCAGTCTGGACTCGTGCGCCATTAAACAAAACGAAGCATTTGGGATTAACTCAAAATAAAATACCAAAGCCGAAGCATAAAGCTGTGTTATCCTACTAGCTAATTTAGGAGAATTACTGACGCCGATTCAGCGCGGGCAGCTGCCTGTGGTGTATTGATTCTTGTTCTTCTGAAAATGAGCAAGGCTACGATCATAAAAGTTGGTGAAAGAAGAGGATTCTACGAACCTTATTTTAAGTGATTACCAGGATTAAGGGACAAACCATCGGTAGCGGGTTGTCCTGGAACACCTATCAACCACACAACGAGTGTCACTTAAAGAAGAATGCATCAATTTATCAGATTTCATTCCCGCTGAAATATGGGGCGACCTTTGTATTGCGCATTTATTACAAAATTGTAAAGAGCAAGTGATGCACCTGAGTTTTAGACAGGTCTCTCGTTGACACCATATCGACGTAAAAACGAGCGTTTGGATGTGCTGTATGCTGTCATTCTGAAGAGGTTTTCATTTTGAAAGAATCCGGCTGTCTTATGAAGTGCGATATAATCTCATCCCTTAGGAGATATTGATGATATTTCAGATTGTGAATCCTTTGTGTGCTGATGCGCTGTTTTGATGTTGGACTGCACGAATCAGTGGCACGGTATACCGCATATCGGATTTCATTTAATTACGATCTGCCCTCCATCTTTTTGGAGCAGATCCCCAAATGCCATTTGTACGCAGTTTTTATTGTTACACGTTTATGAATCATAAGGAACTACGTCTTAAGACACATGGCGATCACAATCAACCTCGTTTGACTTGCCTAGAGCTCCACTTATGTACGAGCGTTGTTCAGAAGACTCAGCCATACGTATCTGACACATTCTTCAAATCTCACTTTGTTTGTTTTGGAAATCCAAGTGGGGGAACGGTTTTCGTCAGCTGAGGAATTACAGTCTAACTACAGGTAGATTGGCTCATTCTAACTAGCCTATCTTAGTTGTCTCACATTAGCTGTCAGGCTACCAGTGCTAGATTTCGGTTTCTGGCACCTGAGTACAAGGAATGTGTGCAACTTCCATTTATAAACTTCCTTCCTTCAACACTGTCCTTTAACACGACACACGCGAAGGTGGATAGAAAGCGTTCCGATTACGTCACCTGCAGAGTACATAACAAATATTACGGCGAGATTAGAATCAGGATTTCAGAAAGTCTTCAATGATTATTTTTGTATTTTTGGCATGCAAAAATCCAAAAGCCCCTTAATTTCTTGCCCGGAAGTTGGTTACGGTTAGTGTCCGAAAACTTTCGCCTATGAAACATACCGCTCTAACCGTAGAACGGTTCATGGAAGTAGAGACGAACATGTGATAAACCCACAGTCAATTTTTTAGAGTTCTAGGGAGACCACCGCCGTACCAATTTGCTCATAAAAGATAGGACTAACAACACTTCTGATTATGCCATGAATTGACAGATACATTACAAAAATAGTCCACTCGTTTGCGTAAGGATGAGACTCATGTCGACCTAGATTAAAAAACCGCAGAATCGATATTTCTGTAAAGATTCCCAGTCAGCAACTCTGCAAGAAATTGGGTAGTATAACAACCATAAACGCAGGGGTGTTTTTTCAGAAGATCCTAAACAGGATAGCCATCTGAAAATACTTTCCGGTTGCATGTAGTCCGAATATTTCATTGGTGAACTTCGAGTTTCCAGAGTAACCGAATCTGGAACACTTATCCTAACTGCGAGTTTATTTCGGCCATTGGACAGTATCAGAAAAAGTGAAAATCGTTGAGTGCCTTGGTGCTTAATCATGGCTTTGGTTAACCACTAGTAGGAGTAACCGCCGGTGTAAATTAGAAATACTGGTCTGAAATCCTATCCGTTGGACTGAGAATTTGAGATGTTATGTGACTCAGCAGACCCTAGTAAGGCGTTGTCTGCAAATGGACATCTTAGTACAGTGTTACTTGCTGACAGATAACTAGTTAAATCATGTTAAAATTATATGATGGTATTTGTTTCTCATTCTCCAAGACTGGAGTATTCTTCACATATTTTAGTCCACTATTACTATAACACATCAGACTTTAGTTGACAGTAATATTATTTTGCTAGAAATCTTACATTCGTATTCTGCCTTGTCTTCTTAACCCATGCAGTTTTCCCCCTGTTTAGTTCTGTCCTATGAATTCACTATATTTCTTCAAAGCTCTATGTTAGCCAAAGAACAAAGAAGCAAGCATTCATGTTTTGTGACTGGGAACTCTGGTGGTCCGTTTTCACTCTACACGCTCGTAGCTCTTCCAGAGAATATAGTGAGCACAATCAGCGTATGGTCGTCTATGTACACTACCTGCCTAAAGTTGACTTTGGTGTTCTGGCGCTTTGTTGAAAAAGGATTTATCAACCTCATTTCAGACTACTGTCATATGAACAGTCTTCTTCCTGTCCTGGAGGGATTTTTCTGGTTAGTCTGCACCAAATTAGAAAAAGTGAGGTCGATTCGTTCTGTTATTATAGCTCAGCAACAGTTCATTTTCGTGGCCATTCCGGAATTTGAGCCACAGGCACCTGAAATTCCAGGTGAGTGTGTTACTTCTACTCCGGTTGTGCAAGCTGGATGCATCTGAAATGTGAAGTCTGAACTGGGGGACGCGTTCACGCTCGAGCGACGTAACTGGCTTATCCAATCATACTAGTTCTCTTTGTCACAATACACTATTGTGAAAGATATTTCAAAAAGATACTTCCAACGGAGGGACGTTAGCAGTTCGCAGCCGTTGTCTTTCGAAATGCATCCTACGACACTATCCAGTCCAAGGTTTGTTGAATTCAGAAATACGGTCAAACTACGAACACTAAACTTTTGCACCAGTTTTATCGAGCAAGTGTGAGAGAACTGACTCGTTCAGGATAAGTACATACACATCCGAAGTGCACAACTTCTTGCTATTTTTATGAGACTAATCCGTATGTGAACATTTCCACAAAGCAAATGTATTTTACAGTTTAGTGTTGTCCGTTTAGGAGACTCACGTACCTCGTAAAGGCTAATAGTTACTGCCACAAATCTGATAGGGGTTAGGACCACCACTAGCTTCTGTGGATCAAAACAAGTTGAGTCATCCCAAATCGGATATACGTCCTCGGTTTTTTTCTCCTGAGAGAATTGTGCCATCTGTCCGTGGTGTGTTTCAGCAAAAAACGCCAGACTAATGACCCGAGTGAATGGAAAGACAGCAAACAATAGACGACGAAAGTAGGTTTTGTGTTCAACAAGTGGACGTAATTTTCTTACCTTCGTTAGCTACAGTAGATAATTCAGATGGATTAAAAAGTAAAACCACTATACCGGGCGCCGACTGATTGACGAGGCTAGAAGTTACCGCGGAGATTGAGGGGAGGTGATGAATTTACTCGCATTTCTGATGGGTTACGTAACTACCAAGCTTGCTCCAGACGTATTATTTCATGTGTCGTTCACTGACTTACTTTGTAACCAGTGAAGCAGGGTACCATACTATCATATACGCATACCCAATACTCAGAGACTATTGGTTCCAGTCACATTTTGCCACTTCAAACTCACCTCCACAGTGATCAGATTTGAGCTGTGGGCGAATCGGGCATTAGATTCTATCCAATAGGAACGAGCACCAAGAATGCAAATCGGCATTGTAACAAACAGGCGTAAATCACGGTACTCATGAGTAGTCAGAACGAATATTCAGTCATATTTGTGTACTGCTTTTCGTTTTAGCAGTGGCTGCTTCCGATCTACATAATAGGTGCCGATTTGACCCTATTAGAGGTATGTTAGTGGTGGAGATATGAACGTTTTACATGGTACATGGACCGCTTTTGCAATTATACGTTGAATTGTTGCTCCAAACGACGGTTTACATCAGAGACAATCCGATGTCTCGACCATGCCTCTTCAGATGAATCTATGAGAATCGGTTTCACCTTCTGGGTAGTAGTTGCAACTGTAACGATCAGCCACGGGTAACTGATCAGCATTGTTCAAAAATGTCACTAATACTCGCCGTTAAACTGGACAGTACATATCACGTGATCTGTCGTAGACTGGAATTCGGCAATTGAGAATAACCTATATGGCTGACGGAATCCTCAATTCCAATAAGCAAGCAGGTGGGGGAATTCGAAGTTCAAATCTTAGTCCCTTCATGCAGTGGTGAGGTAGACAATTAACTGAGGGACAGTCTTTATCGTGAATGTTCAGAAGCTCAAGAGTTATTTTTATAACCAAAAACAACTGGTCACTGAAAAGAGAAGGAATGCAATACGAATACAGGGGTACAATGGTGCATTTATTCCCTCTCTATAGGCTGCCTAAAAATATGGACAGCAGTCTATCCCTTCACAGATCCTTTTAAAAATATTAGCTCTAGAGATGGACAGCTAAAGCTGCTCAACCCTGACTGCGGCCCCTGGAGATCGCCATAGCTCCGAAGCTGAAACTAGAATATCTCTTTATGATGCTAAATCATGCACACCAGTATCATCTCATGTCAAACATCTAATACAATTCTTTAACTTAACTCAGTTTTAGATAGTATCGGTGCTAGAACTGTCCGGTAATGGGCGAAACACCCATAACAGAGTGAGAATATTTACAGTGAGATAGCGCACGAATTTGAACCAACCAAGAGTCTATGATATCTATTTGCAGGCGGATTCCTAACGCAGCTTTCTAACTTCTACCATGGTGGTGCTTTCCGTGGAAGATAAAGGGGTGTTCTTTACCTTTCAGGTGTTATAGAGGAGGTTCGTAGTAATAATGGACTATCTCTATTTTTCAATAATTTGAAGCTTGTACATCAGTATTTACTCGTAAGGCCACTAGAGAGCAGTCATTTCGTTTCAGTCTAGTTGGGCTCTTCCCCGTAGTTAGTTTTTGTCTGTAAAGACTGCTGTACAAACCGCACTGAGAGCAGCAAAGACGACTGGAAGCAGGGGAGATATGACCCCGTCCATCGAAAATGTATACGAACACATTAGCTTCACCCCGGTCAACCAATGATCTCCTTCCCTAAGGTTGGCTTGAAGATCTATCTATGCCATCATCTTTCACACTTACACGCTGATAACTTACCACAAATTCCTGTTTATCATAATCATTATTCGTAACCACTGTGTTTTGAATATTAACTTTTAAAGGCTTTAAATATTCGTGTCCCAAGGCAGGAAACAAATGCTCAGAAAAAAAACATATGATAATATTCACTACACAGACAGTGTTCAAAACTAAAAAAGTTCATCTGAATCGTTGATATTTGTAGTAACTGATCTAAAACTGGCGCGAATGACTTTTGATTTCTTTCGAACAGCCGAAACAGACAAACATTCTTTTTTATGTCACGAACTAGACTGATTGGATTTGCTTGTTCGTGTTAACAGTTTCTTATGCGGCCTAGCGAATGGTCTCACAACGGTTATTTGAAACTTCATCATCATCAATCATTCTGTAATCTTAAGCTGACGTGACTTTGTAGGCCGTACTGATCGTACGAATATTGCATTTAAAATTTTATTTTGATCTGCCTAATGGAAAGCTTATGCTCCTCACAAATTGCGTTTGATTGTGTGCACACTGAAGAGTCAAAATGATTTCA
The DNA here is from genome assembly GCA_004794785.1 of Opisthorchis felineus. Lineage (NCBI taxonomy): Eukaryota > Metazoa > Platyhelminthes > Trematoda > Opisthorchiida > Opisthorchiidae > Opisthorchis > Opisthorchis felineus. The sequence goes on along the minus strand of SJOL01006875.1, from coordinate 594,312 downwards.
GAAATCCACGAATAACTTCATTTACTAAATATAACTGGTAGCACAGGAGAAGAAAAATCAGGATGGTGACAATAGTGATCAGTTCATCACGGAAGCCTCAAATATTAAAATGTACGAGCTAGTTTCAAAACCATAGTCGATACGTGAGTATAACGGCCAAGTTGACAGATACACTCATTTGCATACCAATATGGTTTTCACGGAGACGTAATACACCACATAAAGTTGCCAAAAACTCTTCGTTACCCCAAGACAGGTTTCACCCTTCCACTTCCGTCAACCCTATTTTCTGCTTGAACTCAAACTGTGCGAAATTCGATAAGAGTTTCCAGCAAAACTATAAGTAGTATGGTTTGTCAAATAAAATATATTGCAATATCACGCATGTCGTACTAACTGAATCATAAATCGGTCTTTGTGCAGCACATTCGGTTGAAGAATACTATAAGCGTGAGATTCATTTGGGAGTCAGCGGAGTCTCTCGTTCGAAAACAAATTGATGTACAGACGAATTTATTTTGCGAAGTGCGTCTAGTTTGAATTCAAGTAGCAAATTAAGTTTACGGGAACTCAAATATTGTGCTCGCCGGATGTGTACCAACAAGGACGAAAAAGACTGTATTCTATCAAATAGTTTTCCGCAACCTTAGAAGTAGTTTTCTTCACAAAAATGTACTGCAATATGTCGAATATTTTACCAACTGAAGCTTGAGGCAGCCTTTGTGCAGCAAATTCAGTCAAAGATCATCAAAAACGATAGATCCGGCTGAGGTTCAAGTGAGTCTTCCGTGAAAACCAAACCGATATGCAAACGACTATATCTGTCGGATTTGGGTTCAAGCAGAACATAAGGTTGAGGGGAACTGGGAGACTGCGCCAGGCTGGTGAGCCCGAATTGGAAGAACGAAACCCATCGTCGGCTGTCGAAGAGTTCTTCAGCAAACCTGTTCGTAGCTTCCTTCATGAAAATAACAGCCAGTTGTTCAAGGAATAAACAAAAAGTCATTAAGTACAGCTGAAGTACCTCCTCCGGACACAACCAACTTGCTGACCGAGGCCCAGCTGTGCTTCATCGACTACATTGCAAATGCAGCTCGCCCAGGCGTTGAATCAAAGGCTAGGTTGCCTACCGTTCTTTTGACCAAACCGGACTATGGCATGCAGATCAGTGTTGTGTGGACTTGGATGAAGTCAGACTGGCTTACAAAGGAACGCGGACTAGTAATCAATAGACTGACGAGGGAAAAGCAAATATGAACAGGAGTCGCTCATAATATACATATAGACAAAAAGCAGAATTGATGTGAATCCTCAGAAGTGTTAAATGAGTCTTCAATGTGCTTCCCCAAACAGAAGCTTTAGGGGTCTACAGGGATGAAGACGGATGAAGGCGGCCTGGTGGAGCACATTCAGTTGCCTGGAAACATCACAAACGGGGGATTCAGCTGGGTTCCAGGTGAGTCTCTAGCAAAACCAAATTTGATTGATTTACATTCCAGGAAGCTGACTGGTGTCCATTATCTTTCAAGATTGTGCTGCATCACTAAACTCAAGCCAACCCACCTGCTTGTAGCCATTTTGTGACCACAATCCCAAGATTTAGTCTGCCAACAATCCGAGTTTAACACTACAGAGCCTCACAGTTCTTTGCTATTTTCCTTAAATCTTCTTACACATAAGGTATTGCACTGTCTGCTAATCTCTTACCCTTTGTAATATTTAGGCCTCAATTCTCAATTTTCATGCATACGAGTCCAGTAATTTGGTTGCTTTGACAGTCTGCTCATATTTGCACATGGGTCACAACGCGCGCAAATTCAATCTTCAGTGCTTTAGTTGAAGGATGTGCTTGTAGTATGTACTTGTAGTTACGAACATCTTTCACTTTCCTGTATCTTAGGCATAAAGGGGAGACAAATATTTCTGGTTCTCTTAGTTTGATAATAATTTGACGGGAAAATGTATATGGCACTTGTGGACCGACGGTTTCGTTGCCTGCAGTTGACAACACCGGTTGTAGAACTTCTATCACAGCTAACAGATGAGTAGAAGCTGAAGAAGTCCTACGACGCAATGTCATATTTGGTGTCGGCCAGCCACTCTACGACTCCGATGAGGTATTCTCCTTCTCCATACCTCAAATGTAAATAGCGTTGTAGTCTATCGCACAAGGATTCAATGTGCTGTATCCACAAGGGACATATTTGTCCAAGCTCACATTTTCTGTTTTCCATACCATCGCTATCTTTCCTTAATACTGAACTTTTGTATACTGTGTCACCATGGGGAAGTCACATTTAGCAGAGCATCTTCTTATGATGTTGAACTGGAATTTTTCCTAGGGTTGATAAATTTTTTTAAAATAACCAGTACATGTTGAAGTTTTCCACACTGCATTCACCATCTGCCCTTTAAAGCGCCACCCACTGACCAGTCTCATAGACCGAATGATTTCCGCGTCCAGCGGTGTTAAGTTGGACGTGGTATTAGGGAGGAAGAATGTTTCTATGATTTAACCAGAAAATGAGCGCCACAATTAGCAACAAAAGCAGTGATGTCCATCTTTCTCTGATTGCATTCTATCAGCAGCGTAAGGACCCAGAAATGTCTTGTCATTTATGCACTTTGGTTTATGTTGTATTGTACGCCATTTTAATTCTTGCAGATGGTTTCGAAAAGGTTCCCTACCACTAAATGTTGCAACCGCTGTGCGTCAGCATCACATGCCATCATAACCGTTAGCTGATCACTTGATTTATCTACTCTTATTTTCTCAGAATTGTAATAAACTTTTGTTCTGTTGCCTTCATACGATTTCTGTAGGTGTACCAGACAATCTGCAGCGGCTTCACTCGGTATCAGCCGTTTCGTCATAAAAAAACACCGGAAATAACTCTTAAATGTTTGTGGAGCTTTACACTGTAATCCTCTAATTTTTTAAAGTTCTGTTAGCTTAATTTTGTAGCAGTTCGCATGACCTTTTCTTCCTTTTTCTGTCTGCGCCTGGTATGATGCTCTGACGTCTTTTGAAGACGACTTCAACGTTGCTGCAACTGAATGCACTGCTTCCGCTCCTTATGCTCTTCCGAGGTCACAAACGCCTGAATTTTACTGCTTCACCCTTTAGTCTTAATGATGCTAGGCATCTGGGTTATATTTATTTCATAGTTAGTGACCGCAAATCCAGAAGATTGTCCTGCTTTGCTTCAGTCAAGCTTAGTTTTCCGGCTACGAAACAGAATGGCTGCTAGTTCATCTGAGGCGCAGCAACCGAAAGTTGGAAAAACACTGTATTGTTTCGTAGTTTCCCAAGATGTGAGGAAACGGCTAATGCCCTTAATAGATGCGAGCAGTAACAAACATGGAGCAAAGTCCTCTCGACAGACGGTGTCGATTAACACGCCTCCAGGTGAGTAATGATCACTGTATATCCCCTACCCCCTCTCCGTGCAGCTAGTTGGGAAGTGCCAAGGTCAAACAAGCCATGCGGTTATTAGAAGCAAGAAAGCCACACTGTCAGCAAGCATGAACGCGACCCAGTGAATAAGTGGATTAGGGGCAGACTTTACTGAAGGCATATGGATGATATTCTATGCCTTTATCACGTGCTTCCGAAAGCGTCATCTGTCAACGAAATTTTATCCAGACCCATCGTGTCACTGAAACAGACAGTTCATTTGATTTTTCAGGTCCTGGTCTGGCCAGATTACCAACCTGTTCTTTACCGAGTTCCGTATACAGGTAGGCCACATAGACAGTGAAGTACAGGAACTTTACCATAATTGTATCGTTGAGTCAGACATAAAAGGTGCAGCGTCTTTGGTTCCAGATTGGTTCAGAGCAGATAACTGAAGCATGAAGAGCTAATGGCTAGTCGGGCAGAACCATAAGCAAGACTCTCGTTCCAGAACCGCTGCTAACAAATCAGTCTACTTACCGGGTGGCAACATCACGATCCCGGTTTACTAGAAAACCAATTCTTGATTTCAACCTCAAGGACTAGATATGGGTCCGCAACTAAATTATGGCGAACTGAGCAAAGTGGTTCTTTTCAGTTCAGTGAAGGATCTTACTGGGATTCTAATTTTCGTCGACAGATCTTGTGCATGACCAGTGGGGTTATTCTAGTTTTGCTGCTTTTTGTGAACAAAATCACCAACCTAGTTGTAAATGTCAACTCTCTCGGAATTCAGTTCCTCAAACGAAATTTAAATGAGCACACTGCATATCCTCAGTATTTGCAGTTTAGAGGTGACGCAAGACCAAACAACTGAACTCCAGAGGAACTACTAACGCAGCTTGTCCATTGGTTCGTCGTACCACCTACACTGATAGAATAAATAGGAAAGTATGTGAGCCATTCTAAAGTGAAAGCCTGCGAAATACTGCACAGCTGTCTGAATCTTATTGGGAACCACCAACAGTATGCACCTAGAGAAAAGTTAGAGAGCTTCGAACCCGTGACCTCTCGGCTAGTAGTTTGTCCACTTAAACTCTCGGCCACAAGTGACTATTCAGCATTGTGAGTAACTAGCGCGTAAACAGGATATAGCGCCACTCAGCTTTCAATCATGGACTTCACGTCACGTCGCCTCGTTTTGACTTGCTTTGCTTCCATAAATAACTTTATTCAAGCGATACCGCAAATAAATCAGTTCTGATAATTAGTAATTATTTTCACGTTGTAAAGGCAAGTATCCCGCTTTATGAGCAACCCCGTCTAAAAAACGCTGTGGAATTAAGCTTACCGTGATTCAAGTTTTCTACAGTATGAAGAAAGTAATCGTACATGAAACACGCCACATGAAGAGTATCACATTCTCGGTTGGAAAAGGAAATGTTAGCGGTTAGCAATATAGCCTGAGAACATGGTCACATTTTGCTAGCTAGACAAAATGAGGCGAACGGAGTTCTACCCTCCCTAATTTAGTCGGGATAAGAAAAGTGGCGGTTCACGGTTCAGTGATTGTTCGGCCGATATTAGACGGATAACAGGGATAGTTTGGAACATCGTTTGGAAGAAATATTTGGGTTCGGAATTCACCTACAACATTTGTGATGCAAACTAATGATCTTAACTGTTTTACACAGGTAGGAGAATGTGGTCGCATGATATGTTAGTATTGTAGCAAACGATGCGAATGCCTTCCAAACGATAGTTAGTTTTCTGCCCTAGTCAATCTTAGAAATAAGTCAAGTTTATGGTGTGTTCCATTGAACAGTGAACGCCCAGTGGCATGGAATTTATTCTCTTACTGGTCACGACCGTAAAACAGTACACCTTGTTAATGTCTACGGATATTTTTAGGGCCTGTGGAAATTACGGTCTATGTTTTTTCAAGTGGAAATCGTTTACGCAATGCACTTCAAGTGAGAGAAATTTAACTCACTAGTGGATAGCGAAACGTCATTTGCTGATTGGAAACACTGTTTCCGTTGTCCAGTAGAACATACTAGGAGAATTATTCATAGAGACTGTCAGTAAGTATTATGCTCCACTGTTGAGAAATTTGAAAACTTCTGTGAGATGATTCTACTGCGAATAGCACCAACTGACCGCACAAGTAAGGGAACCGGAGGGCGGAAAATTCTCCTTGTGGTTTTCGAAAGCTCGATTAGTTTTTGCTACTCATTAGTAGCTTAAAAAATTTCAACTGTCACTGAAGCCACTTGGGTGTGCCCCTGATAGACGGAAATCACTGCTGCGTACCGGCGAGATAAAGTAATTACAGCTCGATTAAGTAGTGGTGGGTTGTATGATCTCCCAATCTACGGGCACCCCGAGGATTAAGTCGGATGATTTCCTGATAGTTTTCGGCCTAATCAGAAAGTATTAAAACGTTGATAAAACTTACCAAGTCACAGTGATCCGCAGAAGGATTCCTGTAAGTGGAGGCAGACCTTCTGGATCGAGCAGAACAACGGTCCTCATCGTCTGTTTTCCTCTTGTGGATGAGGAGTTGCTGACAATCCTCAGATCACAAATCCTGTCTATTCTAGTATGTTTTCTAAATGGGAGACATAAAGACACCTTTGCTAATAAAATGTAATCGCCATTCTGGCTGTGGTAATGTTGTTCTATATCGTCAGTCACTGAACAGGGCTGTCAAATCTAGCGCAAACTACTATCCTTTTTACCTCAAACAGTGGGGAACCATTTTTATAACCCGTGTGAATATCCCTTTTTATCAGTCTATCCATTTCTATGAAGATATAACTGACTTGGGGATTTTGGAACGGGTTGCTCCTGCTTTTTATCACTGCTGTAGACCTCTTCAGTGAGGCGACCCAGAGAGTTGACTCTGTACGCAATTCTCCTATTCTTAGTGGAGTATAAATCATGTTTGCGCAGCTCTGATAAAGCTCCGTCATGCTGAAGTCCTAGTGCTCTCGGTACTCCTATGGAGAGACTCAATCATACGATATCCATCACTGAGCGCAGGATTTCTTTTACCAGTGTAAACGCAACAGTGGCACAGGCGTAACTGTGGTTCAAACAAAAATGGGCATTGTATATGCATGTGTTCATGTTTTTACGACGTCCTTAATCAGTTGCCATTAAGTGCTCAATGGCATTGTTGTGAGGTTTTACGCTCAAGGTCCTTTGCGGCCATGTAAATATGTAAGCATTGCATCAGAAGTTCCACTTTATGCTTTGGTATGCTAATACACACATATGAACCACTGCTTTAGATGAGTTAGATTTATCCACAGTAAATGTCCCAGAATGTTTTTGTCGCAAACAGCGGGTGGCTCCACTAGTAGGCCATAATTTCTGAGTTCACTATAGCATATTATGGGTGCGTAAAAACTACAGGGAATGAAAGTGGAAGAAGAAAGGAGGTGCCATTAGCCTCATGACAAGCTAATGACACATGATCATTTGCCCGCCAAATATACGAAGGGTCGAAAGCCAATTGTAAGTACCGGTTTGGGCCTCACCTTGGTATCTTCTTGACACCGAAACTCTATTTCTGACAACATCATAGGCGTCGAACTCCGAAAACATCAGAGTCATTTTTAGATCAAATCTGGGAGCAAATATACACATGAATGCCATAACGAGTGGGGCTCGAAGACAGTCTTAGACAGGCTTGCGGTTAACTGCGTACACTTTCGACTATGAGGTGAAATCGACATCACGTAAGCAATTGGGAGTTTCATACAGAACAGATTGTCCAGCCAGATCCTTGTGGGGAGTAACTTCAGTGAAATACGCTCGATTAAACTGATGGTTGAATAGACTTGACTAGAGCAAGGATGTGAGCCAACTAATCTGAAAGGGACAGTTACAACAACGGTTACAACAGAAGCGACTCTAAGGACAACGTCGGATCTGGTGTAAACTGAAATCCATCCTTCTAACCTTTTTGTAGTCTGTCCCATTTTTTCTGCTGCCTTTTATCTTGCCCTGGTCTGACGGTCCATTTTGTTCTATACACTACACCTTCAGATTCTCAGTAGTCCATTATTAAGACCTTTAGATTTTCCATACTTTTTAGCTTTCCAAATTCACATAACCTGTTGAGATGGCCTTAAGTTGACCAAAACGAGCGCAACTTCGGCACTAAAACCGATTACGCACTAATCATATGGCTACAACATGACTCACACCGATATCTTCCGCGCCGGTTTCTTTTTGATACTATAATTTCACGCTTTTAGTGAACGCACTGAATAGAGCAGAGGTCGGCTTGCTCGACGTTTCACTGGAAAGCCAAAACTAACTTAGGAAAACAGCACAGCTCTGGGCTAGTGTTTCCCAGTACGACATGTTTTGGCCTGTATACAGATGTGAAAAATCCACTGTACTTCAAAACGTGACCAGTCCTGGCAACTGCGTGGAATAACTTGGCCTTGCGGTTTTGTGTCGGTGACCTTAAGCGATCCAGGCTGCGCTTAAAAGTCAGTAAAGGATGCAATTTAGAGGTACTAAGATCTTCCGACAGTACCAACAGAGCTAATTTGGTTTTGCAGTTTCCGTATGGAATCTGCAGCTCGGTTGTATAAGCAGCACACGGTGCGCAACACGGTCGTCTTAGACGCAACGTCACCTTACAGTGAAAACACTGATGTACTACTCATGGGCACAGTTTAGACAACCACATGTAGTTAGGCCGCATTTATCAAACGTCCAAACGATGGCAATATAAATGGAGAGTGAGTGTGCCTAGATATGCAACAGGCCTACATCCTCCAGGAATTAATGGTGCTTCATCCTTCTGTGTTTCCTTGGTTTCCCAGTGACACTGTACGCATCAGTATCAAGCCCCATCCGGTTACCAGTGGTCCCATTTATTGGGATGTCCTTGAACCTACCGCTCTCCTCGTGTGTAGGCCAACTACATTGTTGTTTTTATTATGCTAGTATGACCTATTTGTTTTCTTTTCACATCAGTAAGCTGAATGAGACCAAACTATATGGTTCACAAGTCTAAGAGCTCTGGGTGCTTGGCCCATGAACTTCTTCTGTGATAAATATCGTCTAAAACCCCAAACAAACATATAATCAAACCGACCAGTCTTCGTGATACGGGGCCGCACTTCCACATCACCCTCAACTTCTGGCAACCAATATCTTACTAATGTGCCAAGTTCAGTGCCCCATTGGTTACCCTCGCCGACACTTTATTACATGTTGCTTCTGGTAACCGTATTATCTCTGAAAACTTCCCAACTGTCTAGCCCAGTGTGCGCAAATGCGATTAACTGGAAAACGAGGTCATGCAGGGGATATTTTACAAGACTTCCTCAGCCCATATTTACCCTATGTGACCGTCTAAGCTCCTAGTAGGAACTCGCCGGTCACGCCTGATGAGAACCGGTCTGATATTTCTTGTTTCGTTGTTCACAGTAATGCATTCACCGCCTCGTTGAACCGTTTCTACAACAAACTCATTTACAATGCCGTTTTTTCACCATCCCCACAACTCGACCATGCATGCTGTTTTGATAGAACTTTCCCTTCGTCCTCTGAGCATTCGTTGGGAACAAGTTTTCCACCTGACTGAGGTCTTGCAGCAACCTTACCATTCTTGTTTCTCTAATAAAATGTCAGCTGGACATAGAAACAGTAATCACACACCGTGCTACATCCAGATATCGAATCTGAACAAGCTTTCTCTAGCGTGTCTCCTGTTTGTATCTTGTTACCTGACTAAGACAAGTACTTTCTTTCTAAGTCTTCACCGACTAGTCTGCTGTTTACGAATACCAGTCACTAGTATCACTGAACGCGCATCCATTGGCTCTTCCCATTCGCTTTAAGAAATTCAGACAAACCCGAGCAATATTGGCATCTGTAAATCGGTTGCGCAACGTAGCTGCTGGTTATCCAACTCATACCTAGGAACTAGGTAAGATGCCGAGGTAAATACTGACTTATTTGAACTTCTTCCCGTTTTCCACAATAGAACAATGAGCAACATTTCCAACATGTAAGTTACTGCCTATTACGTACAACAACAACCCCGTAACATGATCACTCAGCGAAATACTAGCGCTTCCATCCCGTATTACATTGTGAATTCAGTGTCACTGCCAATATCATACATTGAGTTCAAGTCTAGTTCATTTCAAAACAAAAGCTCGACGGTGGTTGTCTATCTTCATTTAAGGCTTCATTTCAGCACTTTTATCATGCACCCCATTTGAAACCACCATTTACAACAAACTTATGTATCTACATCCTCCCTACAATTGAGTATGAAGTATGTCTCTTTTTAATTGCTCCCATTTGTGCTCCGAACCACATTCACTGTGAATATGTGTCTTTTTTGTTTGTGTACCATCAAAGAAATAAAGCTCAAAATAACCGGTACGACCAGATTCGTAGGGCAGTTGATTTGTCATCCTCATGAAACACAGTGGTGATATGATACGAGTAACGTCTTTGTTGACAGTGTACCAACCAAACTCATTGCTGTCATCGAATCTTTTTATTTGTAAACGAAGTATCAGGCTGGAGCTTATGGCAAAGTGAATTCTGGTTCGACCTCACCTCCGGTGCTAGGCGAGAACATCCCTTGCAGTCATTGCTACTCAACTTCTAAAGTGACTGAGCGATGGATTAAGTACTGGAGGAAAATTCAGGCACCCATATCATCCCAGATACCTGGATTGCAGACCTCGAATGTGCGGAGGACATTGACCTACTATGCAAAAACACAGATGTTTGCAATGCTCTTTGTTGAGTCAGCTACCATGTGTGACTCATAGGGATGAAAATTGACATCTGTAAAGAATTCTTCCTTACGCAAGCACATGCTCAAGGATTAACCCGTTGCACAGAACGGGTTTTACCATTCACCCTAAAGAACAGGCCAACGAAGAGTTTTCGTATCCATACAAAAAGATAGGCCTCTATACAATCTACACAAAACTTACGAAGGAGAAGTGAAATCAGCTTGCACAGAAGTGATTTAACCAGTCTGTATTGACTGATGCGAAACTTGGCTGTTTCTCAAACTGAAGGATTTTGAACATTAGTGTCTAAGGTGCGTCCTGTGGTTCGGTTACGCTGCCCAGTCGCCATGCGTTTAGGTGGCGCGGTTGTTTTCTACGATACCCGATAACCTGTACTGACGCTGTCAGACCGGTTTTCTCTCAGAGTGGCATATGGTATTCTTTGATGCGGTCGACGGTGGATCTCAGTCTGTAAGGACATAGCCCCCTACCGGCGTTCGTGGGCAGGGATGGCACAGGACATCAGTAAAACCATTTTGTCCCGTCATAGCAGCAAATGGCAAATCTATTCGAGTTGAGTCAATGTCCGACCAGAAGGACATCTACCTTCTCATCGTGTGCACTAGTCTGCTTTGTTCGTAACACATAAACTCTTAGTCTGACACCGGCGAGTGCAATGCACAGCCTTACTGTCCTTTTAGATGGAGTCGGCAGGAAGACAATCTTTATGTGGTCGGAATACTCTTTCAGACGTGATACATTCCAGAGCATTGGTTATGATTGAGTCCGTGAGAATAGTTTTTTTTAAATGGAATAATTTAGTTCTATTTTTGTTAGCGCCAGCCCATATTCTGCCTCAGCGATTTGGAAATTTCTCGATTTTGTTTCAACATCTAATGACATTGATAACATCGATACCTAGAGGCGAATCAGACCGTAGCTCGGAAAGCAAGAATGATGCTTTTTGAATGTGTTTCAAACGGAGCACAACAAGAGTATCTTGTGCCTCGGAGTAATTCGTGTGCGGAAAAAAATCTTTCTGTAAATCCACAAATCTACAAATCCACAAATTCATCCTGAAAATTACTGGGAATACTAGCCACTTTCTAGACAACAAAACTGGTTTCGGTAACATTACGGCACTGTCTTTCCTGACATTAGAAAAGTGTTACCGAAATCCTGTGACGAAAGATTCTTTGTGATTGGTAAAATCTCCCCTCAGATCGTTGTTCAGTCTGCTTCTAGTTCAATGCGAAACTTTGCTGCCTTTCAAAATTTGACATTTTCTCGATTCACGCTGAGTTACCGGTTTAATAGCTTAAGTAGAAAACCCAAGGCATATCTGAAAGAGAATTATTTTGGCTTCTCCACGCCGAAGCTCCAGTTTTCAGCTTGTAATAGCAGATATTGACCGACTTCCTAGTTTTACAGCATACCAACTGGCCAGCAGACACATGACCACAGAATGTCAAACGTTGTACGCAAGAATACAGGGCAATAAGCAAACGTCAGCAATGTTAACAAGTCCACCTGGCTATGGGTGTATTTTTGGAGAAATGATCCCAGTATTACAGTTAGGATTTGATCTCAGTTTACAGCATTACCTAATGAATTGTTTCGGAAATCTCTCTGTCTCCCCAACAGATCTGCGCGCGGATCTGGCTTGTCCAATTTCGAATATGGTGGGCATGTCTGCGAGCTCCTGAGAACAAGGTTTTGAAGGCTCAATATTTTGAACCAAAAGTTTAAAGATTGGAAAATGCATACACTGTCACCACTGTGTAGAGTATCCGCAGACTTTACGTATAACGGGCATCATATATGGACGAAAAGTATGGTTGCATATAAGGAACTATCGTCGGTTCCTTCTTCATGGGTTACAAAGAGACTCGGGTGAACCTTGTTCGTACACTGCACAAGCCTCGCAACTAGTATCTTAGTCTTAGAGACAGTGAGTGTCACCAGCGTATTTCTAGCTGTAATCTTAGATACTGGACCGTCTCACTATCACTCTAGAATTGTGTTCAATAGTCTTCCCGTGGTCACTATCCCGATTTGTCTGTAGGCTGGACTTCGAACTGTGAAATTTCATGTTGTATGCTGTATGCCGTATGCCGATCAGATCGGACAAAGCTGAGTAGCTGTTAATGTCAATGAGTTTGGTGTACCACCAATGAATGTTTAGTCAGAAAAGCGCCAAATACCTGTACGTGCAGCCTTTAGGTTAGCACCACCACCTGATTCTCATTCAGAAAATTCGTCGTATAGTATTATTTCTGTCCGGAGTTTGCATTTGGCTTACTAATATGACATAAAATGAGAGAGTCCAATGATGACCTTGGGTTTGTCAAAGCTATTGTGGGGATGTGTCAAGGTTGTTTGCGGGACAATCCAGTACGAACGTTCGCGGTCGGAATTAAATACCTTAGATGTAGAGTTTCTGTTTACTTTAACAGTTCCATTGAACTTTATCAATCCCATTTCTCTTCCAAATGACAACAGGTTCATCTCGTCAGCCGACATTTTCCTTCGGCCCCGACGGCATATTCTCTCATCTGTTTGGGCCGGCGAACTGAACTGGCCCCATGCATCACAGACACTGGAGATAGTGCAAACAAATGAATGGGATGCACAATTTAATTGCCCTTCTGAAACCCGAGGAAGCACCAGGCCTTGACGGCATGCTTTCAGCCATCCTCAGTGAAGGCGGAGAATTTCTGGTTAGCCACATGGTCAAATTTATTGGTGCTTTGTGGTGTGGATGGAAAGGGCTTGCATATTAAGTCACATCAAAAGACATCCCTCTCTTCAATAAGGGTATGTGAACGCCGTGTGAAAGCCGTCGTGGCTTTAGCCTGATAGAAGTATCGAAGGGCCTCTCTGGCCTTAATATTGAAAGGTCAGCTGAGCCCGAAGAGAAATAGACCTCTCAAAACTAAGCTGGATTCCGTACTGCAAGAGGACACAGTGACCACATATTCACTCTCTACCGAAGTCTGGAACAGAAACACTGTTTATTAACTTGAAAGTTCTTTCACTCTGCTGATCTTCTGGCACTATGACAGTGTCTATAGAGTAAATGTGTCCCCATGAATTCTTGACCCTCGTTAAGGCGCAGTACTCCAACTTCCTTAGATGCGTCACCAACAGTAAGCTTTCACCCTGGGTTCACTAGACCAAGCGGCGTCAGGCAACACTGTTCACTTCCCCTTTTCCCTCCATCATCGTCATTGAAGTGATCATGGAAAGCCCACCCCAAGGCCCCAATGCCTGCCAGATCGGAATGGTTCCAGGACGTTCGCTTACAGGTATCGAGTATGCAGATGACACAGCTCTTCTTGGGTCTGACCACATCAAAACCCAAACACTATTCAATAAACCGAGTATTTGTGCCCCACGGTTTGATATACAGTTCACATCTGCGAAGTATGGAGTGCTCCTGCAAGAGTAGGTAGGATCAAACTCGAAGTTCAGATGAGACGATTGAGGCAACAAACGGATTCCTCTACATTGTTAGCCGTACCGGTACCGGTGGTCTAGTTAAGAAAGATAGTGCTCCGAAGTGCACTCGAAAGTCTGGAAGGCCAGAGCCGCTCTTGTCAAACTGCATCACCTTCAGTTTAGTGGTAACATTGGCCTATCTGTTAATGATTGAGATTACAAAGTTGCGGTGCGCTCCATGTTGCTCTGTGTGTCAAGAATCTGACTACTGCGCCCTAAGAATATTTAGACATTCTGTGTTTGACCATGGATGTCTTAGAAGCATTTCCAAAGCCCGGTTGGAACACCGGTCACATCAAATGCTTTTTAGAGGAAACATCTTTCCTACGATAGATGAACTGATCGCACTCCATAGGTTGCGCTGTCTTGGTCACGTGCTCCATGTGCCAGTCTACCGAATTCCCCGGACAACCCTTTTTGCTCAACCACGTGAAGAGAAGAAACGACCCAGAGAAGGTCAAACAATGATTTGACAACGAAGTGAAAATATCATTCCAGGAAAACTTAACTGCGCTGGTCATTGTCATCTTCCTGGATGGGGATTCCCAGACGGAAGAAATCAATAGTTGGACACAGATAGCCATGGCGCAGTCACGCGCTCAATGGCCCACATGTATGCAAGCAATGGGCTTCATTACATAACTTCCCCTCCCGGTTTCTTTAATGAAATGCGACCCATCATTTACTGGATATTATGACCACCACTAGTGAACGTTTTACTTGGCCGCTTGTCGTTATTGTCTGGTGAAATTTTCGGTAAGCAGTATCCCTCTTCGTCGCGATCTCATGACCAACCTAACAACAAATTCCTCTCCAACGCCTCTATATGGCTGTGCGCTTTGATTTAAAAGCAATTTTGTCTGACCTTCCGGATAATGGCCAACTACTTAATCGGATCACATTAACCTTGTTCGAATTCGCTGGACTACGGCTATGTTGCCTCAGTTTCATTACAAGATTCATTTTCCGTGGAAGGCGGATGTAGAATTCGCGTTTTCCCAGAAGGTAGACTAGTAATTATAAAAACAGTAGAAGAAAAGGCGCGTGGTACATACAGAAACAATTCATAACTCACACTAAATAAGAGAAGACACGAAAGGTCTATTTCAACGTAAAAAATCCCACATTTTATCTTGAAAACCAAAAATGCTTCAGAGGGGATAAATGAACCCCTCTCGGTGCCTAGCTGCCATGCCACCCGAAGGAAGTACGAGGCCTGGATACTGCCAGTTTGCCCAAACCCAGACAGGAGAAGTCGAGATGCAGAGGCCGTGTTCGAACCACGGACCTTCCAGTCAGTAAATTTGAGCTCTAACCACTGAGCCATCTCACCCCTTATGAATGTAATTAAAATGTCACTATGAAAGGTAACTACGGGAATGGAAAATCATACAGCTAAACTAGTTCACTTCACAACGAAAGCCTGATTTTTTTAATTAGAGCAAACAGGTTTGATCTTATGTGAACTGCCAGAAACAAGCGACCTATCCCCAATCAGCTACTTAGCTGTTAACATGACGACTATCCATAGTCCTTCGGCCCAAACAATAGAAAAACATGTGAACTCTCAAAATTGCTGGCAATTCTGTCCTGAAAATGAGACAGTAAATAAGTTCATTTCCTTGCTATGTAGTGGTGCTAGTTAAGTTCTTTCTCTGACCTGTAAGTAGTAGATAAAGCAGTAAGTATAGTGTGCACTACTAAAAGTTGAATACTAAGCAGTCAAAGCGCACGACATATTGAATGGCACTTTCCTCCCACTGTGTTGCTGAGTTAGAAAAATGGACTTTCCATCCTTTTCTCAGTTGTCTGCTTATTTACCATGAAGTTGGAATTAACGCATGAATTTTCCAGTGAGTACGGATTTTGCATTTCTACGGATATTAGCAAAGCTTTCACTATTTTTCGTTTGAGACAAGAAGAACTGGTGGCCAAAATCTGAGAAATTTCGATTGGAATTTTGTCTTTTAAGTAAAGCCAATCTGCAATGAAATGCCGAGAAGCACTGCTTGTTGGGAATCATCACCAGTTTGCATCTCATAAAACCCCAGGGAGTTTAGACCCCACGACCTCCCGAGTAGTAGTTTGAGCACTTATCCATTCGGCCACGAGCGGCCGATCAGATGTGTGATTTCACTTATTAGTTTGTATACCCGTGTGCGTTCACTCGTATTATCGTTTATTTTTTCAAGGGCATGTTCACAGACACAAGAAGTAAATGCAAACGATGAATGTGTAAGGGTTACAGGGGAATATGAGATAAAAGAGAGAATCGTCTCTTTCGAAGTCATGCCGCCAACAGTTCCAGTCAGATAAGATGAATCCCAACGTATGTAAGAATTTTGATATGGAAACACGCGTGTAAAGATCAACAGCCGAAGAAAGGACAAACAATGCTGAATGCTCTTCAAGGTCCGGTAAGCGCTAGCACAGTCAAGACTCGCACATCAGGCACAAAGTGTTCGTCATACTGGGTCTGGTGTGAGATTCAGTGGCAGGAATTTACACTCAGCGCCATGTACCACACATAAAAGTGTCGTAAGTACGCAGAGAGCCCACAATGGCAAGCAAACACAAGTCACTGGCTGTGACCTTAGGAAGTCCCAGTCCAGTAACAGCCTTGGTGGATTGAGGAAAGCAGATCCCTCGATAAGAGATGATCATCGTTTGGTGGACCAAAAAGTCGACATCACAACCAATTGCACGTAGGGCTGAGATTATGGCGAGGGAATATTCATCAGCACCATACTTCTGCTTCTTCTCATTCCACACAGTCACTCCGCGCCCATCCGAGACTATGCTGACGTCTATCACAGTTGCTCGGTGCTCCCGAACAGCGATTAGGTCAGGCTTGATGAAGGACGTCGAAGTAGGTGCTCTCAACTCCTCGAAGACGGTGTATCCCAGGCGACGAAGACGCTTTGCGAGTTCCCTTGCAACCCGATTATGACGAGCACATCTGGCATCATGCGTGATACAGCAGGACTGCAAAATATGCACCAAATTCTCCGGTTGGTCACAGTTTCCACGACATAAGATCGTCTGGCCACCATGACCATGCCGAGCGCTTCTAACTCTCGTCCTGAGCAGGTTGCATCGGAGCTGGATAC
>SJOL01006875.1:505709-573458 GCA_004794785.1 Opisthorchis felineus | reverse complement strand
TCTT
This sequence comes from Opisthorchis felineus, assembly GCA_004794785.1. Classification (NCBI taxonomy): domain Eukaryota; kingdom Metazoa; phylum Platyhelminthes; class Trematoda; order Opisthorchiida; family Opisthorchiidae; genus Opisthorchis; species Opisthorchis felineus. The sequence goes on along the minus strand of SJOL01006875.1, from coordinate 573,454 downwards.
CGACAGCCCACGACCGGTTTCGCCCTTCTTGGGGCTCATCAGGTAGGCGCAGTCCCCGAGTTCCCGTCAACCTTATGTTCTACTTGAACCCAAATTGGACTGATTTCGACAAACGCATTTTGGCCTTGGTTGAATAATATCACAAACGAGAGATTCAGTTGAGTCTCTCGTGAAAATCAAAGTGATTTGCAAATGAGTATATTTCTCGAAAACAGTCCAATTTGGATTCAAGTAGAACATAATGTGGACGGATATTCAGACAGCGCCTACCTGATGAGCCCCAAGAATGGCGAAGCCGGCCGTAGCCTGTCGAAGAAATTTCAGCAAACTTGTGGGTAGTTTCCTTAATGAATTAAGCTATAATCTACTTCCCAGTTGTTGTGAATGCTCTTTTGTTATTCCTAACAAGTTGTTGTTGTCGTTTTTGCTGTTGATCTTTTGCATCAGCGTCCTGTAGTGTTTTCCCAAAGCTGCTCTTCATGTAGAAATATAGACGTCATGTTCGAAAGCAGTGCCGTTTAATGGGGAGGAAATTAAATTTTTTTCCCTTTTGAGAACAAATAACTACCATTATTTACTAGCATTTGGACAAAAGATCAACAGCGGTTTTTTTGTGACGCCACTTAGGTATCCTATATGACAACCGGGTTCACCAACTAACGTAATTAATGCGATCAAAAATGCACAGCTGCATACTAGTAGTTGGTTTGTTTTATTGTATGCAAGCTGGGGCACAACTTGTATGGAGGAGTCGCGGTGAGACATCGGGGTCTTCTCGAATTTTTTTGTTTTTAAACGATTCATCTGAATCCTGAGGACTTAAAACCAGAATATTCTTTCACCCCAGAAAACATCCCCATTTGTGTCATGTCGAACTGGCTGACCACAAGAACACCTATCCTTTAATAAGAAACATTTTCGGCGCCGTTCAGCGGCATGTTTTCCGCGATACGCAGCAGGAAGAAAAGTGTATGTTAAACACGTGAGCTTGTCAAGCGAAGTCAGGTCATCAATGTTGCCGGCACGGGCTGAGTCCGCTGGTTGTGATATAGCTAGGTATAGGAATAATGATCTGATTGTAATGCTGCTAATCAGATGATAAATACTGATGGTAAGTGTGATTCACTTATGAAACTGTTTGTTCTTGTGGTTTTCAGTATCGTATTTATGATCATTTCATAGGAGAGGATATTGTCGGTACAATATTGAAAGAATATTCAGTGGGGACGACATACACACGACATACACACACTTGACTGTATATAGGTCTCCACTGAAATTTCATCCTCAGATGAAGTTAAACTGAACAGCCGAGAAGTAGTGTACGGCTGTTTGATCCCTGATGAGAATAATCGGCAATATCTATCTCGTAAATCTTTGGAAAAATTCAACTCTTAGACATCCCGGTTATCAACCGAACACTGTATCATAAGGCCACAAGTGACCGATCACTAGCGTGATAAACTCTATCTTATACAGGATGTAGCATCGCCACTTTTCATCCATACGTTTCGCGCCACGTGATTCGGTACTGACTGGCTCCTCCGATGAGCTGAGCTGGACAATTTAGACGTGAACTCTCCATTACCCGGGAAGGTGACGGCGTCATTAAATCATTGTGTAGTGTAGTGGAACCGTGCCTTTGTGGCTGTTCGTTGAACATTTGTGTGCATGTGGTTACACAGGTAGTGTTGGGTTATCATAATGGTTATTTCGTTGAGCTGTTCCACTTATTGGTCAGCAAGGCCGTGTTTGTTTGGTCGACGTGATAATTAAGCTCGGCCAATCCTACTCTCAAAGATCAGTCGGTACACCTATTTAGCAAATGACCGACAACAATGGGTTCGGAGCTTCTGTCTATAAGAATGGATTTTTCCTGTTACGTTACCTGTGCGAACAAGGAAGCAACATGTATGCGACACAGAACTTTCGTAGTTTATCCAATGGGCAAATAAACACGACAAATGTGCAGTTTGAAAAAATCTACACCTGTATTTTCACAAAACTTGCAAATCAACTTGTCGGTCAAAGGGAAAGTAATCACTGTGAAATGAATATTACTTGATGCAGGACAATATAACGATAAAACTGACCGGCGTTACACACCAAATATATAGGCTTCTAAAGTGTAGCTGAACATATGACATGTGAGCACAGAATCATAATGATTTTTCGATGGCCCATATTTTACTTATCTGTCACAAACAGTAGACTACCTGCGGGTGAATAAAACGAGCAATACATTCGAGGTTAATTATGGAGCAATTTTCACTTTTGAATCAAACACAATTTGTTGTATTCCTTTAGGCACTTTGTATTCTTGGTTAAAAACATTCATGTTCGGAATTTCAACGCAAAATCAGATTTACTAGTTTTGTCAAATTATGAAAAGTGATGGAAATAAAATATGAAGATAGTTAGTCGACAGTTTTTAGCTAGTGATGAAACTTTGATGCCAGATCAGTCTACGCTTTAAAAGTCGAACAGCTTTGCCCTGCTGTTTCGTTCTTTACTACGGTCCGCGGCACGCAGTTCACTGAGACTGTGAGAGATTCGAATCCACGATGGATTATAATGAAGGCTGAGTTTACGCGTGGATCGACCTCAGCCATAATGGTATTATTTGCTGAACTGTTCGTTGTGCACGAGTAAGAGGTCTCGACATAAAACTTATTGGGTAAACCAACTACCTCCCATATGTTCTCAATTATCGCCAACTACTGTTAAGGGCCGCATCAACTGAAAGTTGGTCTCTCCTGGTTGGACCTCTCCAAGGAATACCAAGGATTACCAATCAGTCATACGTATGGTTTTCATTGACTTGCATTTTAACATGCACGAACAATTTCTATGAGCAAAACTTTGATGATATTTTTGGTAGTCCACCTCAAAGCGTTTCGAAAACAGCGTGCACTGGAGACCCAAAAGCGCTAGTTTTGGTTTCCTATCAACATCAGTTTTTCACATAAATGATTGCTTCCTGAGGAGCAAATGATCCAAGCCATGACTGACACTTTCAGATTTAGGTAAAGAATTTAAATTAAATTCTTGCGGCAAGAATGAGGCCTTTCGTCCCCAACATTTCGAGTAAGTCGATTGCCGGTTATGATATACCACCAATGTTCCAGTATAACCATCAACCGAAACAACGCAACTTTACTGAAATTCACTTACAGCTGCATCTCACTGGGCCAATAGGGCAATAAAATAATGTATAATGTGGCAACTGGCGTAAAACCACTGCACTATCTACTCGGTATAGGGGATGTAAGTACATAACCACACAGCGATTGCTTTTCAGCATCAGGCTGTTGACTAACTGTATCTTCGCCTGTTGTGTGCTGAACCTCCTCAGATAGTTGGTCAAAAATTACAGCTTACTAGGCGCTTCAGATGTTTGAACATCCACCCAACTAAAGAACAGTGGGAAACCCAGACCCACTGATACGATCATTTTACGCAGAGCTGTCACCAAAAGCATCCCAATAGGTAAAGCTTGACAAAGACGCCCCCGCAAAAAAGGGAGTGAACGGCATTTGCGAACAACAAAACTGCAGTGGATCCGTCGGAAAACGACTCCACTCACATCAATGTCACTGGTGCAATGAACGGCTCCATGCAAGGTGTGCAGAAGTGGCGGTCACACTACCACCTACCCAGAACTTCTCAGAGTTTACTGCATTAGTTGTAAAACGAAGGTGGGTTATTACAGTGGACGAAATTCTCTGTTTTGGAGGGTGTTTGTGAATAATTGTCACGCACGAACGCTCTGTCGTCAATTACGGGTGCTCCATTTCTCTCACAAAGGAGCTTTGGGATGGCCCGAAGCTGACTTAGTATAGTAGAGCCCATCCACACACAGTAATGCTGCTTCGTTGATGAATACTGTGTGCTGCTTTCCGTCAGTGAATCCGATCAAGCACCAGTTGATTTAAACGACGAAGTCATGTCACACTTTACATCGATTCCGTTCAAGCAAGGTCAAGTCCAGTCATTCAAGAATAGTTTTTGCAACCCGACAGGAAAATTTTCAGTGCGTCAGTCGGTCAGCTGTCAGCGAAACAGAAATCGCGCCGATGACACCTGATGGGTAGTGCCTGAAACGGATATCATCCTCGTTATGAGTCCTATTCCCAAGATTAACCTGAGTATGTGAAGTATAGGAAACATGCTATCGGCACACAGAGACAGCGAGCAGATTCTAGTAGCACCAAGAACCGTGGAAAAATCAACACTTATATCAATCAGCATGCTTTCTTGTCATGAGTGCTGCTCATCCGGAAAAGCTTACACCTGAGGAACGAGCCGAGGGCGAGCAAAGTGTTTTACGGCCCTGTTTATCAAAGCTATTTGACGTCGTAGGACATGTCATCCAGGGGGTTCCAGGATACCGACTCGATTAAATAAAATAAGGGACCACGAACGTCCACTGAACGCCGTCCTAGACTGGATCGAGACCTCCCATCGCGTTTTTATTAGTTTGCCTAGGATCAACAGCAAGGGTGAGTGGATTCTAAAGGACGTTTCATAAGAAAGCTGGGTGAAGCGGAAAACTGCGGTGGATGATCTGATAAATAATGGGTGATACAGATTTTCATTCAGTTCATAGAAGACCAAGAGTGTGCTGGTGACGCATCCTATCTACTTATGTCACTTTAAGTGGTCCAACTCACTATTGGCTCTGGCTAATGTGAGAAGCCTAAGAAACTACACAAACGAATGAACAAGTAAAAGCAGCTACAACAAAACTGACTGTGGCGTAACTCTCTGACGATGTGTTTGTTCAGGAACGTCACCTCCTATTTTTGTTTTTCCGGCCCGATGGCACATAACATAGGGCTGGTGGGGCAGTTTTACTTTATTGTGAAAAACCCCTCTCTCTCCGGGCTTCCTTGGAACGCGCCGATTGCGTGATTATACAGAGGAGGGTTTACGGAGCAACGCTATGTTAGGAATAGCCCTAGCAGCATCGGTGTTCTGTGCCAAAGAACAACGATCTTTGAGGAGTTCACAGTGGATAAGCGGAGACTTCAGGCACGTAGAGGAACTTCAGTGCGTCCTCCACTGTGTGGCACGGACTTTATGCTGATCTTCTCTTGCACGGCCTAAACCCTACGTTCATGGATGTTCATTTTGGATTCGCACGTCGTTCAACATGCAACAACTATCCAAGCACGGAGGATCTTGGCTTATTTCTTGTCTCTGCAATGTGTGAAAATAACAATATGGAAACTGTCGAACATCGTGTGTATTTGGTCATTTATTCCTACCATATGAGGAGATCGGCCGCGTCTAGCCTATTCAGTGAGGGCGGAGTATATAGTCGGAACATAGAATACTGACCAAAGAGAATTCTATCTCCCGAGAGCTTCTCGAAAAATGGAATGCGGAAAAGATGTGGCTTCAGTCTGATAGTCGGCTAAACTGCCCATCATAAAAGTAAATTTCCTTCACCCGCCGGAAGAAACCTTCCTAGAGCCCCTCGTGGATCGGGACATTACCCCGTCAGCTGATGAAATTTAGGCGTCAGTTATGGGGTCAGTTCAAGTGGACACAGCTGGAGGCGTACTACGCCCGGTATAAAGCACCTTGAAATCGGTGCGTCACACTTGAATGCAGCACTCGTGAAATGCGTGAAAAAATATGGTGCAGGATTCAAAACGCGCACCAAATAAACCCTCCTCATATGTTTGACAGCTGACCAAGAAGGTTTCCGGAATGCCACTTCAGGTGAGTTGGAGGACTCCGGTGTGAGGAGAGCTGATATTATCTCAGCCGTATTCTCAGTTCCTTAAGCCGCAAGAGACGTCAGGTCATCATCATTGGTTTCTCCTACTTCACCACCACTAGAACTGAGATCTATCGCGTTTGATGCTGAAGGAATCACGGAAGCCCTCAGTAGTCAAGGAGTGGTTTCCGTTCAACACCTAAGTGGGCCACATTCGTACACCATCAAAATCATTGCTGTAGTACAAATGAAACGTTATTCCAACTTTCCCAGCAGTCAACGGTCTTTTTTCAGTGACTAAAAGAAGAGCAACCAATAATTTGTGATGAAAACAAATCCAAACCCGGGAAACTAAACCGTGTTAGCCTAAATTCGGTTGAAGGCACAGTGATGTTAAGAGTAGTCAGGCTGGATGTAGAAAACATTGGTTCCGGGTACCTAAACAGAATGGCTTTCGAAAAGTTCGTTCAAATCGTACCAAACTTGGTTTGGCAAAAGCAAAAATCGATGGTCTCGGCACCCAAAGTCAACTGGATGTGATATATGTCGATTTCAGCTATGCGTTTGGTTAATGACCCTCACATGTTTCTGTTGATCCGGCTAAGGGCCTTTGGATTCTGGTTTTGTCTTACAGTACATTCATTACTGCCTAAAGGGTAGAGGGTTTTGCGTATGCCAGTGGTGCATTATCACCGCCCTTCAAATTCAGGTCTTCTAAGTCCCTTTAATTTACTTGATAAGCAGACCAGAAAGACAGAGGTGGTGAGATGTTAACAGCGTATTCACTTTGGTAAGTCATCAGTGTGAAACATACATTTATGGATAAACGGCGTGGCAAAACTGAAAGAAACGCGCGGTTGTGACCCGAGAGTGCGGTGGGACACTATCGTGCTAACCAAGTCTTTTGAATCAGTGGCTTCCGTGTATGCAGCACTGACTGCTGCAAACGCTTCGTCACCATACGAGGAGACATCATCAGTCCGCAGACCACCCAACTGCGCAGTGATGATGTTTCCTCGTATGGTGACGAAACGTTTACAAGTCAGTTGCCAAGCTCGGCGAACAGATCAACAGCCACCTGATCAACAACCAATAAACTCACCCGAGCTGCCAATATTTCAACACATTACCATCATAGGGTTAATCCTTCACTCGCCGTGATTTATCATGTAACACAAAATCATGTGAGGGGTGGTTGACAACGGCTAACCGAGGGAGCTGAGGCGACTTCTATGTGGACACATAACCATTTCTGTTATGCCAACAAAAGATATGTGAAGGCTCACTCACTGCCTTAGCCCAAAAAAATTAGTTAGGTTTCCTGGTTTATGCTAATTATGTGTACTCCGACCCACTTACGCCTCTTGTCCTATTTTGTCGACTTATTTGGCGGACTGGGCGCTACCGAAGACGAACATAGGCAAACTTGTTCGTTCTCATTGATAGTATGTTCTTCAAAGCCACTGCTCTGTGGGTGATCTGCTTATGGAGAATTTCATCGAATTTTTACAGTTTTTGCTAGAACGAACGATAACAGTTAATCGTCTCTCAGAGTTGCTAATATTCACAGTTCACTAGTTGACCGATAGCATAAATCTATCTGAAGGAACAATGTTCACCTGAACCCTGAACTATATATACTACACCTGTACACTTTATACACCACACCTGAACTATACAGATGTGGAATGCAGATATTCTGAGATCCAAGGAAAAGCTATCAACATAGCAAGAATAACAATGTAGTGTCCATCCTGGATGCCCGTGTTCCAGTGGCAAAGTTCTTGCAATTCGACCATCTTAACCCAGTCTGAAGGAGGCTGCATAATATTATATTTACTCATTGCCTACAACAGTGCTTATCCTGGTGCAGGGGCGATGCAGTCTATATATCCTATGTTGATACCCATAACTTGTGAATTTCTTTCCATTCTAGATGGTTATAATGATGTTGTTAAAAAGTCGTCCATCTACGAATGCACACAGGAGCCATGCACAATATCGAAGGGTCAAACGTTAACAGTTGAAATGGAGTTTATTCCATGTAAGTTTGCCTTCTGAATGTCCATAATGACAGCGGAAAAAGGTGAACGGCATTATGAAATCTGTTGTAATCGTTAACACTACCCCGTGCCTTATGCACACTCTGACAGTGATGCCCATGTGTGCTTAGGTCTTCTACCAGTGACTTTTTGTTTCGTATCAAACCATTCAGTCCTTTGTCTGAATTTTAAGGAAAATAGTTATCGTTAGACCTTAGGTCAGCTTTTGTGATCTGACACGCTAAAAATTCGTCAACCTACTAAGTGCTCTTTCTTATATGAGACAGCGTGGCCGAACAAGGGATTTCGAAAGCAGCACAGCTGAAGTACCAACGGATACAACAGCAGCAGAGATAGCACCAGCAACAGTGACGTTCACAGCGACAATGGCGTTAGGTTCGAGACAAGTAACCGAAAGGCACGCAAATATTTGAAATCATCGATGAGTAATTTCACTCCACATGTATTTTACATCCAACCAACGCTAAAGGGGGCATTCTCATCATCAAATCAAACTTTTATATGAATTTTCTCTACATACATACATATATATATATATGTACTATATATATATGTATATTAGGTCCTCATGATGTGCAGGCAACGAAGCTTCCTTCCCAGGTGTTGTACCGTCTACGGATGACGCCACTTAGGCCTGTCTTTTCACACAGGAATTGAGATAGCCGTGCGTACCAATTACCGCAGCATTAGTTTGCACTTCATAGTACAATACTCAATGGCTGTAGAATTCGTGACGTATTCTGGGAAGCCCAACTGAGTGAGTGAAATCACAAGCCAAGAATTACGAAGTCTTGAGGTTTATCAACGAATTGCGGTACTACACGTACAAAATATGTATATGAAAGGATACAAACCTCAGATTATTGGGGTTTCCGTCTAATTGTTGCACGAATTGGTGCAAGTCCAAAGGAAGCCCAGGAGAGAACAGCGAATCGTTCTGAGCTAACGACAAATGTGCGTGTACAGCACATAGTAACGCGTGAAAAGTTCGTCAAACTTGGTTCGGCATGTTAAGGGTCAAAAGTTCATAGAGGGTTGTGGGTGAATAACGAATAAATGAGACAGACGCAGAAAACAGTGTGTTCAGGCAAGGGAAGAATTTGACCGGGAAGGGGGTACAATGACACTGTAATGAGCTAAACAATGGTTCCGTGCCTTCAATGACACCTTTTTCAAATATCTAGATAACATTTCATCGAGCATTCTTTCGGATTCAGCTGTGAATAACTTATTTTTACACTCTGAGTGTCCGCAGTCTATCTAAACTGAATTCTGTTAGTCCTGTAAATACTTAGCCATTGGTCGTGACTTTTGTTGCATGTACCATCTCATCCAGTTGCCAAGACGAGAGGTCACCAGAACTCTGAGGCGGCTGCTCCCGAAGCTAAGAGGGAAAGAAGCTCCATGCTTAATTTTTGAAAGGCTATTTAGTACAACTACGAATTCATCTGCATTTAGTCAGAAATCTACGGCTGAATTTTTTCTGATAGGATCCTGACGAGCCACCCTTTGGTGCACTACGACCGCATAAAATCAAAGATAAACCAAGATCACAAATGGGGCAGTTCTGGTCACTTACAAAGATTGCGAGTTTTACCTAAGTTGTGACGTGTGTATCTTACGTTTATAGCCTCTGAGCACCTCTGAATGCCTACAGCCACCATATACTTCAAAGGTCATTAAGTACGCCAACTACTGGTTATAAGTAAGGTACTTGTATAGCATGTCGGTCAAACCAGACTACGTCAGACGAGTGTCAACACATAATCATGGTTTCTTATTACTAATGGAAACCTTGTTAAGCTCCGTTTAATATACCGACTTCGGCCACCGCCTTGCTTCAGATAATGGAGGAAAACACGCCGAAATTTTACCAGTTGCTGAACTTTAACCATACCGTTGAGTATAGTTCAGGCTGGATCTCCCTGAAATGATGTCCTGTGATTGACAAGATCTCATTGGAAAGGAGAATAAATGCAACACTCACTGGAATAACTAAGAACCCTGTGTATATAACGCCCTCACCAAAGGAACTTAGAAGCAGTCGATTGGATTTCACCCTTTCTGAACTGCTGTTGGTTAGAAGCTACAAAACGAGGAACATATGAAGACTCTGAAAACTGTTAAGTATCGAGGTTGCTGAGTTTGAGTTTGACTGAAGGAAATTCTTTATGGTTCTCTCAGCGATATTCGCTGCCACAACAACAACGAATACAGGTGTGGCGCATATTGGATTTATGGAGTTCGAGTGACTGGCTCTAACAAGACAATTTCAGGTTTAATAGTTCCTGTTCGAAACAGCATGTTTTGTTGTTAAATATCCCACTTTGCGCATGCAAGGGGTTAAGTAATTTCGTCAGCAGTTGGTGTCACTCCACATTCACAACCTTGCTTTCTACGATACTAGATAGTAAGTGCTGGTTCACGAGTACATCATCTTTGGGCGGAACACAATCTATGAAATGTAGTTTTCCAAGCATTCAACAACAGTTGGTCTTATGTGACAAAATTGACAGCTGGCAACATGTATATTTAGCGACGCCGCCCACCTTTGTTAACTGTTCGCGCTGGGCCAGGGCATCGTATTCCAGATGAAGACGTAACAGTTTCAAGCTATACTGTTCAGTGGGGTTCCATGAAGCGTAACTGCTCACAGACCTATCCTTGCAGGCCTTCCAACCATACGCTATCGGTAGGAAAATTGGATCCATCGGGAACTGTTTGGATTAGGAAATTGAAGGGGCATTATATAGAATAGTGGCAACCAAAGTGTCCTAAGTACATTCCAGCTGGCTTGTCGGTCGAAGTTACAGGTAAAGATGAGGTGTTCGCGGCCTGTCACAGGCTTGTGGCAGGTTTCCCTTGTTAATGGCTAAGATACCTGGTCGTAAATGACTGGGTTATACCATTGAGGAAACTCCATGTTTTGTCAATTTCGAGCTAGCGAAACCTGCGAAAAGTGCTTTAAGCCCTCTCGTGACATAACTTGCTTAATACAAGGCACTCTAAAGCACTTCGCAGGTCTTGGGACTCATCTGTCAGCCTTATGTGTTATGTGACCAAACTATATTTATTGTCCAATTGTGTCCAGTTGTGTCCAGCTGGCAAAGTTCACTTACTTATAGACTAATTTACTTTGAGCGTGAGATTCAACTGAATCTCTATTATATGGTTTACTTTCAACCCTGAGCTTCACGCCATTCACATGCTTTTTTCCATTTCACTGACCTTTGCTCATTCGTAATTAAAATATTAGCAGCATAGGCCATACCGAATAAGAATTAACTTGCTTATATCTGACCGGCAGATGGTGTCTTTGATGTGCTTGAGAGAGGTATTTATCTGTTTATTTTGACAAACCCTGTGCGAATTTACAATGGCAGTGGGAAAATCTGTGGTGTTAATTATTCTTAGATAGGCTTACCGGGGAAAACCTGCCACGAGCTCAATCTGTGGCTAGTGGACTTCTCACCGTTTCTATCCATAAAAGAACATTTTTCTGACAATTCGAAATGCAATCACCGCGCAACTGTTTCAATCATGACAGGGTGTATGAGCACGCACGCCATATCCAAAGCAATTAACAAATTTTCTTAAACAGCATGCCATATAATTTTGAAAGCCGAGCGTACCAAATATATAAACAGAAGACAGCGAACTCAAGCATTTTTGGAACAGTTCAGGAGGTTTTAGCCATTGAGTAATTTGGAGAGCACAGGAAAAGGACCGAAATTGTTGGGTAGATGCATTTTTTGGCTCGTCAGTATCAAATTACTGATAATGGGAAAGAAGTTTATATGTACGTAATGCACTACTCATAAGGATGCTGAAAACACTTCGACAGCCCACGACCGGTTTCGCCCTTCTTGGGGCTCATCAGGAATGGCGAAGTCCCCGAATTTCCGTCAATCTCATGTTATGCTCCAAACCAAATTACACGAAGTTAGAGAAATATACTCATTTGCATACCAATTTGGTTTTGACGGGAGACTCACCTGGGACTCAGCTGAATCCCTCGTTTGGAAAGAAGGTTGTTATAGCGCTTTCAGTCGCCCGACAAAAAACAGATAATCATTCACTAAGTTCGAGGACGAAGTATACTTTCGTCTTGACAAACTGTTTAATTATGGTTGGACTCACGACAAGCATTGCAATTAAATGAAACCAGTTAACAGTTCAAAGCCAAAACTTCATGTGCTTCCGAAAGACGCACAAAAACATGAAATTTTTAGGCTAGTTTTATCCATGTCAAAGTCTCCAAAATTAGCTCACTGTTTAATCAGTATCTTAAAATCAGTTATACACAATAATTATGTTTGCAGCACTATAAATTTACAAGATTTTGATGAAGTTCAATAGGAATGTGAGGCTAAAATGTGAATATCTTTTCTCCGTAGTTGTTAAGTTCCCGTTTTCCTATTTTCCCTTGCCAGAAACCGCCGGCTTTCTATGTGAATTTATTAGTTCAGCTAACGTGAGTATTGTCGTTCTAAGGAGATCCTTAAAAACCTACGTCTCCTGCTCACCAAGAGTGTCAATTTGAAACTTCAAAATTCGTATTTTAGACAAACAGATGGCTAGTATTACGTAATCGCTAGGCCTTACTCTGGCAAATGTCTTCATGGCCATTATTGAAAGACGGCTGGCTGATCTTGAATCCAGCCTACTATAAGGACTATGTTGACGATACCCTGGTCTTAATAATACTCGATCAAGCTTCGCCAGCACCTATGTAGAGGAAGTTGACAGTAACCTTTCATATTTGGAGGTGTTCATTATTCGTAAGCTCGATGAATTGGTCAGGCATAGTATTTACTTGAAATCTACTTGGTCGGGTAAATACATTCATGCCCCCAATCTCAAACCTATGAAGCTGAAAGGCAACGTTTTCCAAACTTTGTTCCCACGTGCACACTAGATTGCATCTAAACTGATCTAGGAGTTATCACAAAAATACTAATGAGAAAGCGGCACGTGGGACGGAATACAGCCGTGTAGTAGTAACAATTTCAGTAAGTTTCCGCGTACCGTTCCTTCAAAGAGAGCAATGCAACCCCTAGAACCACCTAACTTTTAGTCTGAGCGCTTCAGGGGACACACGACATTGCAGAATAGGGGCTACTTAGCCAGACTGAAGGGTTACTGCTACATTTAACTCAGGGAGGTAAACCTATTGGAACCAAATCCTTTATGTAAATAGGTCTAAACGAAACTGCTAATTAAGTTACATAGATGAAACACATAGGTTCCCATTGCTCGAAAGAAGGAGTACTCATGTTTCTGGATCCAGAATTAGGTAGCAGCTGAAAACCTGACACGTTTGCCTGGACTTCAGCCACCGCAGTCATCCACTGGATGATATCTTTTGGCTGAAAGCCATCAGTTGGGTTTGACCTCAGCGTTTAGCATTCTTGTTAATGGTTGAAACTTATGTCTTCTGAAGTTCGCCGAGGCCGCACCTATCAGTCGATTGAAGTCATACATTTGTTTTCAAAAGAAACTCGGTTCACCACTCGGATCAATAAGTTTTTGACATGACTGTTCACGTTATCATTGAGTGATTAGCACACAACCACCTCCTGCCTCTTTTGGGCGCACTGCAGACATCTTTTTCCCAGGTATTGGTAGTTTAACAGCGGTCAACCACTGCAAAACGTGCGCATCAGTCGCTTCGTTTTTACCTTCTCTTGCAAAGCCATAGAGTGAGAATGGCGAATGAATTTTATCGTGGGCCTGTCCATTACCCTGTATTTTCCATAGACACTTGGACTGGTGACTTGCCCAACTAGCGTCGCTTGTATTCTGCAGAGATATAAATTTCCAAACGACCAACTAAGGTTTGATGCCAATATTCAATAAAACTTGTTCAGAGGATACAGGAGCTATATCCGCTACTCAGTTAAAAAATTCCGAACAAGCTCTCAAACGAATATGCCAAAATAGAGAAGCTCAAAAGCATTTCAGCGGATCAGTTTCCTTCAGAACTTCTGGCAACCACAGTGATTACGGGGAAGCTGCGAAACCAAGTAAATTTTCGTTCGCATAAATTTGGTCATTGTACTATGGGGACCATGAACCTCACTTCAGCAGAATGTCTGACATACTCTTTCGCATTAGCCAACCAGTGGTGCGACACAAGTTTGAAACTGAGGATGAATGGCACTGTCAAGTTACCCCAAAACAACCACGGCATTTTGGTCATCTACAAATGAGTCAGGTGGTGTCCGATTCCGTCCCAGTCCATTTAATCACTTGAAAATTAAAAAGGTAGCAGCAAAACAGACGGTGGAATCCAGTAATTTGTACTATTGTCCCCTTTATTTCAGCGTTGGACTTTGAAGCTACCGTGGCGTGGTTGAGTAAATGGGACTACATATTTTCAATCCCATTCGGAATATGGAAAGATTTCTCGAACGTATGCAAAGGCATGAAACCAAGCTGTCCTTTCAAAAGTGGTGTCGAGGATAGAAGCGTGGCATACAGGGTAGCTGAGGGGAATCCCATACTGTGAATATTTTCCATATACATGCACGTATTTATTTCAATGACCCATGTGTTTGCCTTACCAATAGACCAAACCGAATAGCACTGGTGATACTAGGTGTTTTCGAGCAGCATGCTCCTATGATCACATCATACAAACACTGTCGGCGAATACAATTCTTTCGAAACGGCGAGCCTAAGAAGGTTTATCACTACAAACTCTGGTCGTCCGTCTATTAGTGGTGCAGCAGTGGGTGAGATATAAAAGTTGGCATGTGATGGAATCCGGAAGCACCCGGAATGTACAAAGTTTTCTCATGCGCAGAAAGTATGGACAAATTAAGGACTTCGGCGTCAGATCGAATTTATGAAAAACACCGTCCTGGCTCACTATATACTAAACAGCAATGTCAGTCGCCATGCACAAGTGTCGAATACGTCCACAGCGGAGCGGACATGATGAATAGATAGAAACCAGTGACAATTAATCTAAAAGTTCCGGAACAGCAGTTGTGTTAGGGGGTTTCAGAAAGTCCCAAGGAGGCTAAAAAGCACAACAAGCTGGATCACTCTAGTAAACTGAGGTTTAGAAAAAACGTTAAAAACAAAGTTATGACAGTAACGCTCCAGTACTTACCACTGTTTTGTTGGTGTTCATGATGATGATGATGATGACGATAAGTAGCAAAAGGTAACAGCTTTGAATATGGGGCAACCAGTCCAATAGCAGACCTAGCGAAAGGGGGGGAATCGGAGGATACAACCTGGAATAACATATGATTCGATAAAAAACAATGAATTCATAGCCAGTGGCATGCAGTGTTGAGATGTGGATGTGTGGAACTTCGTTCGCCTCATGCTTCAGTTTCATCACTGGCAGTCATCCCTGACCGAGACAGTGAATAAATCTGTTATGGTTCCTCGAAGATCACAGATGACAGTCACATATCAAAGCAGCGGTCCCGTTTCACTGAAGAATATGGAACATGTAAACGATGACTGATGATGATGAGATGATTGAGGAATCCCCAAACAACCTGACTTGGTGAAAACACGGTCCCTAATGCTTGATCTGGCAGTAATGCCTGATACGTACCGCTATCGAGTTAAGATCAGGTACATGACAGCAGACAAATGTAACCACATTAAGGTCCTATTGCATTCATTTTTGGATGATTGAGCAGAAGGTGGCTTCTGTTAACTTTTAAAAGGAGTTCCACAAAAACAGCGCAAGTGTTCGTAGTCAGAAAGGACCGTTCGGGCAATTTTTGCCACTGAGACATCCGCATGCTATTAAATCTCATCATGAGGAACAGAACGAAATCCGAACATACCATGTTGAAGCCTGTTGTAGGGTGAATTTTAACAACCCTGATCCTATAAGCAGCCAATATACTTGCTAACAACCTGGATGACCTAAATCAAATGACCGGAAAACCTAAGACGATCTTTTGCTGTGGCCTAAATGGAAAATAGTGGGAATGAAATAGGAGCGATTCAATCGCAGATGATTTGAACTATTAAAGCGCCCTATCACAGCCTGCAGTGTTTAGCCCAGAGTTGGGAGGATTTCCTCAAAGCCTGATGACCACACATCTCATTGTGGTCATATTGATTGTGCCTGCACATATTAATGATGTTTATTGTGACCTGATATACCATGCTATGCAGTATTATACAAATATTACTAGCACTGAGTCACTAGTGCGAGATAAGAGGAGAAAAGATGAGGAAAGGGTAAAGACAAGGCTGAACGCAAAGTCTAGGTTGTTTTGCTGAAGAACCTCAGTTTCGGACATCTCGGTGTAACCGATAATAGAACCAAGCTGACAGCAAGTCATCTTACACGGCAAATATTAGACAACCGGAATGACGGCACAAAATAAGACAGCGCGGTGACTGGCAGTTAACTAATAAGAACAACGGAAAACTGGCGGTGAACTCAACGTCTGCGTGCGATAGGATGGGGAATTTATCGGGCACTATGAAGTTACACGGAGCCCTTACCATTGACCATACGGGTAGGTTGGACGTGGAAAAAAACAGGCAGCAGATATGACAGCTTACTGTTCCAGTGAATGCATATCCTATGGTATGATACGAATGGAAAATTCTTCATCTGCCGAGGTCACCTCATGAATCGCCCCGCGCCATCTGCGCATCAGAATATTCCTAATGGACGATTTAACCGGGCTTCGAGTGCCTTACCATCTCTTAATCCTCTTCAAATACACCTATCTGTTGGGCAGCAAACTGGCCAAACCAATAATAGATTGATGGCGAAAATATATCACTCAGAATTTTTAGACAACGAGGAAATCCTGAATTTTTGCTAGAGATTTCAGCCTACAGATGAAGTTGAGCTATATCGAAAAGTCTAGAAGGACTATACAGCTATTTTCCAGCAGTGACTATCTCACACATCTCTAGAGGGATCCAAACTCGCCACCTCCGTAAGTCAGGGATCTGGGCCGAATCATGTTAGGTGAGGCATGGTAGGGGTAGTTAGTCGAGGTGATAATCAACCAATCGTGACCGAAGATATAGTGTTTCGCTACTGAATGCAGATTTCACAAAAAATCGTGTGATGCGCACTGATGTTCGGCCCCAACAAAGCTATACAGCTGTCTGCTTTTTAATTAAGGTTAATTGCACATACAAGTTAAAGCCTTTAGTGAATAACATACCACCGCAAGGCACATGATTTACTGGAATGAATGTTGGACTGTCACGAAACTGGTTTGTCTGTGTGATACACACTCAGTTAAAGGACAGTATTCACAGTAAGTTGATTCGTCACACGCTTAAGCCTTGCAGCCACAGTAAGTTGGTATAGAAATGTGTCGGCAACAGAAGAAGAAATCGCTTTCAAGTAAGGTAGATTGGCTTGTTGAAGTCCGAGGCACTACACTTACATGGCTATGCGAGGACGGCGATGAATTGTGGGTGGATTTCTATCGGTCCCACAGGAGTCCAGTAGGCCATACTAAGAATACCACTAAGAACACTAAGCATTGCCACAATTTGTTCGGAAAAGCCTTTATATACTGTACTGTACTGTATTGCCTTATACACAAACTATTTTTTATAGCCATGCTGCATCCTATCTGATCCCGTACCATACTATACCACACCCTAATATTTTGCACTTTACCACACCATACTATACTGAATTACACTAAATTATTGTACACGATACTGCACTATACTATTGTGTGCGAGACCACACTATAGTATGCTACACTGTACCATACTGCACTGCATTACGCCCTATTAGAATATACAACACCAGACTACGCTTTGGTTTGCTATAACTTACTATACTGTACTCTGTCCTGCTGTATCATTCCATACTGTATGAGCTATTAGTTGAGGGAGTGAACAGTCTAGGCTATGTGGCTAGCCGTCATATGTTTACTGATTTAGTTGGTCTGGCAAGCTTTTCGTCGACATTCAGTGCTTTGTATAGAGAAGCGGTGAGTTTGCGTCAGTGACAATGGGTTGAACGGCGGCGAACGTGTTTACATTCCTTCGCGCGGCTTTCAATCAAGTTTCGTTACCTGGATGGGTAGTTTCATTTAGTCACCCGTGAGCTTGTGTTTTAGTTGGTCGTCATCCACATGACTAGTGGGTCCGTTTCACGCTGACGTTATTTCGAGTGGACTCCTGTCTCATGGTTCGCTGATTAGCTAATTGAATTTATTTGAATGTTATGGTTGGATCGCTTGTCCTTTGCATGAAGTAATGCGTATAGTGCGTCCAGTTCGATACACCGGTTGACGAGATCCGTAGCACAATGCCATGCTACTTGCCTGTTGTGTGTTTCTGCGTGGCCTGATTTTAAGCCTTTCATAGTTGGAGTTGCGCTCCATTCGATTTTGTGTATGGATATCAAGGGCAGTTGATCATATCTTTTGATTGAAGCATCAGGTTCTTTCACGCAGGTAGATAGTTTTTGACGCGAAGGGGACGATAAAAGTCTGCGGCCTCAAGCAGTCTGAACACCGCTGACTAGCAATTGCGATTCGGATACCAGCCAGTCCTATATTTGTACACAAA
Organism: Opisthorchis felineus; assembly: GCA_004794785.1. Taxonomy (NCBI): domain Eukaryota; kingdom Metazoa; phylum Platyhelminthes; class Trematoda; order Opisthorchiida; family Opisthorchiidae; genus Opisthorchis; species Opisthorchis felineus. Next base: position 555,121 of record SJOL01006875.1, on the reverse strand, counting down.
TGTGTTTACGTGCATATTTATCTGTATCTACACATCAGCTAACCATATGTATATATATACCTATTCAGAATGTGTGCTGAACCACAGTGACATTGGATTTGCCTTTGTCTAAATTCCAGTACAACAACTCAATTGAAATAACTCTGTACGATTTAAATACTTACGGGATAGCATGTGTCCTACTGAAAATGACCGTCATTTAGAGGATGCTGCATTTATCTGTAATAGTAACAGGACATAATTAATTTGATGGTTTGCGATCAGCCCGGATACAGTTTCCTGTGCTGATATTTTTGATCTTCCGAAAGAAAGTATTTGAAGTTGGAATATTCCGCGTCTTCTCAGGCGAGAGATTCTTGATTGATGAGTTGTTTTTCTCACTTTATGTTTGGCGCCTCTTGCTCTGCAACTCCTTTTGCCCGTCCCATACTCTATCAGTGTGTGGAAACATCAATTTTAGATTCTTCGCTCTGTATATTTGCTCCAAATGGCATAGAACTGTTTCAAATTGAGGCAGTATTCTTCTTTTATGAATCTAAAAATGCGGATGTGAGTGCATTACATATTTGGTCATATCTCAAAGCAACATACATAGTGTATCTAGCAAGGAAGTGTCTACATTACATTTGCCACTGAAAAGTGAGATCAGCAACTGGCTTAGGTCATTTTCGTAATTAACATTGAAACATTCTGAATGACCTGGTCCATATGAATATAGGTTGATTTTTCTAACAACGTAGGATTCACCCAGTGATGGAGACTGAGCAAGAACGAACACAATTTCCCCGGTATCGGAATTTACTGTATCCCGTTTCATTACAAGTTATTTTTTGTTCAACTGATGGTCGACTTATAAGCATACCGAACCAGTAATCTAGCTACTTTCCCAACTATTTATCTATCTATCTATCTATCTATCTATCTATCTATCTATCTATCTATCTATCTATCTATCTATCTATCTATCTACATATCTATCTATCTACCTATCTATCTATCTATCTATCTATCTATCTATCTATCTATCTATCTATCTATCTATCTATCTATCTATCTATCTAATCTTCTATCTATCTAGTTATCCATCTATCTATCTACCTATCAGCCAACCAGTCTTTTTATCTATCCATTTGCCCACCTACACATCTGCATGCATACAAGTACTGCACTGAAGGTTCCACCACCACACAGCACCACACCTGCAATCTTGTCAGTTTTGCTTTCTTCATATTATGGTTAAAATGGTTATAAATGGGAATGATTTGAAGGGCCGAAATACCCATATGTTTCGTGGACTGCTATCAATGGTGGAAGGTACTGTACGTTGTCAGCAGTGTGCTTTTCTCTCTCATCCATTGGTTCATCTTCTGCCCAAATGTTACGTTGGCTGTCACCAGATTTGGCCACTACGTTAGAAACATTGTCCGCTATATGATGCCATAACAAAGTTAGATCAGTGACCGCTCTGAATAAACTACCTATTCAAATGCAACTCAGTAGTCGAGGGACTGACGTTTCTCTCGTACTCGTCAGTGCTGATTTCAAACTGGGTGACACTAACCTGAATTATTCCTAGTTCGGAACTTCGGAATTTTTTATAACTTACTGAATCTGCCGGTTCAACTATCCTAAGATGTGTTCCATATCAATATGCGCTAGCTCAAACATTACGCGAGTATACCAGTAACGTACGGATATTTCCGGACTGCAAACGTTTCTCTCAGTCTGCATATTTAATTTAATTCCTTTACCGTGCACGATAGCGTAAATGAAAGTGCCCTCGCGCACTCCAGTGGTATTTTCTCCAAGGTTTCAGCTTATGAGCTGTGAGTAATCTGCTTCCGATAGGAGACGAACTGAGCAATGATTACGCACTGTGGCCTCCACACCGAAAACCCCGAGAAACGAAGCTTGTAGTGAACCTAGGAAATAATCCAACATTCTAGATAACGGGATCAGGCTACCTAACTACACGAATAATGCATAGTAATAGACTGTTTCCTTGGAAATCTAAGAAGAGTGATGAAATAGCTAAATTCTGCAATTGGCAAAATACTCTCACTTGCAAGTTAACTTCCGTACTACTTCGCTGGCATCAAACCAATGCGTTTGGAAAAGGTTCACTCAAAATACCCGACCTATAGTCACCTTTCGGAAATGCTTATAGAATGAGTTTTGGTATGTGATAATGACCTAGGTCGTCCAACCACAGAAGTCGCTTAAGCTCAATAAGAGATGCCAGGTTACGTCATCAGTGGGTGCGTAGTTCCAACCGCCGATAGAACGCACCAGCTTTTCTGATAAGGACTACGACGAGCATTCGCCTAGTGGCAAGATGAAAACGAGAGTTTCATTGTTGTTGTAGTTTTTGCTTTGTTATTGCTGTTGTTGTGGATGCTGCATTATATCGGCTTTGTTTTGTTCATGGGACAGGCTGTCGCCAAACCTATCGTGAATTGCACAGAGCGGTTTACAAATCAGTCTTATGAGAAAAGCCCGGGGTGATTGATTCCAGCTCCGTGAACAATGTTTTTATCGTGAATGTTGATCAGGCGTCAGTTGATCAGCTTGCCGAGCTTGGCGATAGTCTTGTACGAGGGAGATATGAGAAGATTTGGTAATGTTCAGTAGATATTTCGTTATGCCCTGTAACTATCTCGTCACTGAGAGAGGTGGCAGGTGTGGAAGAACAGGAGACCACACCGCAAGTCTATAAGACAATGGTCTTACCTGCCTCTTTTGCGCCACATGGTTGTCTGCCACGACGCAGTAATTGATGATTGTCTGTCTTGTCAGCGCAATAAACGACAAATCCTGCGGGTCCGAATCTGAGAAAGGTAATTTTCATTCAGACCTGTTTTAAGTTTTACTGAAAATCGCCCCTCTATAGTTAGTAGGATCCATTAAGAGATGGTCACACGGAGTAAACTGGGGTCATCCAAGTTTAGGCTGAAGTCAGTTGCCGTTAGTGCTATCCAATCCAACGCTTGTATATTTATGGACATTCTGATTGTCCAATTATAGGGGTATTCTCTCAGTTACATTCGTTCGACGATCAGGCAACCTGGAGCAAGTTAATAAAATAAGCTGCCTCCAGAATGTCTCTATAGCTTAACAGTACCAGCAGGGACTGGACAGAGAGCTACTTAAAAAGTGGGGACAATAGGAATGGAAGCCTTTCGAGTAGAAATCTGGGAGTGGGAGCATCTTTGTTCTCAGGTCTTAAGAGCGGCTGCACGAATTATTCACTTCGAGGAAATAAATCCATTTTATCATCATGATTAGAGGCTTCGGTTGCTACCAGATTAAATAAAGCAGTAAAAATGCGACCACGATGGGTTGGTCAGATATCGGCAGCGCCAGATATTCAGGAGCCTATTAAACGACGAATTGTTTATGTACGACTGAAATCTACAAACTGAAGGAGGTTCCTGCAAAAAACAACAGGTTCCTTCTTTCTCGGGTGAGTCTGTCCAACGATCAGTGAAATTTCTTTCCGAAGAAGATGAATAAGAAATTCATTAAAAAACCAGGACGTCAAGCGATACGTTCTCCTTCCATTTAAAGCGGAGTACGATAGTGATGTTGGTTGACATAATTGCTGTTTAACCTTATCCTTGATGATTTTTTAGAAGACGCGTCGTAATCTCTATTTCCTGTGTACGTCGGCGTGACTCCATGTAACATATCGGAGACTTGTACCTTGCGAATAGTGCTGTTATACTTACTGACACTTAGTTCATCATACAGAACTTCCTTCATAATCCTGCTACTTCTGCCCATTGCCTTGGAATGCATTTGGCATCCATCCAAACTACAAAAGGAAGCGAATGTAGACAAAACAGGCTGGAAAAAAGAAACCGTGTATTGTCATGCTGGCGACGCGGAATAAAATATTGCACGGGAAGAACCAAACTTGTTTGTTTGAAAGACAAAACAAACCAAAACGCACCACTGCGGATGAGAAATATGCGGTAGACCCTGACCAGAAAACTGCAACCGCAGAAGACAAAGTCAATTCCTGTTACCACCACTGTTCAACCTTTTGTACTCATATACATTCTTGCGCATGCGATGGGATTGTTGTTGTAATCATACAGGGCTATATCAATTGCACCCTCAAACTGGAATTTTAAAAAAGAATACACACAGAATTAGTATGATACGATATAGTATGTGTTGGTACAACATGTCATAATATATTGTGATATAATATGATACGATTTGGCACGACACGACACTATATGATATGAAGTGATATGATATGGTATATACACATAGGTATAAATTTCCAATCAAGTCTAGTAAATCGCGGAGCTTTCATCGGCCCTTTTAAGCTAATCGCAGTAGATGATTGCGCAAATTATTTTTGGGGATATCAGTATCCCCAGAAACTGGTTACACTCCTAGTTATTGCTTATTTTATTTTCCTGAAAATTTGAACTTTAAATTCGACGCGTTTCCACCAAGTTGCGCCTTATTCCAAAAGGACCGCGCTTCTTTCCTATTGGCCAGTTGGACTTTGCGTGTGCTAACGAATTTATTGTTCCACAAGGTCGCTCAAAATGTATATATTCGACGATGCTCCCGCTGCACTTCGCCTTTAGTTGAGGCAATGAAACCTCTCCTCCGAAGGTCCGGTCTTCTTCTGTCCGCGCTAGAGGTGGTTGGGCTCGCGTCATAGCTGGAGATTTGTGCGCTCGTTTTCAAGTCGTGTACAGTAGTTGAACGTAACCGTTCAGATACATAATGATTGAACTACATCCCACAACGTAACTGTAGACGAAAAAATGCTGTGCAGTAAGAGCATCTGTTGGCTGGTCAACGCATTCATAGTAATTTTATGTAAGGGTCTTCAAGAGTGGTTTCAAGTTGGCTTTTTTTTCGTACAGGCTACATGAAGTTCTGTGCAGGGCTGGAAATTCTAGATAAGAAACGATTAGAAGGGCCACTGTTGTGTTGTAATGTCGAAGGTAGACTTTTGACTCCGCAGGTTGCCGATAAATGGGGGCACCAAAGTGTTGTCAAAAAATGTGGAATGCACCAAGTGGGATGCGTAAAATCAAGCAAGTGGGGAAGCATGGATGGCAGAGGGAGCACAACTCCTAAATACAACTAGGACATTTAAATTACTCATTGAATCACATCGGTATGCAATGGGAGACCAGCCCAGGAATTGCTGAACGGGAAACATACAATTCACTGACGTCAGCCATTGGACCACAAGACTAAAATTTAAGGACGCTTGAGTGGCTGCCAATCGGCAGTATATCGTTCAACGAACCAACGAAGTAGTTTTGTCTGAACTCGAAAAGTTCCTCTGGAGTAGTGTGGACGATCAGTAGGCTTGCCAAGGGGGGGTTGTTTGTATTAGAAAACCGTCAACCACTTAGGTTACAAAACCGATTTATTTGTGTGTACGTACATAAGAGTATAGCTAGAATCAAGAACGCGGTACCACAAAGAGCTATGAAGTACGGTGTATATTTAGCTGCCTGGCATGCTTGAGTTCAGTTTAACGCTGCGCATGTAGCCAATAGGACATCGTCGTACGCCATTGAATTTCTGGTATATCATGGGGTAGTACTGTGCAGTATAGTGCAGTGTAGTTTAGTGTAGTGTAGTGTAGTGTAGTGTAGTGTAATTTAGTGTTGTGCAGTGTAGTGTAATAGATCGTAGTACAATGTGGCATATTCAGCTTCTATAAGCGTAGGAAAATGTTGTAATGAACAGCATAAGAACGTATTTGCTACATCATGACAGCAACTTAGATTTTTCAGGCGAAAATATTTGACTGATTTAGTGTGGGTTCCATACGGACTTGAAGGTTCGTAGTCCCATAGAGTGGGCGTCAGCGTGATGCTTTCCATGGTAGGCGCATGTTTAGATGACAGTTATTGATTGGACAGTCCTTCTGGATCTCAAAATTTGTTTCGTTCTATTTTTTGTGAAGGCATGTGTTTAGAAAATTAAATAGCTTTACGTAAGCCTATTGTTTTCATAAGATTAATCTGTTGGTTTCATTGATCCTACTTGTGTGGTGGTCAAAATCTTCCAGAGTCACACGTGCTCTTCGAATTAGGCGATCAGTTAGGTTATTATTTCCATAAATGCATCATTTGCGAGAAGTAAGCAAGCGTACGTTACACCATCTCACAAAGTAGCATCTTTTTCTCATACCGATGCCTCTAATGGTATTATTTCCGCTTCGACTGTATGCTTGACAATGGCTTTGATGGGACATGTTGGTTTTGTGTCTTTGCACACATCTGAAAACTTCTTCCACTTCCTCGCATAATCCTTAAAGTTCATGCGACTCCATTTAGCCGTCCATATTATGGCATTCTCGTAATCCCTCCCTGAAAAGGAAGAACGAAAATACAAATTCCTAAGAATTTCGTCATTAGTTTTTCTGCCGTGCATTTAAAAGTATAAATGATGTGAAATGGACATCGCGTTTCTTGGTGGCATTTGAACACTCTGGAAAAGGTCATCAGATCAATTTAAAATTACATTAATTGGCATTGCTGCATTTATACAGGTAGATAAGTGTGCCTCTCAACTAGTGACTTATACAAACTATTTTGTTAGACCTTTTTTCTCGTCAAAGTGCCGAACGTTTTCTTGAAGTAAGCTGAAAAATATGCAAACGGAAATCTAGTTCAGTTGGTAGTTTCATCCAGTAAGTGCTAAAATGCCAAAAATCACGTACATTGAAGGTTTTTGCTTTTTTCACTATTAGGGACTGACGAGATTAGGTATAATTCCGGTGTCTTTCCGGCGAATGACCCTAGTGATAAATTGCAACCTGCAATAGTCAGATTTCTGTATGCAGATGCAAAGAATTTGAAAGGTAATCTTGGTCCCTGAAAATCTAATAGGCTTGTAATTGCGGTAAAATTGGAAGCAAATCTCGAGGTACACAACAGGCTGTTTGTGTAATCTACATGTTATATTTATTCAGTGACATTGGTGATGCTGCCAGAAAACCGGTGTCTGCAGAGCCAATGTGTGAACGAAAGTTATTTGGTAAGTTCCAGCGTGACCAGACTTGTGATGTTAGTTTTGCCGCCAGGAATATCATGGCGTTCGAACCCACATCTGCTAACCGGTGCTATTAAAACCTGTCATGAAGTTTTCTACCGTCACCCGCATTCCATGGTAGGGTCTACTTTAGTGTAGCGTTTTAACTCTGTCTCAGCTCATTTTAAATGAAGTAAAAAGTCACGCATTCCAGTTGCCTTACGAGACGAGCTGGAAAAACGAGTGACATCGAATGAATTACTCACAACGTTGAGAAAAAGTACGGTTTCAAGATATATTTTGAACACATAAACAAGGGGGAAACCAAAGAAGCAATGCTTTGGCAACAGTTTTGCTTGCTTCGCAATTTGGGCTAGATAGGGCCAAAGCAGCGCTGATACTACACCAGTCAAATAACACCATGGACCACATACCTGCCTCATTCAATCACATTAGTCAGATGAGGGTTCTGTAGATTCGGGAATTTCGCTGCCTGCATTTCCCACATTGGTGTCCCCACATGTTCGCGTGACTGAGAGAATCTGGCATAAACTTCTACACCAAACGGTTCGGACTCTGATCGTGAACAGGACGCGTAACATAGTTTGTTGCTCAACGGCCTTTCATGTTCACGTGACATTCGCTTCATGCTGCAATCTTCAGCTGTGTAAGGTGCGTTGCGCCGGTGGTTTTAGAGGCCGAATGTTATGAAGAATGCCTTCACTTTTTGGATCTCAAGGCTCCAATACCACACAGCAATAGTATCAGACAGTATCGGACATAGCGATCCTTATGAAAAGACATCGCCGTTGATTTCACTGGTGTGCCACTGTTGCTCGTAGCACACGGTACGGTTCTGTACTGTACCGTACTGTGTTGTGCTATATTATACCACGCTCCACTCTACCATAATATAAGGTGCTATATTGTACTGTCCCACACTCCTACTACTAGCCCATACTATGCAATACTATGCTTTACTGTAGTACATTATATTACTCTATGCTATAATGTCTTTTACGATACTATACCGTACTACGCCGTACCACATTATGGATCTATTCAAAATAACATTGATCCGGGAGAGTTTTCCTTGTTCTATCCACTTTTTCAACCATGTTAGCAGCATTTACTTGACTGCCACAATTAAGATTATGTCGATTTTGATTGATGCCAGTAATTTCATCTCTCTAATTGGGGGTCACTCTCGAGTCCTTAGCGCACAGTACAGGCTTGAAAAGAATACCGAAAACTATTTCAAGTAACAACAATTCATATGGTCGGCCGCATCGTGGCATGACATTGAATGTCTTCTCCTTCTCAACTGAACTAATATAGTTTGCAGTTTTCCATGTGAAATAATACAACATTAATTTCTCCGGCCAAAGCCTTACAAAAGGCCACAATCCTGGGTATCTCAGTGAAATTTTACGGCGTAGAAAAATGCAAGTGACCACAGAGAACCTTCAAAGCACGTGTCTGTCCGATATTGTTAACTCGAAAGATAAACTCATTCGGCTGATTGAGATCCCTACTTACACCGCTTTCGGATAGCCTATTTATCGAATACCATATTAGCTCCATCAACCACTGCCAAACCATAGTTAATCGCACATGGCGTCTATAGAGAAGCCAGAGAGACGTGGATCACTTTAGCAGTTCTCTAGCTGAAATGGAAAGGAACGCTAATAATGTTTGCAATGTTGGTCTAACTCGACACTACTGGAATCACCATTACCTGGACTCACTTCTAAAGTCTATCCCAGGAGAATCGAAAAAAACTGTCAAACCAAACTCCACTCCAGTTGAGAACGGTAATTGGCCTAACGTCAAACTAACTATTTTCAGTGGCTGGTCGTGTCCATCACCAATACAGGAAAAATGTGCTTCATCGGAACAACATTTGAAAGCATTATAGGAGCTGAAAAAATCATGGATAGCATAACGCTTAAAAAGACGAAGGATCCCATGTTGTTCTTCTAAACAGGGTGTCCAATTCCAATTGGATTTTTACTGATAAACACAGGATTTTTCCCGACAAACAGTCTGATAATGGATTTTGTGGGTAATAAAGTTGTTTGAAAGTCACACACCGGTTTGCTGCATGGCCTTATTTGTCACTATGGACTCAGAATACTGATGCCCGTTGATTATCATAGTCACAAATGTATGGTCTTCTATAAAGTCGAACTTGATGTTTCTGTTGATCCTAGCTTAGTCATCAACTGCTCACCTTATTACTATTTGATTAGATTACTGGTACACGCAATTAAAACATTCTGACCAGCTATTACGGACGGCTATTTGAAAAGCACCTATAAACTTTCACCCCACTTTGTGCACACAGATATCTCTAGGGAACGAAGTGTTCATTTGAAGCACAGTCGCGTTTTCATAGATACTATGAACAATTCTAGCGACTTCAACCCACCAGAGTCCGGATAATCTAGTTCATACGGTCATAATTTTATTCCGTACCTAGACTAGCAAATTTCATTTTCAGAGCACTGGCCATGGAAAAACTGAAGATATCTGGGTGAAAAGTCTTGTGCAACATGCTTAAGCGGGAACTGCTTTGGCGTGACTTGGAAAACAGATAGAATATAATATTCAACAACTGCGTTTGTTCAAATCATAGTCAAGAAATGCACTCGTGGAAAGAAGTTAAACGTTCGTTATCAGATTTACACTCGTCCAGACAAGACCCTGCTTCCACTTATGCCTTTGAAATAGAAAACAAACCTCCTTTTTAGGATGGCTTAATCTTCTGGAATACCTCTGGTGCTTGGTCTGACAATGTCCACACAAACTTTACATTCTTCTGTTCCTTGTAGCACAATCATGTTTTCGTATAGACTCGGCTCCGTGCAGCAAGAGCGACGTGCACTCCAAATAGTCCTGCTGAGGAAACTGATTTTATAGGAAGTGCGCTGCGGTCAGAAAACTACTCTGACAGCTTCGTTGAAAATTAACCCAGAAAGCATGACAAAGAGGTAGCTTAAATCACAGTACCAAAGAAACCTGGTCATCTTCTAGTTAACCAGTTCAGCAGGGCCCTTCTCCGAAAATATACTGTAACACAATTGGTACACAAGAGTATGCCCCTGATGCTGGTCAATAGAAAAACATCGGTTTTATCAGCCATTCAAAGCGTCCCGGAATTTCTCTGGTATGGTGCCAGTACTGACTAAATTTGGAAACGCACGCATGGCAGCATCATCAAAAATGACTTCATCCAATGCTGGTTGGCCGCAAGTTGACTTTCAGCTCGCCGAAGGTCAAATGGTCACTCACCAGATCTTTAATCAAGAGGACACATATTGTCCAAACAAGATCATAGTACGAAGCAGATGATCACACGGACTAGTCACTTCAAGCGTTATTGAACCAAGCATGCACTGTGCGTTTCAGAAAGTATTAGGGTTTATTCTGAGACTGTCGTAGTTTTGGTTACCGGTCACTGTGCGATGTCATCCCACATAAACGGTGCAAATATTCCAGCAATTCGTTTCCTTAAATTCCGGTTTAAAGTTATTGCAGCGAAAAGGGTGTATGACATATATAAATATACCTCCTGCCAGTATCATCCTTACAGTCTTGTCCAAGTCCAAGGTGTCAAAATCGCCAACGGTGGATTTTAGCTCCAAGTTCCAGAGTCCATCCTACAGACAAATCGATGAATTGGCTGCAGAGTCCACTAGTCTGAATTCTAGAAAAAATCTTTGGCAAACTGATAGGAAGACGAGTGAGTGATGGTAAATCGGATTCAGCTTATTTGAAGCGTTATTCTGAGGACATACGCATCATGTTTAGCGATAAACATTGAGTTTCGTGCATTCCGTTTGTGCGGTACTCGAATGGCATTCATCCGATTCTGGCCGTAACGTACGAATAAGAAACGGTTAGTCGCCTACATGGTTGCCGTAATGCCTGTACGTTTTAGGTTTTGAACCATACGTTTAGGTGTTCATTGTCATCGCATCCTTGTACCCAGACAGACGCTGGATATACACATCGAAAGTGATTTCAGGTGACCTGGGACTACTCACAACTATAATGGGTGTAAATGGATACTTCAGCAATTCAACACAATGAGTTGAGGTCGCCGAAACTTCTTCGACAAATCACAGCTTGTGTCGCCCTGCTTACTACTAATCAGGTTGGTGCAGTTCCAAGCATCCAATAACCTTGTGCTCTAGTTGAACACCAGTGCGTACCCAAGTGGCAAAATATAGTCATTTGCAAATTGAGTTGATGTTAACGAGATGAAATTGATAGCAAGCCAAATCTTTTGTTTATGATGTTCTCCCACCGGATGTCCTGCAGAAAATGTTTATAGCAACCTTATAAGTATTGCGCTATGCCAAGAAAACATACTTCGATATTCCGAATATCGCACTCGCTGAAACACGAGGCGGTCGTTCTGCAGCACATCGGTTGGAGGATACCACTACCAAGTGATTCAGCTGCAAGTCAGTTAAATCTTCCGTTAAAAGCACCTTAATTTGCGAATGGGAGTAGGTACCATTCCCAAACTTTGGATGAATTTTACTCAAGCCTCCTTGCTACCTTCGTTTAAGGTGGCAGACCTGTTGGGCTCACAACAATTCAGTCCACGTGTAACCTCGCATAGACTTAAGTGGGTAAAACAGACAGATCAGAAAAGGCAGTATGTCCCGTTTAAGTGACACGCCTGATCACAAGCCGCTGCAGTCAACAACAGGTAGACATACATAGGCCACAAGGGTGCTTAGACCTCAGCGTTCATAATCTTTCTCGGTCGTCCGAATTCAGATAACATCGATTTAGCTGGGGCTAATGCAACCGATTGGCGCATTCTTTCATTGCATTCTCAGAATAAACTCTAATTAACCCTGATGTCAACGTAAACTTAGAATGCACTTTGCTGTCCCTCGGTGGCCGGTCAGTCTGTAACCATGTGAGAATTCCAAACTGTAGACACCACAAGACCTAATTTTTAGGCAATTGGTAACTTGGTGCTGATGTTTGAACACATAATCCGTGCATCTGCCACATTCCGTCTTTGAAATGTGTCTTCTGGATAACAACTTAATCCATGTAATAAATGGCGAAAAACGACCCACCAGGCATAGTGTACACTGTACACTGTACACGTAAAACTAGAGTTTGCTGATCACTCACAGACTTTGGAGGAACATCTCAGCGGTCTAACTATTCAACCTGGGTAGCAACAAATAAATGAATATGTGAATCCACCTGTCTAGGGTAGACATAAGGAGCAGAGTGACAAGGAATACGACGACGGGGAAACGTCGACAGAGTGAATGGCAAGTCATCGTATCCTCCGGGCGATGCATGCAATCCATTATGTACAGGCTTTCGTATAGAAATTCCAGTAGTGAGTGAGATAAGACTTAGGCCTCAGGTACAATTCACGTGCATATAGTTGAAGAGGGCAACATTTTTGATGAAAGTACGTAACACTGTAGGCTGCTAAATGGATGAGGCAACATGATCCTAATGCTTCGAAAGATATTGACATTCGTTATTTCGAACTAATCCAAGAAGAGACTAAAGGCGGGAAGTATGAAGAGATCTGAGAAGTAAAATAAACATTTTTTCTCCTGGTTATTATCAGGCTCGACCGAAAAGCCATGAAGTGCCATACATCTGTTTTATCCCTGTTGGGAGTGCGCATTTCATTCCATTTCTCTCATCTCATTGGAAATGGTGACCTCCCGATTAGACTGCTGGTGACTCTCAACAAAGATGAACTAGCCGTACGGCGCTGCTTTGATTTCCAGCTTAAATTTACAGAATCTCAATTGCAAAAATGTAAACGGTGGGGTAAATAATTCTAACATAACTATAGTGGTGGTGGATCCACTGCAATTGCTTGTGTGGTGCCCTATAGATGACGCTGAATGACTTGGCTGGATAGATTGTGTGGCCGGCATCGGTCATGTGGCTGGGGATCATGCGTTTCTCATTTGTACCGATCCAGGTTTTACCGCAGTATATAAAAGGTCGAGGGCTATTCTCCGAGACGGGTACTGAATCCCACAGAATTTGCAGGAAATTGACGAACAAATCCGCAGAAGGCCAAGAAAGAAACGTGGATCGGCCTGTGTCAATGAGAATGATGATGAGCAATCAGCTGCTCATGAGCTGCATTCCCAGCTATGGCACATTAAGTGCCCGCCCCCGACGGATGGTCAGAAAACGGAACAAACTGTAGAAAACTCTCTCATCGAGATGTCACTGAATGTATGTAGACTTTTTGGCAAGAGAATCATTCTTCCGTCTCTGGATATCTCGTTAAACATATATCTGCACATCCGTTTCCAATCAAACAGGCACCCAAACAACTAAGGCTGAGAATGAGGGTGCGTGGAAGTAAGGTGATTGAGGATGCCATAGTTGTCTGCAAACAGAATAAACAGAAAGAACACAGCTGGCGCTAATATCTACGTCATCTAAAATTCGAGCAGATTCCTCAGTTATGCTGCTCAGCTATCCTGGTGAGATGCGACTCTAAACAACTGACTGCAAACTAATTAATTCTCAGCCAGCAACTAGGTAAGAAAACTTTTCCCCTCAGTTAATAATTGGTTCAAAACGATAGGGGCGAATGAGTACAACAGAGGTAATTAAAGTCACAGTTTGAGCATTGAACCCATGTTTTTTTATGCATCAGACAACCTGTGAGGATCGACAGCTTGATCAATTGAAAACCTGACAGATAACCAACAATCAAGTAAGCAGTTAGTTCAGGGGACTCGAACAAGAACTGAATTGGATACTTTGGAGATGCATTTGAAATTAGTTCCGTTTTTTCCCATTGCATATCTGCAAACAAATTTCGTCGCTTTTCACGACTTCACTGAGTCAATTTGTGTCATTTGGTTCGATTTTTTTACACGGAAGTAAAAAGTGTGCGAGAGAACCTCTTTGTCTGTTTGCGTTTCGTTACCACTGCATATCCTGGTATTAATAGAGGTGTCTGTCGAGGATCCTAAGATATTTAGTTGAAACGGTTGTTCATTGGATATAAAACATGAAATGCAATCCCGCACGTGCTTGGCTTAATGGCACAACAAACTTGAGGGCTTTGAAGTGTGACTAACTGAATGACCGTCAAACTCTCTAGACTATTGTCTACCCCAGATGTCTCTTCCTGAGGGTTGCTATGTTTTTCACAATGAACAAGACACTTGCTAATAATAAAACCAAATCCTTACTCCGCAGATAGTAAATCGGGCACAAATGTTCCATTTTAATCGGAGAAACCGAGACAAAACGGATGTGTTTTGAAGTCTTTTGAGGATGCAAACACGAAGAACGAAGCCGCCTAAACTAAATTTGACAACGGACTTCTTTCACTGGACAAGTATCTGGCGCTTATCATCCTAGGTGCGTTGGCTGCTCAAAATGGTACACAACCTGTCTGTGCTGCAGTCAAGAATGCCGCGATATTACCAGGTGACAAGGACGTGGAGGCCATTTCCAAAAACAGTCACGACAACAGTTGCCCCTCTGTGCTTTCCTCATGAAATCTGGGTGCTTATCTCCTCACGTAGTATGAGTAAGAAAAAAGCGAAGCGGCTAAAGTTTCAGGCCGTTTGTCACCCTTTCCTTTTCATATACCGTACACAGAGCCGAGGTAGTGTGTGATTATATAAAATTCCTGTGCAAGGATCAATCGTATATTCAAGGATCGCACGCGGGAGTCTCAAAAGCTGAGGCACGCCATTTTTTTGGGTGGAACCTAGCACAGCCCTGACTATAAAAACTATCCTAAATCTTGGCTAATACGACTGTAGCTGGGGCTTCTTGTGCCCTTAATGACACACTGATCTTACCGACCGCTACTGTAGGGTACAGCTTCCTTTCCAGCGCAAGTAATCCTTGTACTGAAAGTAATGAGCTACCGCACCTCACCCCCTGTCCACCAAAAGTTGTCAGGTTAATTGATGATACAACCGTCACTCGTGATCTCAAGGGCTGAGGACTGAGACCAACAACAGCGAACCTCAAAATAAGAAGTTTGTCAAGTTAGCCGTACTGACTACTGACGAGCTGGAATTCAATGCCAGCAGGAAGCCGAATCAACCGCGACCGCATAAGTCACGTGAATCTTGCCAGCTCGTGCATTGCTCACCAAATTCTCCGTATAGTCACCCGCGAATAAAAGCCTCACCAAAAGCAATGCCCTCTGGTTGCGGGTTAAAACAACCAGGATCGTGCAGAAGTAGCAAGCCTTGCCCTACAGTCCAAGGGAACATTGAAGTCACAATCAGCAAAAATCTTTGGACAATTGCGAATCTAAGGTCCCAGAGTGTGTCGCACGCGTTTCCAGTAGCGAAACAAAACTTTCATCCACTGGATGGCGAACTGCGTCCGCCCAAACGGTTGATGCAGACTGGTTTTCAAAAGGACAAAGGACGAAGGACACAAAGGGAAAGACAAAGTTGGAACTACGAAGGCAAGAAACAAGTGGATAGGCTTCAAAGGCTCCTTACAAAACTAGCGACCGTGGTAGGCATAGAACTACTAATTCTGCCAACTTCTGAGAGTTAAACTTGACAGGAACGGTGCTGAGACCCTCGGAACCAAGATTTCACCTTATAGTGATGATTAGGCAATTAGGTGCAGCAGTGATCTTGTGGGACACGCTAGCTGGAATTCTGTTTCTTAAGGTGCAGCCAAGCAAGGTGGCCAAAGTGGAGCAGTCAGATGAAGACTGGCGAGTTACGTGCTTCTATATGGACCGACCAGTATGTTAAACTAGTTTGTCTATCTGAACAGTTGCATAAGTTCTGGCGGACTGGGGAAAAGCGAAGTAACTTCCCGAATTGGGAAGGCCAGCAGAGAGTTTGCTAATCTTCGACAGTTTTTTGTGGTGAAATGCAATCAAGCGGGCTGTCAAGGGTAGGGCGTGCGCTGCTGTATTTGGAAAGGTCCTGATTAATAGATCAGTGGTGCGGCCGCCGCGTGTAGAAGATCCTAGAAGACCCCTGTGTTTAACTGCCGGTGCCTCCGAAGCATTGCGTGGTTCTGATCAGACCGTCAAAACCAGTAAGGCTGGGGTAATTCACAGGGGTTTTGGAAAAGATAACTCTCTCTCTCGATAGATGAGCTGGCTACACTCGAGAGGTTACGGTGGTTAGGTTATATATTTCTCATACCAGAGGACCGTTCCCCACCCAACAGCTTTCTTCGTCCTGCTGTGTCGGATGGGGGCAACCTAGGAGCGAATAATCCACGACTTGATAACCAAGCCCAACTGATTGCTGCAAACAATCAATACACTAGGTCTGTGGAATAGGGAGGAACTGCCACAAAAATGCCTCTGAATGTCGTTCTGAGGGGATTCGGCTAATGCCTTTGTTATACACCCCCAAAATAGAGCTGAGAATTTTACGACGCTGGACACCAAAATCGACCTGAGTATCCGACTCCCTTCAAGTGTCTTTCTCACCGCATCACGAAAAATCGTTTCTTCAGATGATTTGGCACACTATCTGCTTTATTTGCATGAACTCTCAGACACTCAGATACTCTCAGACAATATCAAACCATTTTTTTGAATTCGCCAACCTAGCTGTCTAAGCAGAACTTAAAAAATAACAACCCTTATTGGCTACAAAAATGGTTGCCAACATAATCTCAAGCTGACGCAGCAATCGCCTAAACTATCACAAACACAGCTGGATCCGGACAAAGTTCAAGCGGGTTAAGACGGACGACAAAAGTCCAAAGTCAAAAATCAGAGAATAAAAATACGTTTGCAGCTTCTCAAACAAATAGAAGTCCCAGAACTTTCCTCTGGCGGACTGTCAAAAAGGTCAACTGATCGAACTCAAAAACGTAAACGGCGGTCTAACAGAGCACAATTTCATACACCAAGAACATCTTGGAAAAGATTGAATGATTTTTCGGACAAAATATTGTAGCTGTGACTGCAAACCGGCCGATAGCCAAAAGAAAGAAGAAAACCCCACTTAAATCTGAGGAGTAATATCATGTTAAAGGTTCAATGCAACAAATCCTACATAGGGTAAAGAGCCAGAAGACTCCCTACCGGACTACGTGAACATACGCCAGTCACGTTTCATTCATCTCCGTGCACGTAGATAAGGGTGGGGTGCACAAATTTCATTAAAATAGTTTCCACATGCAGTCTGAAGCAAGAACGATAAATGATGTGAATTCATGATAGTGTGGCACTCCAAAGAAAAAGCCACCGACAAACTCATTGAAATGGAATAGGCCTATCAAACACTGGGGACAGGAGAACTGTAAAGCTTAAAACTATACATGAAACTGCACAAGTCACTTGTAGAAAGAGAAAGCAAATCTAATTCTAAAGAATTAATGAAGCTGACCGGAGTCAAGTTGAGCAAACAAAGAAGGTTCTAACAAAGAGCATTTAAATGACCAGTCAAATTGAATGAAATCTCCAGCACAAGTATAACCTTATCAAGCACAGCCACTTTACCAAAGTTGAGAAAATCACACCACAACGAAATACGATTTGAGAATGGACCAATGGAATACAGGAAATAAAACTGCTATAAACAGAAACCGCCATCACACCAAACTAAATCCAATTAAATCAGACCACGACACAACAAAAGTCGGAAACCGACCAACTAGAACGGGAACAAAAGCGCTTGGAAAAAGCTCCTCAAAGCACTGACCGAATGCAAGGATACGGACAGCGCAAAATAACTCGGAAACGGAACAATAGGGTGCTGGTCATGCTGACAGATATCACAGCCTTTGAAAGCTGTTTAAACCCAAGTAGCTGAAGAGGAAGTGTTCGTTGAACCAAGCACTGACGGTGTCTCCGCGTGTGGTGACGACACATTTTGCAGGCTTATTGCCAAACTCTGAGAACAGATCAACAAACAACTGATGAATTCGCAGTTTAACGCACCCAGGCTAACAATAGTTGGGTGCATACAGATTGAGGACGAAGTAATAACTATTGGAATTGTGGGCATACGTCTACCTAACGAGGAGAAAACATGTGCAGTCTGCATGTGTTCTGTACGGCGCAGTTTACTAATTCTGGGTAATATCCATTTTTGGAATAGCTGCTTTGGCTGTCGGATCGTTCTGACAAGTAAACGCCTTGTTGGAGCAAAACATATTTTGACCTGTCGTATTCCTCACCAGGATGTGGTAAGTGAACATTGTGAATTCTCTTGACTCTATTATCACACCAGTTCACGGTTGAACAAAGCTTTCTTGGCGAAGGCTCACCTCAAGTCTGCTGACAAGGATATGAGTGAAATAACAGATTTGAATTCCCCATATCTTCAACCCAGTCACTATTAATATTTGACAAGAATGAATAAATCAGCTCTTGCATAAAGATCCTGCTAAAATCCTCTTAAGGTCTTGCTAAATTTCCCCAAACTAGTTTTGACGCACTCCATACATGCTTTATAGCATTTGACAACCGGTCAGTATTGATTACCCAGTTCTCGTGATTTCTGACACCAGCTGCAGTTCTACGTCGAACCTGTTGCCGTTATTTTATGGATAAATTTATGGTAAATTAGGCTTCACGAATGAGGCTCTGAGGACCTAGGCTTACATACGATGAATTTAAGCAAGCGTTGGAAGCAAAGCCCTGAATCTTGCGAACCAGTATATTTATCCCGCCATTCCTTGCTATCTATTAACAAATCCCCCTATTTATCCAAAGCGTCGTCGGTGACTTGAGTGTGGAATTGCAATTGTTGATACATCTGGTTTGTAGCAAGTAGAAAATAGATACTGAAGGCGAAATCAAAATTTCAACATGCAAATGAAGTCAGCTTTGGCCGAAAACAGGTGAACTCTGAGGCGTTTTTCTCGATGGTTGGAACCGACGACAATTCAGCATTCGACCAAAGTTAGACGACCAGAAGTGTAATAGAGCTACACACTGACACGACTCATTCATTAGTAACGAATTTCACAGCAGGTTATTGGACGGTGACCTGGTCCACAATGAACAATATCGAAGATGGAGGGTTCAGTAAATCTATGGGAATTTTCGCCAATCAGAACAGGAAACGCGGGGTAGATTGCTTTACTTTTCGGACTGGTTCGAATATACTTGAAAAATGGTCTTTATTAGAGAAAAACACTCATTTGCGAACAAATTTGGTTTTGCGAGAGACTCACCTGGAACCCAGCTGAATCTCGTTTATGATGTTTCTAAATGTATTACGTCTTTATTGAAGTTTACATGCCTTCCAGCAGAGTGTTTGCCAGCTGGATATTTTGCCTACGAGACATCTCTATCCAAAATGTACTAGTTGTGGGTTAATTTATCGAGTCTGGCAGCTGATTTGCGAATTTCTCTCCAAAATTCGAGGAACCATTGTCGGTGCGCTATTAAGTTGGATAACTAACCGCGATCATCATATGAATAACTTTTTGGCCAGTCGTTTTGAAATAGCTTGAGAATTGAATCGTTTGGGCAGCCAGACCACACCACCACAGCACCACCACACACCACCACCACCAGATACTTACCAGATCGAGTAGATGTGAGAAAGGAGTTGACTGTGGGCGCATCGCAGTTCGACCATACAACTGCTGCCTCAACACGGATGGAAAAAATCATACCAATTATGATTACGCAGTGTAACATCTTTGGTCGTATAACGGATCTATGGGAAGCCTCTCCTTGAATATATGTATTTTACACATATATGTGTACTGTGCACAAGTTTCGCAACTCACAAAACATGTTGTTGTCGACTGCAAATCATTCAATTGTCCCTGGGAGGAAACAGTGTCACTCTCTGAACTGTGCACACTAGCTGAATGAACAACAAGATTTCACCTGTTTACCACACTCGACACGATATCAAATCAAAAGATTAACAAGCATAACTCTTGTGTCTTTATCAGTAATAAAGGTATACCCGAAAGAAACTAATTTTACTCATGCCGACACACTCAACATCCTTCACAACTATCAAGGCCTCAAACAAAATTTTAATCTCCTCAAGTTTTTGAACAGTTGAAGAGAACCTGGTTACTCGTCACCAGTGAACTGCAACGTCGTTCGGGCAATGATATGGAGATGCAATTGCGAGTCATGGAAACAGATGATGCCAGATCGGATGATCGGCCTATGGGGTCAAACTCCGAACTCATCAAAATATCCACATTTTGCGGGCTTTGTGTTTTGGACAGAACCCCTTTCCACAACTTCCTCTCTCTCTCCTGTCTTCTTCATCCAATAGTCGGTGGAACAAAATATAATATGATTGTTTTAGAAGCCCGGTGGCTTCTGGATGTGGCCTGGTGGCCTTGATGTAGACCAGTAGCTTCGAGAGTGCCGGGCTTCCACCTTGTTTTGTAAATAGCCGTCTTAAGTATATTATCACAAATTCTCCGGGTATCCGTTTTCCACTATTGTTGGCGAAATGTGCGCCAATTTTGCACCCAGTGTGCCATCTCTGTGGACCTAAAGGAGCCCGTTTCCCTAGTACATGGGAACACTTCTTTCTTGCTTCATGTTCAGAAACCTGTGTAAATGGGTGTATTTTTCAGTGTATTTATCGCTGAAGCGTTCCGTCTGGTCCGCAAGCAAATACAGGATCAAGAAATAGAAATGTGTTGTTGACATCGTTCTCCCCGGCGAATGGGAGTACGAGTGTGCCAAATTAGAAGTGCTCAGAATCGTCTCGGTTGTAGTGTGACAATCATGGATAATATGACTGTCAATGAAACAGCGCCGATGAAATGTTGACAGTTAGGTTACTGGTGCATTGCCAAAAGCAACTCTTCCAAGTAGAACATCAGCGCAAATTACTGCAGGAAAACTTGAGCTGCTGACGACAAACAACATCCAGCGAACACTTTCAAGTCCAATTTACAACTGTCCAAGCGAGACGGTTTCAAATTTTTGGAGCGATTACTTATTACCTTTGGAAGGTGTTTATGCTTTTGTGTTCTTGAGGCTGAAAAATAGCCAACGCAACGACCGAACATAAGTTTTCCGGGGCCAAAATAAGCCAATGCAGGAAAGACCACAGTGTTTTGAAATCAGGAAGTTTATGTGATGACTACCCATCTTTCAAACGGTTGGACAGTCAATGAAGAATCTTACTATAGTATGGTGTGCCGACTAATGGATGAAGAAGACAGGAGAGAGAGAGGAAGTTGTGGAAAGGGGTTCTGTCCAAAACACAAAGCCCGCAAAATGTGGATATTTTGATGAGTTCGGAGTCTGACCCCATAGGCCGATCATCCGATCTGGCATCATCTGTTTCCATGACTCGCAATTGCATCTCCATATCATTGCCCGAACGACGTTGCAGTTCACTGGTGACGAGTAACCAGGTTCTCTTCAACTGTTCAAAAACTTGAGGAGATTAAAATTTTGTTTGAGGCCTTGATAGTTGTGAAATATGTTGAGTGAACACATGAAGGAAAGACAATTTTGCTCATTATTCGTTTGAAAAATACTGTAAATAAATATCCAGTGTCTAGAATAAAATATCTGGCAGTTTCCTTGCAGTAATTTTGCTACACTTCAAAACAAAGGGCTACTCAGGGTAGCTCTGTTGTGTATCCGAAATGAGTCCAACAACAGAGGTAGGATTCTGCACATTTGTTGACTGGTAGCATTAGTGAAGAATGCAGTGGCGCGCCAGTGTAGGATACTGTTATCCTATAAATATTCGCGCTTTGTGTTCAATAGTTTTGTATGCTGCTTACAAATAGATTTGCATATTCGAATATTACAGTCCTTTTGTCCAGCATTACTTCGTCCTGAAGCTGACTAACCGAATGAAATGAGGACTGGCAGCAGAACTGGATGAATTACCAACCCGTCGGTTCTCTGACCATGTTTACTCGTATGTTAAAGAAACACTTGCTAATTGCCAAGCTCGGCAAACTGACCAACTGACACTTGACCATTGACCAATTTTCGGCTCCTCTGTTCTTTTCAGTTCTGTTATAACTCACGTACTGGAATACTGTTGACCGATCTGCCGCGTTTTGTTACTAGTATCACCGATTCACTCTTTCCAAAAGTTACTATACCTGATTGCGAATGGCAGATGCCTGTTTTTTGTTTGAGATGATGATATCAGCACGAAGTATATCAGGGTCCTGGTTACATCGTCTCTCCAGAAATATGTTAAAGTTTTCTGTTTGCGCGGCACATTTTGCATTTAGTAGTCAAAGAATCAATTTGTTTCTCTCTTTAGAAGATCAGTGTGAGCGCTAGAGTTCTCAAGAATTTGGAACAAGCAATCATTATTCACTGAAACCCCGTGGGCGAAAATGATGCGTCTAACTTTACCATAAGGCATAGTCTACTGTAAAAGCTAATGCAATTAGCCTAAAATGTTTATAAGAACAAGACCGTTCGGTGCGTGTTTTTCTATGATGCCTTCACAGGATTTATTTGCCGATTTTGTCCAGTCATAAATTAAGTATTATGTTTATGTAATACTTGAGAGGGTATGCATCTAAACGTTTTGCGTATGTCTTCTACCTGCCAAAGATAATATATCTGTACCACATATTGCGGGTTCTACATAACCTCAGCAGTTCAATTTTTTGCCATAAAGGCCATGAGTAATTAGTATGGCCAATAAACACCCACATGTTCCGTATATACATGATAGCGATGATCGGTATGCCTTTCACACTCTATAACAGGGTGCGTTACTCCGACAAATGGTACATGGTCATCCCGCAGAGATAACCACTGTGGATGAAATTGGGTACGGCGTTCATCTATGAATGTAGGAGAACTCGAGGTGACTGAACACTCGTTTAAAGTTGTAAAACCAGTCGGCAAATCTCACGTTGTCCAGTATGAGACACGAAGAAACTTTCGGCTTTGTCAGTAACAGACAGATAGGTCTGGGATGAACAAACCATTCAAATTCGTGTTTTCTTGCAGAGCCAAACCATTTGACGGTCGACCAGCGCACCAACCTTCTCCGCTTTCATATTGATTAAGTTCACATTTGAATGCGAAACAACTCAAAAGTACAAATATTTTCATTTGTTCGTTACCGGCGGATAGGTAAGCAGGCCATTTTGAACAAAGTCTAGCGATGGGTCATTGTACAAAAGGACTTTGATCAATCTCAGGACTTGGTGACCATCGCGCCAACTTTTTCACCAAGATCCAATACACATCTCGGTATTTGAGGGCGAATCTGACCTGAAACACTGTTCCCTCTTTAGACGCTCTAACCCGTTACTTATGACCTACACTGACGTTGTTGTCCGTGTACTACACTGCAAAATAATGCGTATCAGACAATGGGAAATGCAGCGTTCTCAATGGACTAACTGCTACTAAAGAATGCGTAAGTATATGCCATAACTGTCATCACTGTCTATTGTGTCCGACTGCAACTTTTTAAGAACTGGATCTGCTACTTCTTATCTTAATCTGCAGCAGATCAGAGAAGACAGGGGCAATTACTAGATCCTTCAGCGTTCATGTGTGAGACTCCTTTTACCAAGTCAGGTTTACACGCAAGTAGCCTACACAGAGGCAAAGCCCATTCACTCCCACTGGAGGCAAGTGTGAATTACAGGGGCATTTTCTTCTTGAGACTATATACTACACATCTGCTTTGAACGTCTAGGCTATCCGGTGGCTAGGTCTGGTTAAATAAAACACAACAGTTTCTTTCACTTGATTACCACGTATAATAATGTCTGTAACGTGTGTTTCATAGCCACGAAGCGAAGGATAACGGAGGCCGACTGGTATAGTAGACGATACGGCGGAAATCTACAAAAACTGTGTTTGAGAGGTGAGCATATGAATCTGAATGATCTCATACAACGAGAACATGTGTGTTGGAGAGCAGAACAACTTATTTCACTTGCATCTATGTGGGATCATTTTTGTGTACATGCAGGCTAGCTTCTTAATAATACTGTACCACTCCGCATCCTAGTATCTCCGCACTTTCCCTTCAGTAGCATCAGTGAGAAAGTGGAAAGAAAAGTAATGAACCAGTTGAATAGCTTGAACGGATAGTAATATCAGCTATTAGTTGAGCATCATTCAGTCATGTGCATGTGCGCCCACACACTCAGACGTTTGCCGATGCGCATCTTCGGTCCATATCCCACACGAAATAAAACGGGTTTCGTTCTCGTCAAGCGTATGCAGTGTGAAACGGCTGCTCAGAATCCGCTTGAAGCACAACAGGTGAGCGTGGTCCCACATTAGTTATATCAAACAAAAGAAACTACTGAAAATATCCGCAGAGCAATCTAGAAGTAGTCTGTTTGATGCAGATCATCCGGGAAAATAGCAATATGTTATCGGCTGCGAGGGCCTCTTGGAGTTCCAGTTACAGCACTTTCACCATACATATGAGCTCAAAAGGTTACACAATTGTTGACCGAGTCTTTGTTGTGCGCTTAAGCGAACGAATGACCTTTACTTAAGCACGTCCACGCAAGTACCGTTCACACAAGTACCGTCCACACCATTTTACACCAGTCTTGTCAGTGGACACTGGGCTCTGACCAGCGAACACTAGGCTTCGGGAAGATGTCAGCACCTAATTGCGACGCCCCAGAATCAGGATATCGACTGGTCATCATAGCGTAAAAATTTGGTCAGGAGATCGCAATAGTGCCACGTGACTTGGACGTAGGCGCTGCCTTAAATCCGATACGACCCTAGAGACCGATGGGTTCGAATTCCGTGTGAATCACGATCACGACCCCGTCCGCTGACTGCCGTCCGCTGACCTTCAAGCCCTTGCTGAAAGTTCAGCCTGGCCAATAAGTTCTGGTCGGCACAGGACCAGTTAGATGATCGGGAGCTAGTTTTCTTCGAATAGCTAGCAGCAAAATGATTCGAAGCCGTAATGATTTCTGTTGTGGTTACTATTGCGGTTATAACCCACGACATGACGGACGCGACAGCCACGCAGTCGGCTGGTTTCGCGTCCCTGAACTTACTACACAAATCATTGTGGAGACCAGACCAAATCAGTTCCACGCAGTAGAAAACCCACGAAATGTCTCGACTCGGTGCAACACTACGCTGAAATACGACGACCGATTCGTCAGGTATTTTTTCAAGTGACAGTGAGGAATCACCAATGTGCTACTTGGCATGACACGACTGAGGACCGACTACTGGGTGAGAGTTTGCGAGACTAGAACTGAGCTCTTAGGACGGAACGGTGTCCTAAGTTGTTCGCTCAACGATAAAACAATAGAGTTTGTTGTTAGATACATCGAGAAAGAGTGAGTCCATGGTGACGCTGTTCATACTACGTTTGCGACTAACTGCCGAGTTTGACAAGGACGTGCGTCTGAAAATACTGGTGGGTACCTTGTTGGATGCTTGCTCAACTTGGAGAAATTGCATCTTGTGTTAGATCACGAAATCAGTGGATGGTAAGCTACTGAGAAAGAAGTACGTTTTGAGAGGCCGAGGATGGACGGATCGGTTGAGTCGACCAAGCTAACTTCAACTGCTTCGCAGCCGAACCAGAGATTGGTCACTTAGATGTACACATGCACATTGCATTATGGCCAGTAGTAAGGGGAACAATTCGCACATTATTGGTGCAGCATCATCTGCTGGCTGTTATTATTATCAAAAGTGGATCGTCTACGGGTTAATGATGCAACCAATGGATTTAGGAGCTGCCGACTGCGTCACTGTTTGCCATAACGATCCGTGCCACTGGCACCTTGAGGATAGGTTCGCGGAGGAGTTTAGGCGCGTAACGCTGGTGTGCTTGGGACCTCACTCACATGCTCTCAATTCCATCTAAGTTATACATTAGGTGAAATGACACTTATTCTAGTTGTCCGCCGTATAGTGAAATCACATGTCGTTAATTACATGCACTAGGGTTACCAAGAACTGCTCCAAGAGGATACGATTGGGCAGTTAGCAAGCAAGAGTGGAGGCTGCAGTTTGTCGGGACCTTCGGTGAATGTTTTTAGAGCCTAAATAGCCATCGAGATCTGTGTCCATTGAAGTAAACAAGTATCGAATATGTGTGCGGCCGTTTTGAACTATGAAGATATGTCAGATAATATTTCATACCTATTTGTTGGAAACAAGAGGGACCGGAATATGGTTAAATGTAGTTTCGCAAGATCTCATATGAATGATAACACTTGGTTGCTATCACAGCTGCTGTGATAGTGAGAATATCCTGTTAGTTTTCGTCAAATGGATGTTTTATGTCACTAATTCGAGATCCCGGTGGCTGTGAGGTTTCTTGAACATGTATCTGTGTCCCAACCATCTGAACAACTCCCCTCCTTGTAAGACTGCGATTATTTTCTGTCCGCACCAATTCGGGTTAGGGTGAGTGCAACAGAATTCATCAAAAATGTGTGCCCTTTCCCTGTCAGGGTCAGTCAAACAACCGAGTAAACTTGGATAAAATCGAAGGCAATAGAACATCAAGTGAAACCATCCTTCGTTGACCTGACAAAAAATAGCACTTTGGACGGGTTACTTGCGTTACTTCCTATTCAGATATGCTTGTTACTCACAAAACTAATCGTATCGAGCGAATGTTCACTTCCGTTGGTCAAACAGTCATTCACGAGCTTGACCAAGCATTTTCTCTGCATCCATCGGCGAGATGCATAACTGCCATTATCCTGAGCCCCCTATCATGGATGAACGGGATTGTAGCAGCGGGAAACACTGTGTCCTGGTTCACGGTTCACGACTGAGTAGTTGACCGGCTTACTGACAGGAGGCTGTCAGTTCTTTGTTTCTCAGTTTTACATAAAAGTAATGTTGACAGGTGCCCGAAAATACATTTACTTGAACTCACCCTTTTCCTGTACCTAGGGCTACATGAAACTTAGGGGGTGGACGAGCTGTATCGTAGGCAACTTAAGTCCCAGGTTACCGATAACCCATTTTGATTTTGTAGGCAGCGAAATGCAGCGGATAGAACATCGTTCTGTGATCATCTGTCGGCCTTGCTTAAATCAATGTTAAGTCCTCTGACGCTAGCTGCTACACTGACAAAGCCCATGTTCGTGTGAACACTAATAACCTTAAAAGGTTTAATAAGGCCTCCCTACTTATTCCAACTATCAACTGAAAGCAAGTCAAGCTGTTATAACCTATCTTGTATGTTTCTCCACTGCTTGGTGTTCCCCAATAGGTCTGGTGTAAACCACTACCAGAGCTTGTTTGTCAGCTGATGCTTTGAGGCTGCTGGTACCCGCCACAGAATAAAAATATCAATGACCAAGGCCAGTGCATCAAAACTCCTTGTCTCCATTTTTGGTCATGTTCTGGGTATGTTGGCGCTACAAATGTTTACAAAGTTGAGAAAAGATGATTCACATTGTCATCTTGTCGGAAATTTACATTATATTAACTATGATTCGGTGAGAGGAGCCAAGAATTCCCGAAATTCTGGCCGCCAAATTTGGGTGTTGGCTGGTTCCAACAATGACTTTCAATTATTCTTCGAGGCCTACAACTGCAGTTGAAGATTTTTGACGGAGCTTAAATTGATACAGAAGCATGTTACGGTTCAAACCTCATAGAAATCGGCAACGTTGTTCGACTCATACCGCTTGCAGACTCTTGCAGTTTCGAAGACATCCTTCCTTTCCATCATACCATAGGGGCGGCCGGTCAGTTCACTGTCGAATCCTGACTGTGGTTGAATACCACCAAGAGCTATTGATAGTTCACCTAACGAGCTTTCTTCGGCCCCGCCAACTATACCTGCCCGTGGGGGTTCACCGCTTAATCAGCATTTCGCTTGTTCTAGCTCAAGCGGCTATCTATACATCATTGAGAAAATCGGACTCACAGCACGCTCCAGATCGCCTGACTCGTTTGCACCGGTTCGCTGTTGTACCCATGGGATAACAAGATTGAACCCGTGATTTGTACATGCGAGAACGGCATATTTTGCTTCAGGTGCAATGATGCGTGCACGGAATGCAGGTGCTTACACGTGCACCTCCATGCAAAATTGCGAGGCGCGGACTGGATGATAAGAAAAAACATAAATACTCAGGCTTCGAGGGTCCGGTGGGGTAATACTGGGCTAAACAATGGGTAATAATCAAGGCTATTTTGTCTCCCGCCTCCCGAGGCTTCCACGACGAGCACTTTGGACGGCTGTCTGGAGTGAAATTTTCTTGTGACTTCTCCGGTTCTCCTTAGGCACACATGGCTGCGGAAGGGACAAAGTGGAACAAAGTACCATTTTCCACGTTGCCATCGTACGAAGAATGGCCGCTGAATATGTGAAGGTTTATTACAACTGACGTGATTCTTACAGTTATATCTTGTAACTCGACAGACCAATGCTGTATGATTATGGTCTGAGGTTAAGTGTAATATTGGTAAGTATTGTTCTGGTTTTACCAACAGCATATATTCGGCTGAACGCGGAACTCCCTACCGAACTCTAGCTTTGCTAACAGATGCGGTCAGACATCAACATCTTCGGAAACGTCAGTCCTGTCTCGCATATATGATGTTTTAACTGCATGTTCCATGGCTTTTACAGTTGGAGGCGCATATATTCCCGATTGAATCCTCCAGCACACATCAGTACATCCTCGGCTGTCCGTAGAAAGATTTAGATGATGATATGTGTTGCCCATGATTTGAACACAATTTCGCAACAGTAGCTCGAATGGTGAGTTCGTCCGACTTCTGTGGAAGAATGTAAGTACAGTATACCGTGCTTTGGTCTGCTAGTCCAGAGTCAAAGTATCGACCAACAAAACGTCTTCATGCAGTTGATACCACGGCCAAATTGTGACACCACTATTTGGACCATTCCTGAATTCCTATTTGTCTGTTTCTAAGGTGCCATTGGAAGTGGTTCTAATGTAGAAACGTTCAGCCAGGGCACCGGTTTATGCTATGTGGCACTTATAAAGATTTGCTGTTATCTTCTGTTGTTCGGTGAATGCATGCTGTTGCCTTTCATCTCGTTCTTGCTCCATCTGCACTGGTATTCGCGGTTGCTGTAGCAGAGTTCAATAAGAGCTCCCTCCATCTCTGCAGGCCACTGTTAAGGCGTTTCACGAAGCAACAAAGCAAGTTGGTAGCTTCTTACGCGCCAGTCAAATGGGGCTTTCATTACAAGCAGAGGAATGGTTAAAACTCGGTCATTTTTAGGCCCTGAAATCACTTACCAGGTCATATTTCAGACTGATATCTCTTCGGATGTCGCGATTTTTGCTCGTTCAAAATGGATCAAACTTGGATAACTAACATATTCCCCGGTAGCCTCAGCAGGTGGCAACAGCTCTGGTCACTATATTCCATTACTTCATGCTTTGAAAATTGAATTTGTTTTTTTCGTGGTACGGATGCTTCTAGTATCTTTTACTTATCCACTGGCAACCGGCTTAACTTCTTAGGAATAGACGTTAGGAATAGATGTTACATATACTTGAATTTTTGGATGTTTCACTCAACTCCGTATGAGGGAATTATGAACAATATACCGGATTGTTTGACAATTCCCCACTGATTCGTATAGATCATTACAAACTAGTCGATACCCTTTTCCTGTAGCGTTAGTCCAGGCCTGAAGAAGGAAGGAAATTCTCAAAATTAGCTTCCTTAGAAGTACATCTTCAGATAGAGGTGGAACAGTCTTTTGATGACCTTCTGACCATCAACACACATCAGGAAATATATCGGCATGCCAGGCTTGCTTTCTGGGTTAACTGCGCACAAAACACCCTTCAACAAATTGCGGATGTCATGCTAACCATGCCAATCACTCCTAGCATGGAACACTGAGCTACCTAAGTAGATCCTGTTTTCCATACAATTTGTGACTTACGAAAAGACTGGGTGAAAATACTGTGGGCAGAAAACAGACCGCTTTTTCTAAGATGCGACGCAGTGACACTAGTATTCGGTTGTATGATGCTGAAAAAATTTTGTTATTCCGAAAGCTCTGAGGAGGCTCCTTATAAACAACATACTTATCCAGGAATAACCACAATGGAAGCATTGGTACAGAGTTACGCGTATTGATCAGGAGTTGACCAGGATAGAGAAGATATGGTTAAAACTTCTGCCCATGTTGCAGTGGTAGAGGAGCTACCTGCGAACTGCTATAATGACCTATACCGAATGCTCCCTGGCATCACCATTATCATCATAGACAGCACGACATCAGTGTTCAACACTGATGCTCCGCTACCGCACAAACATGATTTAACTGAAAGCCTTCTTGTGAAGAAAAAATGAAGGTGGACAGCGCAGGGACTTAGTGCTAGCTTAATACAATCATTACAAGGTTTCTACACCTGCAGACACTCATTGAGGCAATCTGGCTAGAAACTGACAACGCAAACACCTTTGACATCGATTAGCAGCAATATCTTCCAGCTTCTCCAACTAGGCGCAATGGGGATCACCCGGTCCTTATCCCGGAAGGCGGGTAGCACCTACAGCACCCAAACGTTTAGTAATCTGTTTTATGCCCTTCTGCCGGGTCAAGCGTTGGCCACCTGTTTGCTCGTTTTGGCGTCCCATCAATGCAGTGAACTGACAGTGGGTTGCAGTTTAAGTCAAAAAAAACTTTCTTGATTTTTCAAATTACCAGTCACCACACACAGACGAAAAGTTAGAAGGAAACGTTAGAATAGATGACCTAACATATACGGCTCTGCACACAAGTCCCTCTACACCGAACGTGGCTGAACCAAACAAAGCTTGACCGGCAGAAGCCTCCCTTGCACACAGGCCGACAGCTCCGGCATGGAGTTATCTGGAGAAGGAGGTACTAAGGGAGCATTTAGTAATTCGGGTACGACATCAGAGGAGAAAGTTGCGACCAACCAATCACACTGTGAGCTCTTCGAGAAATTCGTACTATTAATCAGTGTTTCCAACGGGAAAAAACATTATGCGGACAGTGTTCAATCATGTGCATACACGTCCACCCAGGCAGCCGTGTGCTGACACCCACCTTCCGCCCCCACCCCAGACTATCTAATCAGTTTCTGTCCATGTTCTCGTTGATCGTGTGTTTTGATGTCCTTGCACACGAACAAAGGGCATTTGTTTGAGCACGTTCACTCAGGTACACACAGTCATTTGCCGGCTTGCACTCCCGTCTTGTTAGGTCATTTAACATTTCTTTAGTCCATTAGTCTATTTAGTTTCATTAATATGACAAACGTGCTTAACTAATGAATTAAATTCAGGAGGATTACGGAACCATAAAGGGTCGCATCCCTTGGATTGTTTACATCCGCAGATTCTGCTTGGGAGCGATAGTTAAAAGACGCATATACAACACGAGTTATAACGTGAATGGCAGAAAAACTCAGCTGCCCGGCTGTCGATCGGCTAACAGGTAGCTACTAGTGAGTGTGCCTTTGTAGCATCTTCTTTTACTTTCGAAACTGGCGAAAATAGACCGAGAGATTTGAGCTAAACTTTATTTGAACACAGTTTGTGGAGCGCTAGGATAGTGGAACACAGGAAGTGGGGATTTTTGATGACGGCACACTCATGGCGTACATAACAGGGATTGGAATTTCACGGCACTCTGGTTGGCCGCATGTTTATCTGAGAATCGGTCAATTTTAACGTGTTATCCAGCTCTCAGACGCACTATCGAACCCATGAAATGAATGAAAGGTGCTGTACTCTATTGTCTGAATCTCCTGAGAGTATTTCCAAATTACAGTTACAAAGAAAAGGCAAGATACAAACAGCTGCCATGATTTCAGCATCAATGATGGTTTTTCATTTGAAAGTGGCTGAACAATAGACATAGAACAAAGCATTTAAGTGCACAGAGGCTCAAACTATGCGTGTGTGTCATTCAACACTGGAAGTCCTAACGCCTTCTAAATGATGAATCAATGGTACAGACTGCGAAGAACAACGCAGCAAAATCTTTTTGACATGAGGTGATGCTGACTGAGTGGTACATCGAACAAATCTTCTGTTCAGGTTCCCGATACGGAACTTCGAGTGGCGCGTAGGTTCGACAATCCCGAATATCAAAAGGAAGAATTGGGTTCGAAATTCTACGGTACTGTTTACACAAGGGTACGCAGATTTATACGACAAACCTCAATTGTCCACGTTCGTACCGTCAGCAAGTGCGCAAGTTTGTCACTGACCGGCACAGTGCAGTGTCAACGTCCGCACACCAAGCAACGGCGAGCGGAATGTTGGCCCGGTAGTGTGGGTTGCGGTAGTCATTTCCGATGACAGTCTCGTGATTCTCATTGGCGGTGCGATTATTCGGAATTCATGAGAAAACAGGTTAAGGCATGCTCAGCAAGCGGGACACGAACGCGCATGGGTAAGTGGGTCAGATGCGCACATTCACACAGACACATGCTACTACGCAATTGTCGGACGGGTCCGCCTCTGAGACAATGTGAGTGGCGAGTGCAGATAAGCGAAAACAGTTGGAGATCAAAAGTACATAGGCGGAGTAAGCAGATGAATGGGGGAATTAGCATGAGGTCAATTTAGATTCAACATCTTCACTCATGTGTAAGTACTTACTGCCGGATGTTATGTGCTGATTATCGTAAAAGTAGAACTAAATGATGGGTTAATATTCATAGAGCTACATATTATCATAGTTTACTAATCTAGTTTGTCCGAGAAATTTGAAATGTTACTTCTACGGGTATCTTGTTAGACGTTGTTATGCTCTTGATGTTTTTTAAACGCCTATAATCAATTGGTTTAGCTCACAACATTTAGTTGTTGGCTTAACGTATTTGAACAAAACCTCGGCCATATTTTACACTACATAATCCAACTTGCTAGCTTGTATTTGAGCGAACCACGCGTCTTTCAATATGAGGTGTTGAATCATTATTTGGAGGATGGTAATACTGGATCACGGTTGTTTCAAAAGGCAAAACAGTTGCGAGGAGTAGGAACTATTTTCACCTAGGAATCAGGTCTGATTTCCCATCATACCAGCCGTATATACGCAGTATAACCAGATGGCATTCCGGCAGGTGCGCTCGCTTCAATCCCACACAATATACTGACCTGTATTCCCTAACAAATTGTGCCTTTAAAAACGAATACACTTGCCTTTGGAGTGCATTTCCTTGCCAAACTTTCAACTTCTTAGTTATCGGTCAAGAAGATTCCGAGAGAACGGAGTATCCTACTCAGGAATGTTAGCGTATTTGAAGTGGACACCTAACCACCCGAATCATTCTAAACAGAACTTACCAGAATCTAATTGAGCAAATGGAAATATGCGCCCACACTTCGGATGGAAAGACATGCTTTGTTATGAAAAATCATTATCAGAAGCGCCACTAATTGTTCGGGTTTTCGCTGTCCAAGATCCTTGCTGTGTTGAATTGTCGCAACTGGGGATGGGGTTGGGTTTTCCTGTTCATTCCTGTTACGTGAGCACAAGGCATTGGACCATTCAAAGACAAGTTAAGTGGCCTCCAGCCAATTCTTCGCTAATAAGTAGCAGCGAATATAGTTCTTTTGCAAACTTCGAAAATCCACACTGCTAAAAATAGGGTGGTAATTTTTTGGGTTCCAAGTTTCTAGCGAAAAGAAGGGTTATCTCACATTGAAGGTTAATTTATTCTGCTCGTGAGTAGTATGATCAGAATGATATACCACATGAAATCTGGTACAGAAACATGAAGAACACTGAATTTTGGCCTGCAGTTTGGAAATATCTACTTAACTTCATCTGCATTAGATGTGTCACTGAAAACTGTGCTAGCCGTCCAACAGTGCAACTTAGATACATTGTCATCCATATGTCCAGATGACGTAAGTCACAAGCGGAAATCAGCAGCCTCCGGAACGACGACGAGCTAGCATGACATAAGTAATTTTGTCTCTAAAATGTACTGGATGAAATTTGCTGTCCTTCCGACCTTTACAAAATTCGCTGCACCCATAATGTAAGGCTTACGAAATTAGCCAAAATCTGTCGAACTATGGAAGAATGTCGCTAGACAGGGACGATTCATTGAGGAAAGTTACTTTACGTACTACTTAATAGCCCCTTGCAAACGCAGTATGCTAAATTTAGTCTGATAATTATCCAGCATTTATAGATTTTGCCACAAAACCGCATGTCATGGTTATTTGGTGCGGATGTGTGAGCAATGCAATAGTCAGATGGCTCCAAAATTTCTCGGGTTCCACTTCTAGAACTGGAGATAAATATTGACAAAATTTCCTAACCTCACTCAGGGCGAAGAACGGAAGCATAAGTGGTGCAACACCTTGCCTTGTTTAGTGGAATGGTCACCGCTCTATTGGCTATTGACACTATGGGACAACTCATATTTTAGTGAACGGTTTATTTAGCATCACCCACTAGTTTATCTCAGATATTTGAAACTATGCAAAAATAGAAATGGACTATTTCAGTGAAACCTAATTATTAACTTGAGCGTACCATTGTAGACCGATCAACGGTTGTGCTTATCAGCGAATCAGGAGACATAGAGCTGTGATTTTATTTATACATCCAAATATTTGTTGCTAATTTTGTAGAGGAAAGTAATCTTGATTCGAAGCCTGGTTATGATAAGCTGTGGAGCAATTTTACACATCTGTATAAGAGGCTTCGATATTTCCTTCACAATCATCACGACTGGGAAACCTACCGAATCAGTAATGCGATTTGAAAGCCCACCCACTGTTTCTAACACTGGCCGGAAGTCAGTAGGTTTCGCAGTTAGATAGATTTGCGGTCGGTGGTCAGTGGTAATGGGAACATTATGTCCCGAAAGATACGGTTCTTGGAAATGTGCAGATATTACCATTGAGACTATAGTTCCAAAATGTCAAGAGATAATCCTGCAACAAGCATCAATTTTGTAAGGCAGTGATGTGATCTTGCTGTCTGAAGGCCTCAACCGTAACGTTCCGCAAAATCGGCGAATTCTGGCACCCGGAAAAGTGTCCCTTACCAATGTCGGATTCGTCTTTGAATACTGGTGAACTTCACAGTCAAAGGTTAGCTAGCACCCGTAAATTAGTTAGCTTGATCAAGCATTGCTCACCGCTTCCATCGGCGGCACACGTGTCTATTGGTCCCTGTGTTCCTACCCTTAGTGAACGACACTGCGGTGGCGGGAACCATTGGAACACTGGACAATGGCACACCTTGGTTTATATCTGAATAACTGATTGGTTGGAGGAGATAATTAATCGACTGTCCCGATATTAGACTTCACGTAAACCTACTGTTGCAAATGATCAAAAATAGGTAAGGTGGCCTTTGTTAGTCTACAATGTATTTGACCTAAATCGGACGAGAAATTTTAGGTAAGGACACGTAGAACAAGTTCAGATTTGAAGTATGGATTCCTACACAGGTCGAAGTGCCTGCAAGTACTTTCCAGCTTAAGTGTTCTTGTTGTGCTTGGATCCTTCTGAATTATTAATGATATCACAGTTTTTCAGTGTAACTCATATGACTTATGGAAGCTCTGGACAGCACGCTACCCATTTCTTCCGTAATCAGCCTCATCACTCAGTCATCACTCTCTAATATCTGGAGTATAAGAATTCTTGAGGGCTATCCTTCAATTCAGCGACCACCATCACTGAAATAGCCGATTAGTTTTCGGAAAGTCATATAGTGCATGAGTGATAAATACTCCAAGGAATCCA
Source organism: Opisthorchis felineus (assembly GCA_004794785.1). Lineage (NCBI taxonomy): Eukaryota > Metazoa > Platyhelminthes > Trematoda > Opisthorchiida > Opisthorchiidae > Opisthorchis > Opisthorchis felineus. The sequence continues at coordinate 519,465 of SJOL01006875.1, read as the reverse complement.
CAAGTTGCTTAGCTGTTGTATAGGATGTTTGATTTTTCCGTTAGTTATTATGTAAACTGCCGTGTTGTCAACCGATTATCTTGAGCATAGAATCCTCCTAATTCAGCTTATTACATGCGTCTGCGGAAAACCCTGAAACATGTATATAGTATAAATGCTTGTTAAGCACAGTTGACGCATAAATGTTTTTCAAAACAATCCAGGGCAAAGTTGTTGACTAAAATGGACCAGGTAATCGGTTCGCCTATACGATAACACCGTACCTCTTGGGACCAGTTTTATGGGATGATTAAACATGGTTCTGACCTCACTTTTTTACGTATCGATCAACCTACTTTTGTTCAGACGGTACAAGTCCTGGCCTAAACTCGGTCTCCAAAATTGACATTGAATTTGTCCCCTAATTCAAAAAGTGGTAATGACGTAGTGGCTCAGACTTATACATTCCCGACAAAAGACTCACTTTCGCCTACTGAACATTTCTCATACAGGCCGCTTATCTATCACATATTGTAGCAAGAATTCGAGTGACCTAACATCTCCAAACGTTTTATCCGGAAGTTTCCCCGGTGGATTGAAAAATTATAAATCAATGGTTGTTAACCAGGTGGTTGTTGAACACTGCGAAAACATTTGCATTTGGCTTCCAAACGTTTCGTTACCAATCGATTAGACATCATCTGTGCGTGGTTCGGTTGACACCATCTCCATACCTGCCTGCTATCATATAATCTCAGCTTATGCACCAAGCATAAGCAAGCATCTATTCATCTGGTTAAGCTATTAGAGAAAGTGTGAGAGCTTGGGTTCCACCACTTATTCCGATGTCTGTTTATCCATCTGCCAATGTTTGTTTGGATACCTATCATAAGAAGTCGAGAATCCCATGTTCTTCTAATGGGTTCACGTGGTGTGTAAGACGTGTTGCCCATGTCCACCTTCATCATGCTAGCTGTTTTCACAACAGGTGTAGAGCTTGCAAAGCCATACAACCTTTTTTGCTCAAATCATCAACAGATTCACCAACCAAAACTCGAGAACGCTATTAGAAGTGGTGCTGTAACAGATAGTTGTGCTTTATCGTGAGTGTGTGCAAACTAACCACGCCCGTAACACAGCGGTCTCGTGCAACACCACTATGCTTTGGATCATTTATCCCTAGTGGATATAATTGCTTCAAAAAATAAACTACTTTCAGACTACGTATTCTTGTTTGTATAATGACTTTCATTTAGCCACCCTATGCCGGTAAAATGCAGTCAAATTTACACAACCGTGCAACACAGTCATCCATATTATTAAATCACAATTTGGGAAGACATCCACGGTCCCCAGTGGATAATCACATATCGAAGGTTCATAAATGGATTGTGCAACCAAACTAATAATTCCCTTAGGTTGAAACCATAAACTGTCCTATGTAAATAAGATTATCTCGAGCGGCTGGTATTCTGACGAATACTTGAAGGTCTTCGGAATCATATCAACAGTTTTCAATAAGTAATAAATTAGTGCATCTAACTTGACAGATGGTAATTCCCGCATTCACTTAAACATGTACGCTCGTGCTCCGTCATCTGGGCCGGCAGTGTGTGGCCCTGACACCCGTGTGACCGCACCGCCAATCAGAATCACGGGGCTGGTCTCGGAAGGGACGACATCAACCCACACGACTGAGCCAACGTTCCGCTCGCCGCTATCTGATGTGACCGAACTGCGCCACGAACATAGATAATTGTTTTGTCGTATAATTTTACCTACTTGTGTGTAAATAGTACCGTAGACTTTCGAATGCAATTCTTCCTTCTGGTATTCGGTCACACGGTTACACAAATTCACTAAAGGCACCACTAAATACCTGTGGTATTCATTCAAGTGCCAACTGTTTTCTCTCACAGGAGGGGGCTCAATGACTCGTGTTGTTCGCACAACATCAAACGAACATCCCGAAGACTTTTGCATCCGCAGAGATCAACTGGGAATGTCCTGACGATTAGGATGCTGAACATCCGTTTTCAATACAGAGTAACATAGTAATGGATCAGCCAATTTATGCTTCGCGTGACCAACAACGAAATAACGATGTCGAAAATTCCTTCCCAAAAGAGGCACGCAATCGTGTACTGCAAAATCCATATCAGAGTAGTACTGTTTTGCAGTGCTTTTTACGTTAGAGGCAGTCTCATACACGCACAGAAAATATCATGTGAACTAACCCACACATGTAGATAATGAACGCGGTGTAATAGCTATTGTTACGGCGAAGAAGAGCATACAAGGGTGGATGCAGTTACAATACCGTTGCACTTCCTCACCTTTTGTTCATGTGTCTAGTGAAGGAAGATTGATAAACAAGCACCAGAATGTTGTGGATTCTAGACAGGTCATTCTTGATGGTTACAGCCATACAGCGGTAAACCGATACCGATTGGAATGGTGAACCCTGTTACACCATTAGAGGAGGAGCATAAGTGACGACGTGAATAGAACACGGGCGGTGTGCGTCATTGTTGCTGTGTACTTGTGGGCATGATTTACGTCATGCTGCACACAATATCTTCACATAAACGGCGAAATTTCCCACACTTTGCATGTTTATTTTAGTACTTTTCTTTTTCATGGGTTCAAGGGAGTATTTCGTCGTTTCATTTAATTCTATGTTCTCAAAAATTGTTTTTGATGAGACTGAGTGGCTGCTAATAATTTCGGAAGCTCAGCGAACAGATCAACAACCCATATGGTCTAGGCTTACAAGCATGCCACAGGGCGGTCAACAAGCACCTGAACTTAGATGATGGAGATGTAATTTCATCTTCTCAATTTACATTTAGAGGCAACATAACTATGTTATAGCTGGGCCACCAGAGGTCTAAATGTATCTTTAAGCAGTGAGGAAATGAAAATGTGTTGTCTGTTCATGGTTTGAAGCGCAAATATACATAAAAACAAGGCTGCAGGAAAACGTCTAAAGTGTTATCTCATCTTTCTTCGGCCAAAACCAAAAGACACAGGGGTTTGGTTAGTGGGTGTTATTGTTCCCTGTTCATTCCGAATTATTTTTGGTGGTCAAAAAGCTTGCGCGATGTTTGGTTTTGGTAAAATATGGGAAGACTGACAACTGCCTAAACAGTGCTCATACTTCATCTAAAATAACTTGCCTCAGGACAGCGTTGGAAATTGTTCATATCTGGGCTTCTTCCACTGATAAGGAGGTGAGCAAAGTTATGTTTTGTGTGTGTATGTGTGGTAAGTAATTTATGAATTGTCTTTAGGGGTTTCCTTAAACCTACCTCAGTGTGAAAGTGCCCGCAAGCCACTCTAGGCCCAAAGTTTGCTGTGTGCTCATGAGTCGCATAGGCCCATTATTTAGGGTACCTGTAGCAACCTTTACGCAGAAAATTAAACAAAGGATCTGCCAGTGCAAGATATTACCTGATAGGACGACTGAGATCAATTTAGCTGGCGTAGCCATGCCCTCGAACTAGGTGTTTTGCCGAAATACTGAGGACGAGAAGCATGAAACACCTGGTGCTTAGTACAGCCATCATGATCTCGGGAGGAATACCGCTGTGTGACTTAAACTTAGCAATAAACATAACACAGCCTCTATGTCAAATTTTCGCACCCGTTTGCGAAGCAAACCACGCTGACAAGATACTTGAAACACCCATGGGTTTATTTTTCGCATCTTTGAGATTGTTAATATTAAGTTGGTTTAGGAAAATACAGGTCGACTTAAGCACTACTTTCGCTGATTGATTTGCAAAACTGCCCAAGCTTCGATCTGAGATCTAGCTAGAATTGAGATACAATTTATAACGCCTAAGTTTATTTTAAGAAGACGCCCATATGTATTATAAAAATGAGATGCAAAGCAATAGGACAAATTCCGCGTAGTCAGTTCTGGGCATATGTAGTCATAGTTGAATCAGCATCTCAAGAAAAACCTCCATTTATCTGAGCTAGCGAAATTAATGAACGGTAAGTACGGTAAACTTCGGTGAGAGAATGGACTGCACTATAATGCGTGTAAATTTTTCTTGGTAATACGAGGACTGCGTACACAATAATGAAGGACTTGGATGCAGCCTGCTAAAATAATAGCGTGCGTGGAATTGAGAAGCTCGCGTATGTCGTAAGTTAAAAGATAACAGGTACTCTACACTTATTTTTGCACAGTACTCCCTTGAACCAATCCATCTCAGCTACATCAAGATTGCATAGCAACTGGGGTTGTCGTTCGAACTACATCTACCTCAGTTCCGTTTACTCAAACGACCGGTTATGCGAGTCTGATAGGTTATTTTCCAAGTTAATTTCAAAATTTGCTTGAAAAACGGAGTGAAGAGTAATTTTAGCAGCAATCACCGATCAGCATCTGAACCAAATTTGTGTCACAGCTACCCATTCCTGTGAGAATTGTGCCGGTAGGAATAACAGGAATGGAGAAGTACACGAAAAAAAATGGAAAAAGAATGGTAAATGGTTACAAGCAGAATATGTGCGACGAATTCTTTAATTAAAATAATCAGGTTTATTTCAAGCCCTATTTTCAGTCAATCTATTTATTTTCTATATGGTGTTTCCTCGGTGTTGCCTCCGGATAATCTTCATTAATCCTTGCCTTCTAGTTAAATTTAGGTTAAGTTTTATTGATGAAGAATAGATCCTCGAAATGAATGCCAAGGGTTGTGTTAGCCAAGGCGACTTTATGCTCCTACTGAGCCTCTCAAGGTAGCCTCTTTCATAGGCCTATTGTGCAGCTTTTCCCGGACGTATTTTGGCTACGCACAAATGTTGTCTGTTTCTGGGTTTATTTTGAGTTTTGTCAACAATACGTTGTTGCCCTACCGGCAATAGGGAATGCAGCCTCTCTGTTGCCAATAAAATATTCAATTTCATTGCAATTCAATTCATTTCAATTACCATCCTTTAAATCCGGTAAAGCGAATGGCTGGGCTGCAGCACAGGAAAGCTGTAGTGGTATGGGCAATAATAGCTATTCGTAGGTATGACATATCTGCTTGGTTTCCGACAGTCGTGGAAAATTTGTCCCATGCTGAAAGACCGTATAAGCTAAGATAGTAGTTTGAAATTGCATGTGACCACAGAACCACGATAATTTGATAGTGTCACTAAAGTACAACAAGATGACAGCGTTAGGTTAGAACTTTGTCTCTATGAAGATAGAATATTTAAAAGAAATTTTCCGGCCTGGGAGCAATAGTGTACTTTGTAAATCAAATTAAAAATCTGCACGAAACCCTAATTATTGGCTTCCTAAAAATCTTTCTTTCACAAGCTACAAATCCGCAGAAGTACTATCAGTCCTGATAAAAGCTCTGCGACCATTGAGTTTGCTTGTATATAGATTACTCCCCGGATTCCGGTCACTCAGTTCCCAATTTTGTGGTCACAGTATCTACGAAAAACTTGTCCATGTGTCGTCGTCTCCTCTGTGCCTTTCGTCAGGGCAGGTACCAAACGTATCCTTTACAGCTTACTTCCTAGGTAGGCAAAAACACTGTCATGTCCTGCAACCACCCCACTTTTACAACCTTCTATTAGTGGTCGGTGTCGTAAGTTTTCACTATTCGTTGTATTCCATAAGCACCAGAGGTTAGCTCTAACGCTCAATCTGTTCATTTTAGCTCGTAATACCATGCCATGTGAGGTTGTAAAGCAGAGCAAATTTTTTGCAAAAGTTAATGCTTACTGGTCTGGTTCAAACAATCTGAAGAACGTTTTGAATGACTATTTTGTACACGGGATTCGCTGCATCTAGCCCTGCTTGTGCTCACCTCACAAGAATAAAACTGCGCCAGTACTCCACGCCAAGGTTTACTGAAGTCAGTCAACCACGTGTGACAAGAACCACCTGTTTTGGAAGTCTAGTGCAACTTACAAGAAAATTACTTACATATATATATTTGTTGGAATACTGGTAGCTCGGGTGCATTAGTTGGTAATTGATCAGATGGCTGTTGATCTGTTCGCCGGCTTGGCAATTGAATTGCAAACGTTTCGTCACCATTCGAGGAGACATCTTCAGTGCGCTTCAGCGCTTCCTGCTGACTGATTGCATCTATTCCCTGGTGTTCGAAAAATGTCATGTAAATACTTTTAGTTCGTGAGGTTTGAAGTAAACGGGAAAAATCACAGCACATCATGCTTGAAGCATAATATTTTTCCTAAACTAGTGGTTGTTGAGTCTCTGGATGGGTCTATCGCTTTAGTCTGAGCAACTTACTCAGCGGCCGCGTCATTCTTGCGGCAAGAGGGTTAATTAGTTACTCAACACTTTACTAGTATCCGCCATCACACACACTGAATAAGCAACGACTTTCAGACCACAGCCTTGCCCGAAGATTTCAGGGAGCTTAACGCCAAAACAACGTAGGCGAAAGGTACCCGGGTGCTAGAAGATCAAGGGTAGTCGGGTAGTTAAGCTCGGACGCTTGTTTTCCATGACTCACTGTTCCATTAAAGCACGGGTGAAAGAAAACCAGTTATCTTAGTGTAGTTAGTTTCTCACGTAGACCGCCAACTGAAGAACATTGTTTCTGGAAACGGACTAGACCTCGCAATGAGCCAAAATATGGGCAGCAGAGGAGTTGACCCCTATTGTTGAATCGGTGCTTCACGATCTTCCTTCAGTGAAACCAGAGGAGCTAGGAGGGAGGTTGTTCAAAATCCCAAAGACCCCACATTCGGGAGCATCGTATATTGGAGGAAAGCTTTAAGGACAATAAAACAGATGGATAGGCATAAAACGGTTAGGCCACCGACGTCAAGTATAAGAAGACCATTTGCCAAAGGTCAGGTAACAACAATCCAATGAATCCAGCGGACAAGCTAACTGTGACATGATTACACTGATATTGAAAAAATGAGGCGGATGTTGTTAAGTATTCAAGATTTTCAAGATTTGCTACTTTCGGGACCACCAAAAATCCACAAGAGAGACGCTCCAGTACGATTACTATTGAGTGGCATGGTTAATCCACCAAATGAGTTGGCTGGAGTCTTTGCTGACGCATTACAATCACTTGGGGGAAAATTGACCACTTAAATTTAGAATTCATGCGGTTTTGCCAGCACAGTCGCAGGATTTTCTTCAAAGACGGACCAAGGCCTTGCGAGTCTTACTTCCAGCTCGATGCCTACGAACTTCTGCAGGGCGGGTGGTTTGGAGGCATTCAAGCAGTTGTTTTTGGCGGACAAAACACTGTAAGGGCGAGCGTGGTTCTCAGCTCGCTCCCAGGGGTTTACTCCGAAGGACGTGTTCCCGCAAAGAGATCTCCATCATCTTCGTTTTGGCTAGCAGTTATATAGTGGACTGAACAAACGACTTTGACTAGATGCGACCATCCTCCAGAAGTGTTTTGGCATTTTGTGAAAAGGACCCCTTGTGGTGATCAAAATTAATAAGTTCACCTATTGCTACGAGTATCACAAAAATTTTCTTCCCCATTTAAAATTTGGCAGAAACTTAGAGTATGCTTTGGGCTTGTCGCTCTTGATGAACTCTATGAAACCTGCTAGTAGTGAGAGACCATTTAGCGAAAACTGGCACCCACAGATGCCACCGTACACGAATCGTTACCCTGGCCCGAAGTGACATACACTGACATAGTTCCGTCAATGCTGAGTCGAACCAAAGGCCAATACACAAAAGAAGTTTATCGCACGGCAGCCCATACAGAGGTCAAACAGTGACCTCATGATAGTGGATACCCAATGATTTCGAGTAAACAGCAAGTAAGGGATTGTTGGTTTCTGTATTAAGACCCACGGAGGAAAATGTTGTTGCAGCTCTCCTATCACACACGTAGAGCAGGAGCACCTTAGGTCACTTCTGTCTGCTGTCTTTGGTGTATGTCATCAATTTCGTCCTCATTGCCTCCATGCTCCATCAAATAGCCCAAGCAAATATTACTCGGTGAGTGGGTCACGCGAGTACACATAAAGAAGACAAGTGAACGTTATTATCTGGAGACTAATAACAACTTACTCTCTTATCTTAAGGTGGCATCCTTTGAGACTTTGTCACATAATCCCCGACCCAATTTCCTCCCACCTAGAAAACAAGAATTTGACGTTGATGAAGTTTTTATTTGTTACAACCTGTGGACATGGATTTGCCTACCCAGTTTCTGTTCCTAGTTTTGAATTTCACCCAGACATTTTTTCAATATTCCTTGACGAGCCACCACCTTTATATGCTTATGTGAATGAGGTCGCACACTTTTCTGCCTTATTACGCCTGTTTAAATTTAGTTGTTTATTCTCTTGACATTAAGCTTCTTGTGATATAAGTTTGAAAAGCGAGCAAAATAAAGTGAGCTGGCCCCTGTTATTTGGATTTTAGTTACCCTAAACCTATCTGTCTCCTGCGTAAGTTTGCGATTTGTAGGTGAACATCTTCAGAAGAAAAATGGTTGACTTAGCCTCGATTGGTATTCACTTGTGTCGGAGCTTAGTTCGACTGGAAAGGCTAACACCTTGGCAAGTTTTATGTCCGTTCGACCGCAAATAAGCTCAAAATTCTTAATCAGCCTCCCTAATCTCCCTCGGTCAAACGAACCAGGTTCTGGATTGCGACCTAACATGGCATGTTCCACCGCGACTTCGTTTACTCCAAACTCCTTGGTGTCATCCACTACCAATACCTGCCTTTTCATGCTACATCGGTAGCCAGAAGAGTTAACACTTTAAGACTGCGGCTTCTAGCCATTGAATCAAATGAGAATGAGTGCGCTCAGTCAACCAAAACCGTTTTCGAGAAACTGAGAGCATCTACATCAGCATCTTTCATCAGACCTCATCAGATCACCATTCGGAAGCGTCGATCATTCGTTATTGACGTATGATTAGTCGTCAATGGGCGCGGAATGTTTGTGTGGAATGAGAAAAAGCAGAAATATGGTGCTGATGATTTTTCCCTTGTTATCCTCAGCCTACGTGCACCGGTTGTGATGCTGATTTTTTGGTTCACGAACAGAAGATTACTTCACGTCAATTGACCTACTTTCCTCAGTCCGCCAAACCTGTTAATGGACTGGGGCTTGCTAATTTCACAAACAGTGACATGTGTGTTTCTCACCATTCCGGGATCTCTACGTATTTATAACATTTTGTGAGTGGTACATAGCGTTAAGTGTTCATTCTTGCCAATGGCTCCGCTGATCTTGTATGACAAACATATTTTGTCCGATGTGCGAGTTTTGACTGTGCTAGCGCTTGCTGTGCCTTAAAAATAATTCAAAATATGGTTGTACTTTCTCCGGTTACTGGTCTTAACACTAATGTTTTCACACCAAATTTCCTCATATAGGTTAGAAGTCATTTCGTTTGAGTAGAAACTCTTGACAGCAAGTCTTCTAGTGGAACGTCACCCTCATTTTATCTACTTGTAGCCTATAAATCCGTCCAAAATTATCGCCCTTTTTCTCTAATCATGCTGCTCAAAAATAAACTAATACAGCTGAAAAATAATGGGTTCTTTTTACTGCATACTCACCAGTACATTATAATGGAGTGTTTTTGCCGGGACATATGTGAAGATACGCATTAGTTAAAATCAGCCTATTGTGCAAAAGAGGGGATTTTGCGAATTTTGTAAAAATTGGGTAGGAAGCTTTAACACCAATGCCCTTGTACACTTGTTTGGGGCCACTACTTCCTGGATGGACCTCGAGAAATTCCCCTTGGGCTGTCTTTTAAGAATGACCTTTCCCTAGTCAGTCAAACGCCTGAGTGTCTCGTTCCAAAATGCCCATATCCATAAATCGCCACTGAGTGTCACTAAATCCGACAATGTGTGAACTGTCTCCGATGAATAAAACCATGGTTGATTTACTCAGCATCAGTACCGATCTGAATAAGATTCAAGCGTATCACCAGATCAAAATTAGGCAGAGTCAGGTCTGTGCGTCGTTTGCACGTATAGCCTACCTCCTCTATGATAAGTGGAGAATCTCCACATCAGGCGCATGAATTAAATCCAGCGTATGGGCGACACTCTAATCATCGAATGAAACGGATTCATTCGGCGAGATATAGCACACCGAAATGCGGACGTTGGTTTTAGAGCTCAGGACCCCGTCTGATTGGACACATGGATGATGCATACCATGTAATAAAAGCATACACACTAACATCTGCCTTAGAAATACTAGTCCCTCACACTTACCGAAAAAATCCCGGAAGAAAAATTCTAAACGGAAGTTTGACGGAGACCCGACTAATGCGCTTACCTGATGAGCCGGAAAGCGCGAAAATGACCGTGGGCTGTTGAGCATTAATTAAGTAATATGTTTACACGCTAGCTATCCGCCTCAGGTATATATCTTGGTCACCGTAAGGGCCCACTGGCAGTGAAGATAACAGGTAGCTCTGCGGCTTGAAATTAATAGAAAATTGATAGGAAAGGAATTCCACACTCGTCTCTCACACAAGCCAGCCACACCTGGATTCTCTTGTCAGGAACCGTGAAGTTTTCTGGTTTGGCAGTTATTCGTGACGAAAAATCGACTACTCGTTTCTGGCTGATCTAGACGCATCAAGTGGACCTGGCAGAATTCAACCGCTCGAGGATCCAGCCCATTACTTACACTCAACCTTAGCGTTACAACACCACTCTCCTCACCAATGCATACGACAAATACCTATTACTATCACTGTTCGGTTGCGCTCATACATACACATTCGTTGGGAGTCTGGTTACTGTTGGTCATCTGGTATAAAGATGAGGCGTGTTGACTATGGGCCGGAATATTAGGTGAGCTAATCGAGCTACATCCGCCATATAAGTAATCGTAAGGAAGAAACGGATAAGCAACTGCTCCACAATTTTCATTCTGCTTAAGTACATCCGCGTGAAAACTGCATTGGAAATTTGAGGGAGCAAAACTATTATATTTCCCAGGCCCAGACTTCCACGAGTGCCAATTCCTTTCCGACAGCGTTTATCAGCGATTTCTTTTTGAAGGATATTTGCTTATGTGGGTTTGTTTTCAAGGTCACCAAATTTTTAAATCGAACTATCGTTTGTTACTGCTATTTTTAGATTTCTTTGACGTGTAGACACCCCAGAGCAAACCGGAGGAGCATTTCCCTGCACTGCGGGAGAAGACTTGCGAAGTTTTATTGTTTATGGTGAACCACAGACAGAAAATTGTGTACACGTACCACTTATTTGAGCTCCAAGGCACGTTTGGAACTGGTTGCTTTCACTGAAATTTTTTCGGTGCTGAATTATACGTATGCGTATGCATGGCATGTATGCCATGTTTGTAAGGATGGTACTTGACAAACATGGGCAGAAAGCATGGCACTGGTACCTATCAATTTTTTTTTCATGCTCGATAGTTATCCGGTGAATATCCCAGCTATGCGTTAATTGGGGATAAACGCATGTGCTGCTTTAGATGCTAACTTGAGACAAGATGACGTTCACTCTCTCCAAACTCTACAGCCTACCAAGACTGATGACAATGTCGGAGTATCAACCGAACACGAGAGTGGTTGCACGCACGGAACAAGACACTGAGATACCGTAATACACCATGATCATAATCAACAACAACATGAATGGGAATAGTTTTGGCGCACGCTTGTTCAGCAACAGATGTGTGAACATGAACCAGTTTTAAATCTGGCTCACTCAACTATCAAACCAAATTAGGACGCCGGTGTTCCACGATGGACAGCTGCAGGTAGCTCAACATCACTGACGGAACTTGAGATATTTGGTCAGCCCCACCTGAAAAGTTTTTAAAACAACCAATTATTCCCCGCTAGTATGTCGTTCCAGTAAGTTCTTTTGTTGTAAGGTGCTGGTTTGGATTTGAGGATATGGAAGTACGGAAATGTGAAGAAATTAGCATCCAAATCTGAGTACAAAAATAGTTTCACCCGTTTAGCTACTGACGGTACGTGAGTAGCTTACAATCTTACATCGGAATTTTGAATATCTGCGGCACCACCCCTGCGGAGAAACAAGCCATGCGGCACAACTGCTTGCAGTTCCCAGCAAAATAATAAGGGAGCACCAAAACCCTGTCCATGTTTATCATAATTTATATACCGGCGTCTTTGATTTATTCCCAGGACAATGAATCCACAACTCCTGCAGACTAATAAACTTTATTTGTAATGAAAATGTAGAATTTGGGTTTCATCCAGAAAAGTTGTTCTTGGCAATACAAAAACAGTACAAAAATTAACCATATCAACAGCACTACGAAACGCATTATTTAAAACCAAGGGTAGACATTATTCGTGTTGAAATGAGCACCATTTTCGTTACCTCAAATATCTTGCAAATGAACACACGAGGTTACCCTTGTACAGCACGGACAGGTGAAGAATATTATGATCTGGAGATTCAGTTGAGTCTATCCATAGCACCGATGTTAGTTAGGAATAAGTGCATTTTCCTAATTGCGCTCAGTTTGGCGGTTAAATAGAATATAAGGTTGATAAGCACTTGGGACTACGCCCACATGATGAGTCCCGAGAAGGACAAAGCGGTGGTGAACTACATGGGAACCCTCGACAATGCCATTATGTGCTCGGTGTCTTTCCAGGGGCAAAGGCGTACAAATGTGTTCTGCAGGAGTAGTTAATGGTTTTCTTTAAACTCTCATTGATTATGTGGCTCTACCCGCTTCGATGTGCAAGTTGCACACCTAGAATTAGTCCTCGAATTCCGGCTTACTCTGCATCCACACTGACCGACTCAGTCGCGGAATTCGTTACTTAAAACTCCTTATGGAGACAAGGGTGGGATTTGATATGCTGAATCCATCCTATACATTGCATTCAACAGAAAAGCAACGTGTTTGAGGGTGAAAGTTCAGAAACACGGCTGGGTATTTTTTTAAATACACTCCCCTTCAACATAAAATTCCAGTCAATATTTCATAGAAAACTACGTTCGACTTGACGTTTATCGGAACATTGCTTACTAAAACAATACGGTAAACTCCATGTTCTCGGATGACATGACACTGAACTAGGTGTAAGTAAGCCGCCAACACACACAGTATGATTCAGTCACTCAGATTTACAGAGCCCCTTCTACATAATCCATGGATATCACTTCTCACGTTACTGAGTTTAAGTTCGCTTAAGACCTAGCGTTTCATCAAGTAACCTATTATAGCCACCCGTATATCTCGGTATAGCCAGTTGTACGACATAGAACCAGGCGAAGGTTTCGTGCATAAGGGGGGAAAATTTCCATGATATTTTATTCTTAAAACCAAAGCGTGCGTTGCATAGACACGCGGTTAAGTTATTACATACCCAAAGCAATGGGCCGAGACTTGTGGAAAAAATTTCCTTCCAGTGTAAGGAGGAAAGCCCTTCGCCGTGGAGTTATTCATTACCAAACACAAACTAAACGGTGACAAATTATTGGACAGGAACGCAAACGTCTTCTATGCACCTTGTTTTTTAAAACTGACCATTCTCACGCGTCTACTTGAACTTTCGTGGATTTTCATTGACTATAACGCAATTTTAAACGAACGCTGCACAGCAGTTCCACAAGTCCCGTAATAAACCCCGCCTTCAAATAGACGCGACGTGGAGTTAGGAAAAACTACATACTACTTGCATGCCTCATCAGTAGTATCCGCCGATACATCAGTGGTGCAATACGTTTCAAGATTTAGACATTCAGCCCCGTGTTAAATGTCTCAATGTTCCTAAACAGGACAAATTAGCCCAGGAGAACCGTAAACTT
>SJOL01006875.1:408063-500363 GCA_004794785.1 Opisthorchis felineus | reverse complement strand
GGCTCATAACATCAGCCGTTAGAGTAAATATATAGCATCCCATTGCGGTGTTCCCCTTAGGACCGTTACGAACAAGAAACTCCTTAGACTTTATTTCTGTTTTTCGAAGGGATCTGCAAAGAAGAAATATCGGGCCAACAAAACTGTCTACTCGATAAAGGTGTTACTCTTTGATGTATTCTTCCTTGGGAGGACAGTGTACCACAATTCTGGGACCAATAATGCAAGGGTGGAAACTTTTTGAAACCAGCACAGCGAAAGTTAATCTAGATCGACAACTGTAATGTAGGTGGTTACAAGATGTAGTTTTTTGTTGCAAAACAAACCCCGAATAAAGTATTTTTACTAGGTGTCAAGGGGAAGTATATTCTCAGTAACTTGTCTCACGATTATTGTGTTAAATTGGTTCTCGAGGTGGCCTCTTTGTAGAGGAGTAAGGGCAGCTACAAGTGTCTTTCAATCTTTAAAACTGAAGCTAGCTGGTGAATAATGAACAACTTCTAAATGCCATAGATAACAAAAAATCTGACCATTCGGCAATCCAAACAATTTTAGCCAAGGGACCGAAGATTTGTTACTCCCAGAAATCCAGTGGCCGATTGTTTTAATTTTAGCTCCTATTGTGCTGAATGACGCGATTTTGTGTGTGCATTCTTCTGAAATCTGTACCTCGTCAAGCAACATATGTGCAGCTTGCAACCGGTCGTTGTCTGGATTCATTGCATACCGAATTGGTTTGTTCACCGCCCACCTAATTTCGTGGATCGGTATCTGGTGAATATTCCGGTGCCGAGCCACCATCCAGCTGGCTCGTACTGGCTCAAGTCAAATGGGCTTACATTAGCAAACTGCTGAATTTTGTACAGCAGTCTCATTAAACAAAACAGATGGTCTGGAAGCTTACCCAGAGAACAAAACGGATGACGCAAGCCCGTTTTTGTTAATTTTTTATCACGAGCATCAAAACAGTCAGTGTATAGCAGTCAGCCTGGGTTACATTTCACTTCTAGCGGACAAAGAATTAGGGTAAAGTCTGCCTTCTGTGTTACTTGCCCCTTTTAATATATCGCCAAAAGGATGTGATTCAAAAGAGATATGTGCGCCTTAAGTCTGCTTCCTTGCACGCTTACATTTCCGTGTGCTTTTAATTCTACCAACAGCTGCAATTTCACACCTCCATTTGAGTTATTCATCAGAACATGATACTCATACTTCACTCTGCAACTTTCGTGCAATTTGGATTCAAGCAGAACGTAAGGTTGATGGAAACTCGGATACTGTGACTACCTGATGAGCCCAAAGAATGACAAAGCAGGTCGTGGAATTTCGAAGAGTTTTTAGCAAAGTTATGAATAGGTTCCTTCTAGAAAACATACTCACCCTGATCCTTTGAACATTCCAGGATTTACGCATCATTGTATCCAACCTGCCATCACTGGGATTTTTAGTTCAACAATGCTCAGAATTGGAAGTTTGTGAATTCTCTCGAGAATAACATGTACGGATGCTGGACGACATTCAAACTCTTTTTGGATGAATCAGTCGTTGTTTGTTATAGAATCTAACACTTTTATTCTTGTTTACCGGAATAACTAATTAAAATTAATTCGGTTGGTGATAGTCTCTCAAGATCGTGGTCACCATATCAAACTGTCAAGGTATCGTTCATCATCTTCCTCGGGAGAGATTTGCCATATGAAAAGTGGCAGACCAACGCACACATCTGTTCTGCATTATGCCATTCGGCTAGGAATTAAAAGTTAGTGAAATCGCCCCAGATTCCCGTCTAAGACCGATCCATTGGTTCAAAAGGCGAGATTTCCTCCCAGCACCATCCGGTGGTAAACTAGCCATGCACGGTCTATCGGTTACCGTTCCCACCGATGAAAACACTACTGTAATTTTAATATCAAATAGTGAGGTGGTTGTGGGCCTGTGGGAAAAGATATCGGCAGAAACGAATGAGACACGGTCATGTACTGACAACAAAAATCTTTCAGGATTTGCTCCCCAAAATATAGGAAATACATGTAGAGGGTATTCGCGACACTTTTGAGGCTACGGATTGTGCTTACAACCCACACGTTCATGCCAGGCAAATGTGTTTTTGACACTTCATTCCTTTTTAATAATGAACCGTTGTTCAAAACAACTGACTATTGTGATGCTTTCACCAAGTAATCATTGATTTACTCCCTTTTATGTCTTACGGGTTTGGCGCAGTTTTTTCTCAGTGGCTCTACGTGGAAAAGAGTAATTGGTGCGGCGATCTTTCCTCACCTCAGTCATTTTTAACCTTCCACTACACTACTGGGACATGGCGGATGGAAAACTACAATCGAATGGCTATACTTTGGGATGCTATGTGGGTGACTGCATTGTTATTCATTATCCTCAATTTGCAACAAGGCCAAACCAACAAATTTAAAATTTTAATTCCCCGCAGGGAAACCGATAAACCGAACGTTTTAATTTTTTGAAGCCGCATAGACTAGGACTGATACTTGATAATTGTGCATTGGGTTGACCATTGCACATACTCACACAGCTCCAGGGGTGTAAAGTTCAAACGAAACCGTGTCAAGTATTTGTATAACAGAGCTAATAAGATATGCTCAGATGAAAGATCAGACACAAGATTGAGGAGCATAACGAGAATCCTGATTCAAACTGAATACCAAGAAACATTTGTAACGTGAAAATTGCGAGGATTTTATAATAGGTCAGATAAGTAACCCGTTGGCCTCAAGTCAACGTTCAGAATTGACGTTACATCTAAAAAGATCAGGTGAAGTCTGAAGATTTTTGGTAAAAGACGTTCAAGGAAACCAACTTAAGGATACATTTTTGCAGTGATTGTTTGCCCATTAAAAACGTCACAAAAAGATGCCGGTTTGTCATTGTGTCAAAACATTGGTAGCTCTGGTGCGCTTACTGGTTGTTGACCAAGTCGTTGTTGATCTGTTCACCAAGCTTGGCAATTAATCTGCAAACGTTTCGTCACCAAACTAGCAGACATCATAAGTTGGCAGCTGTTGGGTGCCGGCTAATGATTATCCTATGGTACTTTATTTTTGTTTGCGAATGCACTGCAGACTACGAGAGTTGGATGACGTAACGCCCATCTTAAAGAATTGATCACTCCAAAGCTGCTGTCCATCCTAGGAGTAGCAAAGTAGCAAACGTCTGCGAAAGGGCATTGATTTTGAAACCTCAAATGAATATTCAATAATTGGGGGGGGGAATTAACTTCTAAGTTCCACAACCATGTGTTTCTTATCCTTGGACGCGATTCTTCCTCCAGGAAATCGCTGAGTTCCTTGTTGAAACTTCTCGATAAACTAGAGAAACTTAACAATAAATTACTCTGAGGGGGTCGCAGTACACATTCATCAGGACCACTCAAAGTGCACAAAGTTAGTACTCCAATATGTACAACTCACCATTCGAAAATTTAACCAATTTACTATACGACCTGTTTCAAAATGATCCGACCTAACTTGTTCAAACACAACATAGGTGGTGCACTTCATTTTGCTGACGGTATTGGAGATATGAGTGTTTCAAAACAAAAAGGTGTTAACTTGACGGAACACACCACTCATAAGTTCGCTGAGAACTCTTCGACAGCCCACGAGTGGTGTCGCCTTTCTTGAGGCAAATGAGTGTAGTTTGCCAAAAAGTGTAACTTTTTGACGTTTCATCAATTTTCTGTGAATGTGCTACTTTTGGAGCTTATACAATCTTCATGGGATAGCATCGAAATTCACAATTACTGACTGCGAATTTGAAAGAACTGGTTTTATGTTGTACAACGAACGTCCAGTTGCTTTTTAAGGAGAACTGTGACAGCGATCTGTACAGGAGGACATTTTAACTGTTGTAGCATACACGTTCAGGATACTTTTTCATGTGTGGTAGCTGGGTGGATTCCGTCGCCAATAATGTCAAGCTGTGGAAATCTTTCACACACAAAATTAAACAGGAGATTTGGCTGACCTTAACGCACCACCCAGCAAACACATGTTGCGTGGTGGATAGAATAATGCGTACATGGTAGACCAATATGGACAGCACATTTATCCTTATTAAGGTCAAGCGGAATCTTACAATTGCGTATATGGAAAAGCAACGAAAGCTCACTGGGTAAACCTCCTGGAGCAGGAAATGGACGAAATACAAATGTGTTTAAGTCGAACAACTGCCCACAGAGATATCTGACGGGTCACGTCGAAGTGAGATCCCCCAAAGCAGCTATACAGAAAGCGAGTGCAAATCAACTTATCTGCGCTTTTCGCGAAAAAAACGATGTGGTAAATGAAAAAATACAGAGGAACTTATTAGAGCCTACCTTGCCGATCGCCTGAAGTGGGGAGAGCCAATGATCTTACTACCTGACGAGTGCTAATAACCAAACTTTCAACAGACCACCTCGGTATGTGGCTCTAAGTTTGTCTGCTACTGCGGAGATAGTGGTTAAACAACGAAGAAACTCAGCGCTTCTGTCTGAACATACATCTTCCGTTTTACACAGCGGACAGCGACACAATCTAAAAAGCGCTGTTTTAACCCGTCTGCTTGCCATCGGCACAGAACTGACGTTTTAAACGCGTGATTAATGTTTTCGCCCACTGGTGACCTCCGCTAGATTTGTGGCGAAGCATTTGCAAGCTAACTGCCAAGTTCAACGAACAGACCAACAGCTACCTGATAGGCTACTGCTACACGCAACCGAGCTGCCAATGTTCCGGCGCATTTTTAACTGACAGTTCCACCTAGGCATAACTAGGATGCCAGCTAAACANTCCTACGGCACCGCTTGGATGGGGTTAGAAGCAATTCAAACACGCGGACTGACAGTTTTGCTGCCACGTGGGTTAAATTTGTGTTTACATGAATGCGTGCACCCTGTACTACAGTCGGATGTAACAAATCATTGCGATATCGCCTCTGCTGTAGCAGGAAATGCTGCTCCAAAAGTACAAACAAATGTTTCACTCTATTTGCCTTGAAGTAGGGAGCCAATTTTGGAAAAACGCATTGGTTTGTTTGGCAAGAACCTCTTCATCGCCGGTCGCTTACAATTGAGGGGTTAAACATGAATATTTATCGATGTAAGTAGACTTACAGAAGTTCAAAACGTGAGGGTGTGGAAGAGATTCGGCTTGGATGATTGAAGCAATCAGGTTAGATGGATCAGAACACGTGCAACAGATACTATGACGCACGGAGAGTTCCCTTTTGTAGTTTTTCTTAAAACGATTGAAAACCTCACAAAGGTGAGTGATCAGATGCCCACCATGAAGTTCCGTAAGCTGTCTCATAGGAGCAGAGCTGTTTCAATATGGAATTTTACTTATCATTACCCATCATAACGCGAAAGATCTTCCTACGGAGATTTTACGTGAGGTGGTGTTTTTCATTCCATTTACCAGCATATCAAAAACCAATAATTGTACGAAGCTGCGGTTTTTACGTCAAAATCACTTTGCTATATGCTCTTGATCAGTTTTAATACAGAAGAATTGGGTAAAAAAAATTCCAGCTATCCACCGGAAAACAGGTAGTGATAGAACAGAGTCCTATCAAACCGAAGCCAACTTTGAGGACGTGGAGCTGTAAAACTTGCCCCCATTCATGGCTATATGTAGTTCAATACCTTATATGCATTGACCAGACGTGAAAATACAATAGTGCTCGTCTTATTCTGATGGAGCTCTGTTTCATGAAGTCCAGGGATACAAGGGATTCAATTGTCCCTAACAGAACAATTATCTGGAGCATTTTTATGCCCAGCTGGCGCTAATCTTTTAAACCGTCGGTATTATTCTCTTCTAAAGGTGGTTCTTGATAACAATACATCGTCGTACTTTGTGGGCGGCACACTTAGGAATGTGAGTATTTCGTTTTGCTTTGTTTCAACCACAAAGCCTAAACGACTGTAAACCTATTGGATAGTTAACGTAACTCAAGCACCTGATCACTTTTTAAGCACACTGCAAAGATGTAAACAAAACACCTGTAACTTAATGGTTCCTTCATGTCTTGCCCTGTATGTCCCATAAATGCAACAGTCGAGGCGGACCTACGTAAGGTTTTCATTCCAACTCCATAAGAATGTGTATAAAATGGCACCCTATGAGAAGTGCACATTTGTTGAACAAATGAGTAGAAGTATGGATCACCCATCCAGTGCAGCTCCTCAAGATAAATTTCCCCGAACGATAAACTCGAGAGTATCGCCGACAATTTCATTTAGTAGAACGTCAGTAATTGTGGCTTTGACTTCAAAAGTCCTCCCCGAATTCTCATTGTGTTGTACTTTCCTTTTACTTACATTAATTCAAATGCATTCTTGAAGTCCGAATTTATTAACTTGCTTTACACACTCTTAATTTTTCCCATTGGACAAGTTTGTGGTACGAATACGCGGCCTTCTGATTATTCTACTTGAATATTTGCGTTAGTTTCAATTTGGAACTCTCTTTTGCCGTACTTTTATAGTGTTTGTTAAACGGTGCATATCTTCAACCACTTTCTAGATAAGGGTCACGTGTACATGCTTGTACAGAATAGCATGGCTTAGTTCGATACAATATAGCACAGTAGAGTGCAGGGTGGTGCAGTGGGGCATAGGATAATGGTTCATTGTATGACAGACTAAAGTAGCCCTCTCCGGGTGGCTAACGTCCCAACTAACGTCAGTCCAATCCCTCCTCTCGAATATCGTCTACTGACACAGAACAACGTGCTTAACATACCTGCGTGTATTAAATAATCAGGCGTTCTCTCGGCCCTTTAGTATCTTACCTCGGGCGAGTGACGGACGTTTATTTTGTACTGATGAAAATGGGATTTATTCTGTCCTATCCGCATACCGACGCTAAAAGAAGTTTTGTCACATGTGCAAGGAAAAGCTGCCCCAAAATATGAAAACTTATAGTTTTGTTTAAAAACAGACAGATGACATGCAAATGTACACAAGTGTCATTAGGTTGATTCTGGAAGCTGGAAAACTGATAAAAACGATTGAAAGTCCGTTTGTGGTTGGTTACAGTTGGTTAAGGTGAATTCGATGGAGTAGTGGACTTTGTTCACGATGGTGTTTACATCCCTTATGGAGTACTTTTAATAAACCGAATAAACTCGTCCAGGTTCAGCTCACCGTCTTTGTCCAAATCTTGCGTACTCATCCAAGCCTTCAGGTCCAATGCTTGACACTCATAGCCCATTTCGATCATCAGTTTCTGCAGCTCGGCGAAGGAAATTTTCCCAGATTTATCAACATCAACGTCGTTGAACACGCTTCGCCACATGGCCATTCTAACACGGAGGAACAAGTGAAAACTTTGAAAACACCATCCATCGAATCGATAGCCCCCAATTTGTTTTTATCGAACGTGTTAGGTTTCACTCTCATATAAACGTAAACGTAAAATGGAAGCGTGTGAATAGCCATAGACACATATGGTGGTGGCAATATTCACTGTCAGCGTCAGCCAACGATCACTGGGGCTCGTTTATTGTAAACCAGAAATAAACGAAAAAGCTTATTTTGTTTTCGCATTAAAAATAGGAATGAAAAATTCAAGAATGTCAAAACCACTTAATCTTCATTCTACAGGTGGTCAACTAAAATAAATGCAGAGGAAATGGAAGAACATTTGCTCTTTCTTGCTGCTGTCTAAGGTATATACGTTTGTACGTCCAAAACAAGTGGTGCAGGGTTGCTTCTCATTCCATAGAGACTTCGTCCTGTCAGTGAGACCGGTCTGTGCCTATGTCTATGCTGAAAAGCTGAGAGGCACAGTGCAGCCGTTTTGTCATCAGCAGTATACATCTTAAGACTAATAGTGCGAAGTTTGCTAGTAAGTGGTGATAAACCTGTTTGTTGCAACAAATAAGCTGAAAAAAGAAACTAACCAGTTCACAAAACATGAGAGAAACATCTATGAAATATCACAGTATATGGGCTTCTAGTTCCAGTTCTAGACTGCTTCGGAATATGTCCTTATACAAGTGTCCATTCAGAAGGTTATGAAGAACCAAGCGAGGTTGTTTTCGTGATCAGTTCATTTATGCATTTGCCCCTTGCATCACTGCTTTCACACCCATTTCCTGCTCGCCTAGGAGGCTGTTGAGTGGATATCCAAATAACGAATCCTAGTAATCGTAACTGGCATGCACGTCAGAAGTACAATCATAACACAAGGCTTATAATCTCTACACAAAATGTATGCCAAATTTTGATGCTCGTTGTTTGTTCTTTCCATACGCGCGCGGTGTTTTGTGATCATCGGTGATAAAATTAAATCAGCGTTATATTGTCAATTCACAGATAAGCTTGATGCACTCGTTCCTTTATTGATAAGCTCGTATCTTGCCGGTGACGCAAGTGGAAGCTTCAAAAGCCACCGTCTGACAACGCGTTTGGTTATTTCGTTATTGAGATCAGCGGCGCCGAAGAAGCTACATGTAACGCTCGGCCAATATGAGTATAGCCTCATAAAAGCAACGATAAAGGCAGAATGGACACGTTTTCATGTAGTCTAGTGTCATTAAGTTTTAGATTGTTGCACAGAAACTCAACCCAAAATTGCAGGTTGTGTCTGCCTCTAACTTATGGGATTATATGCCTTGTTCATTCAGTTGTTATTGAGCAAAATGCCGGACCCATATTTCACGTCATGAATTGCCTGCGCTTTGCCATGTGGGAAAGCATCAGGCATGTTTTTTGCAACATCCATGCTTAGAAATGTGATACTGTGTACATTTGTTAGAAACCAAAACAAATGATAATATGCATGGGAGGTTTATCGTGTATGTCGTCCCTCCCATGTAAGTACGCATTGAACAAATGTTGATGAACTTCCGTTTTTATAGGGCAGTTCAACGAAAATGTTCTGGTAACAACGTCTGCTAAAAAAATCGAAATTAAGCATGCTTGGCATAGCAGCAATAGAGGTCCTGAACGTGGCACATAGATAATGCAGATTTGGCGTCGGCGGAATCTGATTCTTTCTTCATTAGCGAGCTGTTTATTCAAACAACCCAGTCTTTGAGGCGTAATGGACGTTACAATTTCAAACTGATATCACGAAATTTGTTGGAAATAACATTTTGATCCCTACTGTCGACAGGAAAGATGGTAGCGGTGTCCCAGTCAACGACTATATCTTCAGAGATTCAAATGTCTCCCACCAAGGCAGTAAATCTATGTGCTGGAACCGCACCTATACTTCCTAACAATGCGAGATAAGGTTGCTTAGCACCTAATGACTTTCGAGTTTGTCACTTTTCTAAAGACTTAAGTTGGTAGTCCAGTGTATGCAGACCGTTGGCAAGGGTACAACTATGGCTACTGATTGTAACATTTTAGAAATGCGAGTAGTTTCTAAATAACTAACGATTTTCGCCAAGTGAGTGAAGCAAAATACCGAAAAATTAGAGCTGTTGCGTATTTTAGCCAACACATTTTTCTATTTTGACTGCATTTCAATGTGCGGTGCTGGAAAGATGCTTTTTTAACCGTTTACCAGCGAACTTACTCCTTTTCATGTGCTGGTAGAATGTTCAAAACACGCTGATATTCAGAGAGTGTTATTTGCCCATCTCCATCCAGATCGAATGTTTTGATAAATTCCTGGAATAGAAGTTTCAACAATGACGTTATCCATCTGGATGTGGTTTGACTTCCAGTGATCCTATACGAGAAAACAATCGTGAGAACAACTATTTGCAGTGAAATTGTGGCCAATTATAATTTTCTAATGCGAGGTTTGTGTCCTGGAAATCTGAGGTTATCGTATCCCAGCTGATTTCTATGATGAATTGATCCAAATGATGACTGTTTTTACGCGTTTCGAGCGGGACAGAGGACAAAGACTTATTTTTCATCCTTGCAAGTTTCACTGTCTTCTCTTAGCACGTTTTGGTGCTTTAGCAAGTTCTTTTTCAATCTAAGCGGCTGATTACGCAATGTTCTTAAAAATCCAGACCTGTTAGTGGGAGTACTTTTAATATGGTTAGTTTTGGGTGATTGCTCAAAATTCACAGAACGTATACTGTTGTTTTCATCCTCTTTGAGGTTCCGGACGCCTCAGGTAATAAATCCCTGACCTGAGCAGGTATCGGGCTGAATTTTTAATCATGAAGTGATATGCTCTATGAAAATGCTGGAGCTGCAGATTCGAAGTGGTCTGTGGTATTCAACAGCGTAATGATATTCTCCTGCATAATTCGTAGTTCAGAGGTGGTCTTTAGATTCCGTTATGGTACTCAAAAATCACTTTCGTTTAGCAATATTAGCATTGAGCGATTACTCAAAATCCTGTGCTATATGCTACTGACTGTCTTAGACTCCACCAAGTCTTTAGCTTCAGCATACGAGCTTGACACATGTGGGCGTTTGATGATGGCCAAAACTGTCATTAATTACCGCAGTACTCGTGACCCATATACTGGCTGTGCAGAGTGAACAAGCATTCGCGTTTTTCTTTGGTTGTGTCCACGGCTGATCAATACAGGGGTCCTGTCTTTCTAAAGGAAAGGCTAAATACTGTGGCTAAAATCGTCCTAATAAGCATTATGATGTCAAACGCACCAACGTTTTGGTTACAGTGGAATGAGATGGAATTTTACAAGGCAACTCCTACTATGCCTACCTCTACCAGCAAACTAAAACCCCATAGAAACGCAAAATTGATCGACTAGATTCACTCGCATTTTAAACCATTAAGCTTTAAACTATAGAGATCAAATATTAGAAAGCGATAGTTAAAACTTGATGGCAGGATGAAGGGAGTTGGTCATTTTCAATTGAGATTTGATCGTGTCAACTTGTTTTGCGGAGGCAGAATTGGGTAAATCCGAAGTGCTTTCGCTAAGAAACGAGATCTGAGATCCACACAAATAAGGTCACATCAGTAGTTATAAATGAAATACATACTATGGTCTTATTTTCGTTGGTTGTGCTTTCAAAATGTTACTTATGGTCAAAGTTTTCAATGTGGTTCCTCGTAGTATCTAAGCTCTCTATACATATTCCAATATGGAAGTTTTATACTTTTCGTGAGTTGCTGTCAGTGTAATGTCCATAAGCTTGTGTTCATTCATCCATCAGTCATCAAGTTAGATGTTATTGCTTGCAGTAAAATATCTGTTTATTCCAATTGCTCACGAACTGTACGCAAAATGATGGGAGTGATGGTGTAACGTCGTCCATTTCCAAGGTTGATGAGCAAAACCTTTTAAGAAAAATAGCATATACCCTCTTGGGGAATCAGTCAAATCTCACTTTGTCGTCTTGCTAACATCATCAGTCTTATTATTACCCCAAAAACTTGGGAACTTGGGGAATCTACAGAAAATGGACATTGAGCCAGAAGTAATGCTGTCAAAATTCCTTATTTTTAAAATCATCCTATCGAAAGAATGTTTAATGGCGAACGTTCTAGTAACATGCCTACGAAAAACGTATCACTTTCTCGTTAGGCAGTTCGTTCCATGGTTGACCATCGTTGAGAACACCGGACAGAATAATCAGTGTTTTGAGAAAACATTCACAAATTAAGTTGGATGAGACACACAGAAGGCCAACTGATTGCTTACTGAGAACCATGCAGGACTTGATCGGATGAACCCTCGAAGCTGGTGTCTTATGCCCGTCCGTCATGAACTTCTCGTCAGACCCGACGTAACTCAAGTGACTGAACTAAAGTGTTCGGTACTCCAGTGCTGTGTAGAATTTGTTTTGTTAGTAAAAGTGTCTGTTGCACGAGCCAAAAATATCTAGACCGGGTTGAAAAGTACAACTAGCAAATGGCTGTAAACTGAGGCCTATACACGAGAAAACAACGTCCGGAACAACGGTAATGTAAAAGCCGACGGTGTTATATAACCCAAGGGCAGATCTTACTTGAGTGGCCGTCACAAGGTTAATCACCATGGATGCGAATAGACAATTAGCGAGGTCTTAAGTATCCCTTTAGTCACATGAAGTTTTTAACAACTGAATAAGTCTTCCCGATAGAAACAGTCACGGCATGTTGTCCTTCCTGACTTGTAAGATAAACGGAAATGTTTTGTCAACATGCATTCCAGGTCGTGATAAAGCAACGAGGTAGAGTGCAGTTGATGAGGTCCGCTTCTCCAGAGCAACTACGTGTGATTACCCCCTCTCCATCGCTAACTTAATGAAGTTTTGTGGAGAAGCATAAACTCCAAAGGCCACATAACACCTTCCGATTTTCAGCCGTCTAACTGTACTGACTGAATCTATGGGATGAAAACGCGAGTGAAACTTCAAACCCACCGCACTATCTGGAGGCTGCAAACAGATCCATTTTGGAAGTCTCTCTTGAATACAGGCCAACTAATGGCCAAAACGGATATTTCTTTCAATTTACTCGTAAAAATAACGCTTAACGAAACTACATCCGACACACCACAAGAGATTAGACCGCGTCCTTTTTTAATCACACTCTCTTCCTCAGTATAAAATAACATATTTTCAACAGTACAACAAGTCACGAAGAAAATCATCTGTACTTTTTACACGATCAATTATGGAACAGCAACCAAAACGGATAACCATAATATTATTTTATTTCTTTTTTACAAAAGCTGAACAAACATCTTACCCAAAATTGTTATGTGTACCTTATTTATAAAGCAGCTAAAGTGTGTTTTGCCCTGCGTTTTTTAAGTTATTTACCAGCTGAATGGGATTTCAAAGATTAAAACCCCCTTGTTGTAATTGAACTTCACCAAAGTATTCCTGTGACTATCATATTGCACGGTCTATATTTGAATCATTTGAAAGAATAGGGACCAACCAGGTAGCGGAAAAGCAAGATTTGAAGTAATCCCTTTATGGTGCGGCTAGTTAACCTCTTTTCTATCAACTACTGGAGGTTTCGCCTAAGTCATACATTAACTAGGATTTAGTATAATGGTATCAGTAAACTGAAATGCAGGGACTCGTGTTCGGGAATTATGCCAATCCGATGAGCTCGAGCTGGGTGAAACTGATGAGAGGCTGCCAGCAAGTTAGACTTCAGTCCATCAGTTGAGGCACTTGTAGAGCCTACCCAGTTTTGGAGTATATGCTCAAGCAGACCACTACTCCTATTCTAACTTCGCGTCTCAAATCACGCTGGCTTCTGTAAACACCGGCAATGAGTCTCATGTGGCTGTTGCAGAGGGATAATCCAGCGCACCAAGTCACCAAGCGTGAGTCGAATAAGCCCATTCGAAGATCATATGATTGCTACTCATTGCAAAATCGGTAGAACTGACTATTTGGGTGCTGCCAATTACAACAAACATAATAAGGATACTAATATTGATATGAATCTCACAAGCACTTATGAAATTGCGCAAAAGTTAAGGCCTTTTGTCCTAGCCATTGCAACGCCCACAAAGAAGCCCTGATAGACACAACAAAAATTGCTTAGTTGGTTTTCAATTTCCGGCTATAAAAATAAAGCACCATCTTATCTGGATGATTCTTTAGTTACACTTTATTACCAGAACACTCCACCATCACACATTTTTGTAGGGTAAACATAGATAGAGGTGAATATATAAAATAGTTATTTGAACAGAATTAGTAGTGCGGCAATCTGGCTGTTCAGAAACTGAAACTAATGCCACACCCTATCGGAAGTAGTCGGTCTTTCCAAAGATTCGGAAAAACTACGTATACAGTAATCTTTGTTCGTTACTACCCTCACTACAATAACCTCTTCCCTAACATGACCGATATTTGCGTTTCCGAAACGTTGTCCCATGTTTTTTGCCAAATCTGGCCCTTTTTCCACCCGACATGTGACTGGCATTTCACTAGTTTGAGTGATGCTGCTTGATTATTGGTTATCTAATATCCAGATCACAGCCAAATCAAACTGTTTTCACAAAGCTTACGTACGCGCAGTTAGACGACTGAACAAGTGGTGCTTGTCGGTACGCATTTCACACTAACTATCCCAGGTAGCACTTAGGCTACATGCAAAGCAAGATCTCTCCTATACGATGTTTTGCATAGTAAATGCGCATCAGCCCAATAGGCTTGCCTGTCGACTGCTTCAGCTGCCTAGCTACTGGGTAGGGTTTGTCGGTTATGACTGTGGTAAAGCACGAGTTTTAATTTCCCATGAGTGAAAAGGGACTCTAATATAGGGTCACAGGGTCACAGGAAACCACATGCTTCAGTCCAAGAAGGGTATAATCAGCTCACCATGGACGTAGCTGACGAGCAGCAGTCACTTTGCACGTCATTCTATTCTACCAGTAATTCTGTCCGAGGACTCCACCAGCATTGCGAATCTTTCTAGCACATACATTCACAGAAGGGGAAATGTTCTAGCTCAGAGGAAAGTTCGTCACAGAACAAGGCTGGAAAATGTTCAGAGCCAATAGCCAAAACGTTTGAAGCTAAAATATTTCAGATTCAGTCCATCACGAGAGACGAAGTAAACCTAAACAACTTGGAAAATGATTAGTAAAACACTGATTAGTGAATGATGCTATACCCAAAACGTCTCAAAATGCATAACGTAGGGACGGTTCTGTAAGGCACTTTCACAGAGAAACTGGCTCAATAGAACGGTATAGTTGCACACTGGACGAACGGTTAGCAAAACGGCAAAATTACCTTGAGCTATGGAATGCAGTGCACAAACAGATGCTAGATTCTGGCCAAAATTGCTCGTTAGGGGAGCTCTTTGAGGTAGTAATAGGTCAATGTCGAACCAAGTGGAGATTGCCATTCCTTAACAATTTGTCAAAAATTCAACCCTATATGCCGCCCATCCAGTATCAGCTTAAGGTGCAGCCCTATGGTGTTCGTGGCATTCAGGCTGTGGAAAATCCTTGTGGAAAGAGTTTTTTGCAGAATCCCCGTTCGAGGTGGAAAATTACACAAACGATTTCAACCCTTATAAAATCACCGACATTTTTAACGTAACTGTGTGAGGTAAAAAAGGAACGGCCGTTGTGTTGCGTTCCTCAGTCAACTAGAGCATTCCGAACTGTGACTTAAGAACAGCCTATCAGAGATTGTCATTTATTTTGTAACCTTCTGATTAGCACTCTTTGGCCCGTTTTTTTCTTGGACCAAAATATTTAGCAGTGTATATAGTCTTTTCCCATCTAGGAATAGATTGATACTGTTGTTGAACCACTGCTCATCTCACAAAAATGGCTGGTAGCTAACATCGACGGACTAGCCGTGGACAAGCTTGATTCTTGTGAGTTGCAGAAATACTCTCTTGTTGTTGACAGCAATGACAGCCAACAACTCTCATTTCAACACTGAAAACTCCGGTGGTAATGGCAACATTCATTCCCATTAAATTATTTCAGGTCTCTGAGTGGTAGTAAAATATGCTGAGAAGCTCAGATGTTTAGGGAGCGTTTATGAACCCCCAAGAATACGTGAAGTAGTGTACTTCACCAGAAGCACCATTCGAATGGCAAACTGCGACGGCCGCATTCAAAAATGAAGGTGGAGTTGCGTCCTAAGTCGGATGTACCTTACAGAGGCATTCTGAACCCATATCGTTGTTCGTATAGCTGGTGGGTTTTGGGAAGAAAACAACCTAACACAATTCATCAACTAACTTTTCATGAACATTTCATGATCCCCGGCTAGGGAATCGATTTCAATAGGCACTCAAATGATTTGCTAGGTTTTCCTATTGATTATAACTGTCAATATTTATCTTTCTGTTTTAACTACGTGCCTATGGTTGTGTACGGTAACTGTGAATGAAGGCTCTGCTAATATTTTGATGATATATGACGGCATTTTTCCTACGACCGAACTGAATTCCTGGTGAATCTATAGCAATGTCTCTTGAAATTTTTCTGGTGTCTCTCTCTAGAACAGTTGCACTCGGTCAACCCTGTCAGATATACGTTGGAAAAACAACACCATAAAGCCATAAAACTCACGTTAATGAACTTGGTGTCAAATCCACAAGATTTCATACACTGCTTTACTTCTTTTCGACTGAGAGATCCACTGTTATCCTTATCCATTCGTTGAAACTTCTCCAGGAGGCGCCGCTCCTCTTCTTCGTGCATTGTCGAATTTCCTGTATCAACACACAGATTCTGCTGAGTGAATTTCACTTTACTCGGTTCATAAAACTGCCTATTTTCTGGTCTAACTAAGCTTGAACCACACACACGAATCAAGTGTTGTTTTGTCCGAGATACCGTTGCATTTGATTCGCCGACGTCACCTGTGAAAATAATCAATGATATCTTTTGACATAGCTGCCTTTCGATTGGTCAGAAGGCAGGGAGGCAAATTGACGCGTAACCCTACATCCCTCAACAGCTAATTAGTCCACCCATTGAAAAGGATCTGTTTTGGTGTGAAGATACGCATGATCTATTCTCGTGCCAGCCTTATGGATCCCGTCTGCTGAAAATTTGTTTACAGTTTCTATCGGTGTGTTCTAACCGTTTGGCTATGGGCTATCCATAAATCAGTCTCGAAAGCCCAAATATGCTGCACTGTACGTAAGTATGGCACCCGCTGTGTGCACCTGACCGATTCCATGGTTAACAGAGTTCAGCAAATGTAGTGGTTTATCCAGGGAGATGGTTTTCTTCTGAACAACATGACCTATAACTGCAATTGACATCAAGGGGAATCGCAATGGATATAATCCTTGAGGGGATAAGGTACCGCAGTGGAAGAGTATTTCAAAATTTCGGCTTCTCTGTTCTTCGAAAGACGGTCAGACTAGAGAGATGACAACGCCGACCCTATTAGTCACAATCTGAGGAAAGCCTGGAAGGTGAATCGCTCAAAGGAACTGGCCATAAAGTCTATTTACTCTGCATGAGTGGACTTATGTACCTGATAATATTCCCAACCGGTTATTGCAGGTGCCCAATAAAAAGTGAAGGTACTTTCCTAATCCATTGCGAGGACCGCTTGTTGCTTCTGCTTGAAGGGCACCACATTTTGGCTTTCCTGGATTATATTGACATCAGTCTTCCCTACTGCTTCTAGTTACGGCAGTCCCACCAAATTATGACTGTAACACTCTTGTTCATTCACACGGGGGTGAAATCAATTACGTTAAAATGATTCGTCAAGGTGAAGAACCAAGCAAAGGATCCTCGAAAATGACCGCGTTAAACATAGGTAGAATCAATAAAAACACATTTCTTACAAACACAACAGCTCACTATGAAATATTACTAGTGATTTATATACAAGGTAAACAAAGTCTGCAGTTTTCGAATGAGTTTGACTAAGATAATTTAATGTCATGCTACAAATGCCAAGCCACCAATTCAGGTGATATGTCCTTCCATTTATAAGATCCAGATGGATAAAATAGGATGAGTTTTGGTCGGGAGATTACAATTCTCCTCAACAAAGTTCACTGTTTCCTGGTGCATTACGTTGTTCATCTGGTCATCCGAAAAGCGAAAAATGTGGGAGATGTCAAAATACTAAGGCCGTCTCGTGTGGCCGCTCTCTCACTGAGAGGAATTGTGGTGATATTTTCCAACCTTTCTCGCCCCAGAGCCTTTGCAGATCAGTTTACCACATATTTGCTCTTTCAGACGTATCATTTACTTTCAGTGTTCCATGTGGAAGGACTGACACCATATTTGGTTAGATGAAGACAAATCTTTTGTAGCTGTTCCAACCGGAAATATGAACTCAATTTATGGGCGTCATGAAAGAATTTTGACCCAATTTTCCTGTACAGGTGGCTTCGCGTGGTCGGCTCTTAAAGAGGAGCATGCTATAAAGACTAAATCCTGAAGCTTTTGATAAGGAAACTGCGAATGGATATCGATTCCGCCAACTGTGTTGATCAAATAACCGCCCTGATGCAGATTTCTTCCGATCCTAAGTGCCTTAGCTTTATGCGGGGTTAAAAACTCCTCTAAGCCAGCTGATTTAATGAAGCGGAAATGTTACAAACAACAGAGTTTTTACGGAATTTTTTAACCAAAGATATTGCAAGCTGTATTTCAGTTAATCTGACATTTAAAATATCGAAGCATTTTTGAGTTGGCGCTATTGGGAAATTTGACGGAAACTACTGCACAGCCATATTGGAGTTTCATTTGGCTCTCAGTTTAATACAGAGATAGTTTTCTAATAAGTGTTGACTTTTCAGCTGTCCTGTTTGTTGTTCAAGTACGAAATAAGGCTAGTTGATAAGTTTAAAGTTGCACTTCTCTGATGAGCCCCAATAGGAGGGAACCATCACTGGACTGTGGATGTTAACTTTTACCAACCATATGAGTAACTAAAATTTAAACATATTCGCAAATTAACTTGTTTTTGACTCAAGAATCTACTGAAACACCAGCCGAGTCGCCCGTTTTCGGTCTCTTTTTCGTCTGAATTTTCGGACAAACGCGGGCGACCTGGTTATCCCATTAATGGAGGTCATGCGCAGTGACCGAAACGTCTAGCAGTCAAAATCTCAACATGTTATTGCTGTGTTATTCTATCTTAATCTAATCATAATAAATGTTGAAAGCGATGAGCACTCCTCTCAGCTTCACCTAATTCAAAGTGGATATTATCACTGTTATCACTGTTCTGAATGATATTCAAAGAGGTAAAGGTTACAGGCTCGTTTTAAACAAGTAGGTAGCTTCTCTCAGTAAAATGTTTCCAGTGGTATTGAAGTGTTCGTGAGGTCATTTTTGTTTACAGCAGCTTGTTGGGAACTTTTATTCTCTTCTCCTGAGATGCTGTCATCTAAGTAAGCTTGCACAGCTTGACACCCAGTTGTAGTTCTAAAAGCTAGGTTAACGTAAGGGAAGTTCTTATAATGGAATTGTAACAAAACATGGTCCAATGCGAAGTGACGTTCAAATCTGTTTGAAGGCTATTCAATCGTACGTTATGAATTATTGGACACGCTTGCGTCAAATTTTGTGCCGGTGCGGCGGAATTCATTGCAATTGCTCGAAACTGTGGACAGTGTTGTGAAACCACGTAGCCCTGTGTTTGTTCACTGGTATTTCAAGTTAAGATGCTGAAGCATTGAAAGTATTGGCTATTCCAGCCTACTTACAGCTGACCGCATCTTCCGTTTTGAGAGTTCAGTATTTTTGATGCGCTTCAAGGTTTGACTGGGTGGTATTTTTTATTTGTGTGACATTAGAAAGCGTTGGATAGCTAGAGATACTCTGCACAAAATAGTGAACTTCGTGACTCTTTGGTTCTAAGAGAAACTTGCGAATCACCATTTGTATATGTGGTTTGTTTTTGCAATAACGTTCATTTCTAGATTGTTGTCCTGATCAACATTGAATGGCAAGTTGAGTGAAACTGCTGATTATCACTCATGAGCCCGCCTTGTCAGTAAATAAAAACAGGGCAACAAGTTTTCCGCCCAACAAACATCTTTGGATATGGCGTTAACAGTAAAGCTGACTCCTCACTCACTGTGTACAACACAATTTTCTCTAACTCGTCAGAATTCAATTGCACACGGAGAGGTGAAACGGAACTAACCAAGACGACTGCTTTGTTTGTTAATGGCTTTCTGCACCCTTTGAATTAAATTCATACACCCATCAGACTGCAATTATATTGCATCAAGTTGGATAGCCTTCATAT
Source organism: Opisthorchis felineus (assembly GCA_004794785.1). Lineage (NCBI taxonomy): Eukaryota > Metazoa > Platyhelminthes > Trematoda > Opisthorchiida > Opisthorchiidae > Opisthorchis > Opisthorchis felineus. Next base: position 480,742 of record SJOL01006875.1, on the reverse strand, counting down.
CACTGGTCAATGAAATACACGAGCCTAATTTCCAAAGATACATCAAAGTACAGCCAAAGTACATCAACAAAGGCTCACCGTTCTCAACACTAACAAAGTATGCAACTGCCGAAATTTTTGCATAACATGTTACTTCTTCTGTAGACCAAAGCTGATCGTCGCAAAATACACTCATTTGCAAACTGATTTGGTTTTAACCGAACACCCAGCTGAATTCCACCTGACTACCGTTTGTGATAGTTTTTAAATGAATGTACTGTATAAAGGTCGCTTCACGTCCCAGTTGGCACGGTATCCGAGGTATCGCAAATTAGTTTCTTGACGCGTTATGGTCAATATACAACACGAGGAAATTATTGAGTGGTCCATGTGTTTCATCACAAACACAATACTAACGGCTGGAGTGAAGGAAAATTTAGTCAAGCAGCCAGGCGTATCTTACAAAATTACATATACGTTTACGGAAGGCGCGTTTTTAAGGAAGTACGGTATAGTCGACATAAAGGGAGAAACGTATGTGAGGAAAAATAGCACCACAGGGTGCTATTCATTTGGAAGAGGTTTCACTCATACTGTTCAGTACCTCCTTGCGATTTCTTTGGATTGTTAGCAATAGTCTTGTCTGGTGTCCTCATGAAATTTCGTAAGATGTTTCTCCATTCCATTTTTGAAACCGCCCGACGGAAAAGTACTTTCGCATCTTTTTACTTTTGGCGTGCAACAGATTTTCAAATGTTAAGCTTATTTCCCCACGCCAGTCACTGTAATAGGTTTACACCACAGAACGAAAAATTCCGGAACTGTCCCAATCTCCTGCTGCAATGTGGCAACATGTGACAATAATTACCGTTTCATTTTACCGAGGTGTGCATCGGAGTAGTGAATAGCGCTTTTGCTCTCTAATTTGCATATATAGAAAGTTCAGAAGTCATTAGAAACCAACAAACAATCCTCAGAGTCAGACCAGTTAGCGTGCGATAATACTTTAGTGCCTGGTCCGTATGCATGAGTGTTTGTTCCGTCAGCACTAAGATTGCTCAACCACAGTGACAAGAATCTCAGTCCAGGATGTTTTTTGTCCTCGTAATTTCTTTACTTTATGGTAGTCCAGAATTAATGCAACCCTTTTAGTTTTCTAAAGGCATCGGGTTACAACAGTGACAGAAAACCGTTCTTATGGATCCGACTGGCTCTCATTTGAATTTACGTTTATGCTGGTTGAATAAACTAACAGCGCTGATTGGTGTTCACTGGACACCTGAGTATATCTGGCCAATGGAACAGCCGCATGTTGTCACTAGTGAGCAGTAGGCTGTCGTATTTCACCAAGGCAACTCACTGGCTTAAACACTATCTTTAGCAAGAACTGGCTCTTGTTCTTTCCTGTAAAGTTACCATCCTGGAAGGGTGGGGAACTCATCTTATTCCAATGGATAACCCGTAGGATATACTGGCACGACGAAAGCACATAAGTGAGTGTCCACGGAATCGAGTAGTTGGCTGCTTTGCAACGATAATATGACAGCATCAATCAAAATGTCATACGGACACTCAGGGAAATTAGACATAAGTGAAGGGAATATGCGGTGGAGTACTGCATAAGTAGGAGTGAAGCCCAGTTTAACGCAGTGTTATACTTTGGTGTCCTCATATTTTCGTCACTCGATGGAGTTTTATCATCAGTCCCTTGGAAATACATTCTTGTGAACGATCTATGAGGGATACTCCATTAGAATCTGGGGTATCATGATGAATTCCGCAGAGCCGGCTTTCACCGATAATAATCCTTAAGTGGACCAGAAGTTACAAATGAGGTTAGGAGAGCAATCTGCACTTGGGACACTAAGCAGCGGAGCTATTGCTAATGACAGAAAACGGGGTGAGACAAATAGCAGACGAGTTGGCAGGAGACATGAGACTGGCTCCAAAGGAAGTCAGTTCAGCTGCAGCATCCGAATGTGATTTGCCGGTCAACATTGGTCAGACCATTGGAAAGCTGGGCATAGTAGAACAACCACAATTGCATTGAGCTAAGCTGAATGCTACGCTGCATGCAAGCCCTTGATGGCAACGTAGACCTGAGAGGACAAGATAAGGAGGCAAATGTGCAGATGGATGTTGCAACCTGTCCAGATACGATGGTATAACGCTGGGCACGGAAACATTTACTTGTTTATCGTCAAGATACACGTTGCAATCTTCAGGTTTCAGCGCAATGAAATAAAGCTATGTCCCCTCAAAGTGAGAGCTAATCACACTGCTGATCAACCGCTCGTAGCCAAACGGTTGAGGGTTCAGCCCCTGGCCGGAATGGTACGGGCTCGAAGTCCTCTGAGTTTCGTGAGATGTACACTGCTGATGACTCCCAAAAAGGATGATACAGCTGTACAGTGCCCCTTGGATTTTCAGCACAAACTCGCTTCTCTGACAGGACGAAATCTCAACTGAAAATTACCTTAGGCTATTAGGAAGTAGTTAAGCCGCTTAGGTTACCAAAATTAGAGAGCCAGTCGTCTTATCTAGCCACGACAATAGTTGTCACTGTTGGCCAAATCTTGGTGGTCCAACCACACACACCTGCCCACGTCCTCTCAAACGTAGAGTTGTAAACTGAGTCCATTCTAGCGAAATACACTCATTTGCAAAACAAATCTGGTTTTGCGGGGGACTCACCTGCAACCCATCTGAATCTCTCGTTTATGATATACCAACTGAACCATGAGGCGGCCTGGTGCAGCACATTCAGTTGCTTGAAAACATAAACTAGACATTCAGCTGGGTTCCAGGTGAGTCTCTCGCAAAACCAAATTTGTTTGCAGATGAGTGTATTTCGCCAATTTCGTGCAATTTGGTTTCAAGTAGAACATAAGGTTGACGAAAACTCGGAGACTGCGCCTACCTGATGAGCCCCAAGAAGGGCGAAACCGGTCGTGGGCTGTCGAAGAATTTTCAGCAAAATTATGAGTAGCGTATTGAGTCCATTCTTTTATTCATGTGGCTGAACTGTGTATGTGCGTCCCAAACGAAATTTTTCATTCTTCAGAATGGCGTCTTATCAATGCGCTCTTATATCCTGAAATAGAAAATTCAAATGGATGGAAGACTTTTTGTTTTTGGAAACTATCTAGGCAAAGAGACCGAAGTCGATATACGAAAATGTCAGTCGACAATTTTACGCCACCAAAATTGCTTTAAAACACTATTTCAGTGTTTCAAGAAAGCCTCGTTTTTCAAAAAGCAAGGTGCCTATTCAAAAATTTGCTAGTTTAAATGACTGCGCCAAGTATGTGTTCACTTGAAAGATGTCTAACATCCAGCCCAAATGCCCATTTGTTTTACTTTTAATGTCAATCAATTTGACCAGCTACTCCTGCCGAATTCAACCATTCTGTCGAAGTAAATTTAACTCAGCAAGGTTTGTTTACAACAAGAAATCTGGCACTCAACTTAATGTAGATTCCAGCTGCTCGTTCTGTGCTGAGATATCACCGCTTATTTAAAAGGTATGTAACAGAAGAATCCGACATTCTTACCCCAGTGATTCACAGGTAACAGGTGTAATTTCTACATCCCAACTTTTGAATGGGTCTTTCAAAGTGTTAGCTTAAGCACAGACTTCAATGGGCTGTGAATTAAGTACGGTAATGTTGACCATCAATTTATTTTGATTTGAAAGATATCAGATATTTAGGTTTGTCTGTGCCTGTGGCGTGACCCACATCGGCCTACGCCCTTAGGTAGAATTCAACATACGTCACACTGCAAAACCCTTCAATGCTTGAAGACCATTGGTTCTTTAACTTTAGTGGAGTAATATTGATCGGAATCTTTGTTCTCTTGTTCCGCCGATCATGATCCAGCCTGAGCATGCCCGAACTGTCAGTGCCTGACGCATTGGTTGTTAAGCCCTGTTACTGTTCTGATGACATGGGACTGGCGAAATGTCAGAATCATAATTTAGATCTATGACACAATACATTCTATCTGTTTTTTCCGAAGTAATATTTTTGTGGATAAAACGTGCGCCTTAACCTTACTCAGAACCCATTTAGTAAAATGTCTAACTTCTCGGTTGGCAGTTCTTACACACATTTCAGGTTCCGTTAGCTTGATAATGGCCATCACATGGTCTTTAGGCCATATTTTTGTCAGAGAGAATCACTCCAAGCAGTATACAAATAACCACTACAATTATGCCCGCTAGTTCTATTTTAAATAACTATGAACATTGTTTAAACAGTCTCGGGGAAATATGATGAAACACCAGCGGAATCCTTCGGCCACAGCTTAGATCTTAAAATAGTGCCTTCAGGTGACGGAGGAAGCATGGCCTAATAATTTTTGGAACCCTGTAACATTACCCAAGAGAATTACTTTCCGGAAAAAAGTTTTTCTTCGTTCTTGTAATGTTCCGGGTTATGTAAAATCTTTGCATGATTTCCTGTATCGGTGGACTTATAGATTTTTAATAATTTTCGCAATCAGACAGGATCCACATACAAGAGGATGTCTCTTCAAAAAGTGCGCCCCAATTCAGAAACACAAATTTCAAACAGGTGCTAGCACGTTCAAAACAGTGCACGCAAGATCTGTACAAATCGTACACCCAAACAGTCTCTAGACAAGCTATCAACAGGTGACCGCCTATGCCGTAAGCCAACCACTGAAAAAACTAATTACGTCATCAACCGGAGTAAATCAGCCAGCATCAGCAGACCAAAAACAGTTCGGCTTTAAATGACCCGTTTGCACCAGCTTTCAGTAAGTTATAGTATGCAACATTACCCATCACCCGACTTAACAGCCACAATCTTGCGCCAAATGAAGTGCAGTTTGTAACTTAGGCGTCAAACAGAATATTCATGGTAGCAACCTTATAGTTTGCACGTCAGGTCACGGTTTCAAACTTTGTTCAAGGTTGCTTTGGCTAACTCTGAAACTACCTGAATGCTAATTCCGATTTGATTGATCCTCTCCTCTGTTCCCCTTCCAAGCCGAAGAAATTCTTCTTATCTTAAGTATATTTAATTTATTGGGAAAAACCTTTCTGCAAGTAACCACTGGGAGCCAACTTATGTTCTTTTTGAGAATAGTGGAAATTCACACGTTGGCGGTTAGACGCAAATGACCGAACGGTTCGTTGACAGTTACAAGTACCAGCCAGCTATTTGACACAACTAAGATTACGACGGAATTCCTACCACAACTTCAAAGTTTTGCTTTGCAGCCTGCAGTTTTTTTAAGAGTGGTTATTAGCTTGGCAATGCATAAAGTTCAGTTAAATTCTCCCGTTTTCAGTTGCATAGCTGGTGAATCGGTATAAACTACTAGCAGTGTCCGGTCGGCTGTCAAAGCGTCGTCCCCGCATTAGCTGGAAGGGTGGTACGGAAATTATGGAACCGCTTTGCCGAGTTTGTTCATTATTGGTCAGTCTTCAGAAAACGTCCAGGAAAGTTCAAGAAGACGCTTGAGAATGTTCACTTTTCTAAAACTGTGTGCAAATGAGATTTGCACTTTCGTGCCTGGTCGCTTGTAACCGCTTTGTTCGTGTTGGTCAATAAAGTCCGCAATCGAGGGCGCTCTTCCTACTCACTAGTTTTATGGAAAACTTACATGTAAATGTAATTCTTCAGACTCTTGACTACTGAAGTTTGTTTTCGCGTCGGGTTGGTGTTAACAGGATGCACTGATGGAATCTTATAAGTGAGCAAAAACAAACTATACGTCCAAAACATGGGAACGGTCGCTCTAGCAAAAAGAATACAAAATCTCATGATCATTTGTTGCTGTCGCATAACACTCGCTAAGAAGCTGTTTTACCATATAGATACCGTAGTCCAAATGGTGTAAGGATATCATCTAAAGCCTGTCTGAGTAGGCAGTCATCACACTCAAACTTGGCTGAAACACCTATCCATTGCATTACTGTTTTTTGGCTGATGATGTTGCAGGCCATTCAAGAACCGTTTGCTGTCTATGCCAGTCAAATAAGAAGGAAAGGATGCTTTCGAACCTTTCACTTGCCTCTTCACAACAAGATAAATCAAACAAAATTTGCTCCCTATGGTGTTTATCAGGGTAACCACAAAATACAAACAAATGAACAAAATCTGCAGCCAGGTTTGCAGAATTTCTGGTTTATTTCATGTGACCTTTTAGTTTGGCCTTAGAAAAATCAGAGGAATCAGTCGTTGTTTCAGACGCTTTTGTTTTGTTACCTTTCCTGAGTATCTTCAATCTCTTATCAGTATATTGCACCAATAATTCTTAGCTTTGAACTCAGCCAACAGCTTGAGTTGTCTACGGCGTAAAATATATTTTTGTAAAAATTAAAAGGCATCTGACCGATATATTTGCACCGCATGAAGACTAACATTCACTTTGAGTCCACAGATTTTTGCGAGAATAAAGGTAGTCAGTCACTTGGTTTACAGTATTAGCGTGATTGTTATGTGTTAGTGTCAGGCTATTAAACACAACTTGCGAACATCAATCGAACGGTCCATAATATACCAAAACAAAGGTCATTATTAATCAGTGTAGTAAAATACAACGTCCGAACACCTGCAAAAAGTTTTCAGGAGAAAAGTTTTGCAATCGTTGTCTTATTGAGCAACAAGGAGTATTATTTCAACTCTGATATTATTAAAATAAACCACCTATGCCTCCTATCCTTTTTAACTCATAGTGGTTGATTTAACTTCTGATTTCCCGTCACCAAACGATAGAATTTTCAAGCTTTTCACCTTTTAGCAGATACCTTCTTCCCGGACAACCATTTTGTTTAGAACTCATCCGTTTTGATTGTGATTTGCGTCCCAAAGGCATGTCCTAATTGTTTGGTAATAGTGCACACAAATTTAGTGCCAGAAAAAAATCACGTTATTTTACCGAACAAAGGCCAACTATTAAACCTGAAGATACTCGATCTTTTCGGAGGAGGCAGTGGTTGATGGGATAGATAAACTGTTGACCAACAGGCCGATTCATTAAGACGGCATGGCCCTTTCGATTTGATTTTGACAGATATTGTGGACAGGACTTGATGGAGCACAGTATCCATAAGGTTCACTTTAATAAGTTCGTCGGCTGTAAACCATGCACCAAGGGCACACTAGTTCCATCTGCTACAGTTTCGATCACCGTAAACGGGAAAGCTTGGGAGATACGGCCAAGCATTTGAGGCGATGATATGTTCAGTTAGTTCGGAAACTTGGCAGTTACACTTTAGGGGCGATAGCTTTATTGCAAGAGTGCCACTAAGTGCGCGATTAAATCATTTCTGCCAATATCATTAACCATTAGTGAGTTGAGTCCGGGAGTCCCCATCCAGGGAGGTGGCAGTTATCGACCCGAAGTGTTACCAGGTCATACACTCTCCACCTCTCGGTCGCTTCCACTCAGCACAAGGTTGGGCGAAAGGTGCTGTGTGAGGCAGACGGACATCTGGTATGCGGAGTATATGTCCTAACCTGAGTAACCTGTGAAGTGTAATTCTATTATTGTGGGAGAGTTCCTTCTTCCTAAAACCATCTGGCGTACCACAGCATTGCTAACCCGGTGTTCTCACCAGACCAAACCAATGCCTCGGAGACACCGATGGCCAAACACTGAGTGCTTTTGTATGTTCTCTAAACTTAGAGGCCACGTTTTTTATCCATAAAACAGTTTGGACCGCACTGCCGCATTGTAACCTCCGCCCTTGAGGGATAAACTGGTGTCACTTCTGCGCCATAGGTGTCAGATGCTGGCAAAAGCTACCCTGGCCTTCCCGATTCAAGAAGCAATTTCATTTTCAGCCAACCCACCACAGCTTATACGAGTGGCCGGGTAAACAAATTTATCTTCCAAATCCACTGGCTTGTTTGCAAGCATGAGATTTCGATTTGATCCTACCCAGTCTGGCACCAGAACTTTGCGCTTTGCATGTGTGAAGCACTCACCGGCGCAAAATAATGCCAGAGAGCACCTTAGATGCGACAAATACCAGGCTGATACCACGACGTTTTTCGCATGACATTCTGGTGCCCTTTTTGAAAACTGGGATGATGACTGAGGAGCTCTACTTCACTTGTATTCTATTTTCGTTCCAATGCTTCTGCAGTATGGTTGTCAGACTGTTCACCAGGGACACGCTACCTTCTTTGAAGAGCGCGGGGTGAAAACCATCAAGGCCAGGTGCCTTGTCGCGCTTGAGGATTGATATCTCACGCTGGATTTCGTTTTCTGATGGCGGGTTGGTGTCGATATGCCATTCGGGCCCGCTGGATTCTTCCAGCGTTGTGTTGAAGGAGGTCAGCTGGGCTGTTCTTTGAAGATGATTTTGTGAGTTAACTGCCGTCCTGTCTTTCTTGCACATTGTTTCGCTGGTGTTTGCCTTCTTTTGGCCACTTGATTAAATCAGCTGAACTGGGGCGTGGCTTTTGTATGCCACATTTACATCTACATCTCCTGGACCTTTGCAATCCACCAACATTCTCGGTCATTCTTTAGGCTCTTGATCCTGCATTGTTTGAGGTATCTGCGTCTGCCATTTTGGGCGCTAGTTGCTGGTATGTTTTTCTTCTGGCAGCAATAAGATCTGCTGATCTCGACGATATCCAGCGTTCATTTAGTCGAGTGAGATATCCTGGACGAACACTTTTGAAAGCTGAGAACAATATCTAATTTAACTCGCTTCCATTCAACCTCCTGTGCAATATTTTTGAAAGGGAATAGTTATCTGGCAAAATGGTCTACGTGAAAATCGTTGAAGCATGAAATCCATTCGACAGTTGATTCGACTTCCCACTCACACTAACTGGTCTGTAAAAGAGTGACCTTTCCAAATTTAGTAGCCCTGACTAAATCACGAGCTCACAATCGGCAAGGAGCGCACTTTCCACTGAATATGGGCGGTACCCTGTGATTTTTACTTAGCAACTGTTCGCTCTTAACTGGTAGTCAGTTCCCTTCAAAGCCGTAGGTAGACCGGTGAACCATTCCACACAAGTGGCATGTTTCCGCTTGACCCCTGAAGCTTGGCTTTAGCAACTGTTGGTGGAAATTGGTGTTTTCACTGTGATCAGAAGATGCGGTCGTTTTGACCAATGAATAGCACGCATTTCATGGTTGATGGTAGTTACTCCCTACAGATTATGCCCTGGTGCAGTCTGACAGGTATGTTGCTTACTACGCGGGCAGTCTAGAGCAGAACGTTTTTGTTGTTTGCGGTTACCTCCTCCGAGTGTTATGGGGAGTTGTTGGGGAGCTAATAATGGGAGGGCTGTATTGCAGATGTACCAGAATATCTTTTCAACATGCGCCGCTCCAAATCTAGGAACAGACGCACTATACGTTAGCTGGAAAACTCATTCTTCCGGAGAAGTATTTGGACCCCTGTGATTAAAAGACTTCTTTAAGTGCTTAGTTTCGTCATGATATGGACTAAAGTAGTAAATGGTATGAAAATGGATGGAAGTGAGCTGTTTTGCTTCGACAGTGGGTTCACCTGGACTACTGAGGGTGAAAAAAGGCAGGTAAAGTATGCACAAAGACTTGTTACAATGGAATTAGGAAGGAACAGAATTCGGGTTATAGACTACAGAATGCGTCGGATATCGACTTCAGTTCGTCTTGAACATACGGAACTAGTGGCCGTTGAATTGTTGGTGGAACTGGTGATGAAAAGTTTGCAACCAAATTGGTTAGCTCTTTGAACGAAACAAAGGTCTTTATTACAACCTTAGCTACCAACAACTTTTTCAACTGCATACCAATATAGTTCACACGCTCAGTGCCCATTGCCTATTCTAAGCGAGGGAAAAATTATATCTTGTCTGCTGAATGTTCGATGGCAGTTTATTCGGTACCGAAAACACTTATTGCTGCAAAATGTAACGTTTGTTCCAAAGCTTTTTATGCCCTGGGCAGTGTCGGTGACCGTCAAACGGCTGAAACGAAACCAATATATCCTCAATGAAAAAGCGCTACTGCTCTCTCTTTCAAAATAAATCCCCAGAGGCGAATGGCTGCTTGGAACAGGTGAACCTGCCAACCCATATTTTTACTACCTGTACCCGCACAGCAAGCAGCGCCTTGGCCTAATTGCTGGCTCGCTAGAAACCTAATCCCTGTAGGGAATTATAGTCTAGCCGAAATGACCCTGAACAGATAACATTTTAGCGGTTTTAGGCTTCTAAACTGACACCTTGGCAGTAGGTTCACTCAGTCCTACCCCAGTTACAAGCCGATCACTGTGAAACCAGTAGATGGCGTTATTAAGGTCGTTGCTAAATCATGTGGACTGGCATGGTAAATAAAACATCAAATTTTATATGAAATACCACCACTAAAAAGCACACAATCACTCCGCCAGTGATTTTACAGGATGAGGCAAGACTTCCGAAAGCATATGTCAGTGCTTAAATGTGCTGTACACCTTGGTAGTGGATTCATGCACAAGCCAAGCTCAAGCAAATGATTGACTGGTTCGAGTCACGTGTTCCATACCAAAACATACGACTACTCCATACGAGGCCTAGCTGCTTAGCAGAGGTTTGCACCAGTGATCGATCGTGGCTCGGTGGCCAAGTGGGATAAGCTTGGGGGCACGACCTGCTGGTTCGAAGTTCAAATCGGTGGGCGTCTTTTCGACTTTCCCGGTTAGCACGTTTCTTCATAGGACACCACTGCTTTTGCTGACAGTCATATACAGCATAAAAATATGGTTAACTAAGATGAAAGCAACTTAAAGTTCCGAGTGCGAAAAGTCTTGGATAAGCATACATATCCAAAACTCTAGTTAAGTTTGAATCGAGATTTCCGAAAACACAAATGTCCAGTTCCTGTCAAACTTTTATTGGAAGAAGTGATGTGGGTAGTCAGGAACAGGTTGTGTAAAGAAAGGCAGATCGATGGGGGGCATTTTAAGGTACGTGGATACGTTTTGTGATGTTAACTTATTCATTTTATGAACGTCAAATTGTACATATTTCACGCGGAGAAGCAGAGATCTCCTGGAATAAATTCTTTAAATGGTTTCATTCTATTTTCTCGCTTACACTGACAGTCCATCTTTCCTTACTTTATGCGCTTTAACCGTTTAACTCCCTTTTTTTCTTGGCTTGTGCACAAATGCAGTTTGAACGCGCGCTTCCTGGCTTGTGCACAACTAACCAATCAGAATACTGGCTTGTGCATGAATCGCATGCCGTACACCTTACGCAAGCAGTCCACAAAGTCGTTCACAATATGTTGCTGTCATCTGAAACGCCGCTCATATTATGCCGTGGTTACAATTGCCGTATCGATAAACCTGAGCTCGAATGTAATCGTCCGCAAGTTCAACGCACAAACTCTCAACTACAAGTCGGTTAATGATGGTAATAGATATAGTCCATGCTACAGGAAGCTTCACGTGAAAAAAGTCATCAGCCAGTTGACCTTGTTGCAACAACACACGTGATTAGTCAGTCGAAGTCACACTGCACGTACATATGCTCCTGACTAGACAAACCTTGTCTGAAAGTGTGGATTTCAGTCACCTCAGTGGTAGCCATTAATCCTTTGTGAATACATTTTTGGATTAGTTAATATCCATAAATTCACGTTTTAGCGCCTTAATCCACTGCATGATCTGAATGAGAAATTTCAAAAAATTTATCCTTCATAATGAACCACCATTGTACTTTGTACTTTCTGTGTTGTCCAATGTTAACAAGGAAAATAGTTTGGTCAGTATAGAATATCTTTTGAAGCTCACGGATAATATTCTTAACTAGAAAGTATAATCCCAAGGTAAGTGACGAGGCTCAAATCTTGTGCGCACAATGAGGACAGACCTCACTTAGACACCGAAGTCTGAACATCTTATCAGCATCAGCTGATTCATGAGGTTTTGGGCCTAAAAATTAGTAACCAAAATTCATCATTCCGGTACTCAGAACGGCGGTGATCGACAGCCTACGGTGGACAAATTCGTAATGAATACCACTGAAACATCCACAAATCTATAAGTTGGAGGGGAGTAATTATCACGAGCCGGTGATTTTCGGAAGCTGCACAGATGAACAGTTGTGTAACTGCAGAAACCCAAGGCCTCTCGGTCACTACTCCCGAAATTGTTATTTATCTCTGCACATATTTGTCTTAGCTCTTCGGAATAGTCTGACCATATGTCCCCATTGGCTCATGTTATTTCAAGGTAAAGATGGTCCGGACTTAGCTTGAGAGGGTTAATCAGAGGGTCACAAATTTGTGTAAAATTGATGAGTTTTAATAAATGCAGGAGCGCCTTTGTGGCCGAGGTCTTCGGGGTTCCACCACAACCCTAAACTTACAAACCGATGGCTTGCTCACTGTCAGGACCTCTGCGAGGATCGGTTAGTAATCAGTCGGAGTTTTCCGAACAATTGCCGTTAGTCAGGAGATGGTCTGGATTATCTAGAGCTATTTGACCAAGGTGGCCTTGAGGTCCATGAGACTCGATTAAATAACTCAAACTCATACCCGGGTGAAGTTCCGAAGTTCCCCCCTGCAGCGTTAGGTAGTCGATGAAATTAGGGATCCAGGAAAAATCGAAGTTAAGATACACAACACTTTGTACATGGCACAAGTAAAATACCAACAAGGGAATGCTAGACCAATGCGAGATATGAGCTGTAGACAAAGTTTAAGCTACACTTTTCGACCACTCCGGCTTGTTCTGCCAACTGCCTTTTTTCAGATCGAAACTTGAGCTGGTCGGGTGATATTCTTATTTTTGAGCCAGGTTTCGCTACTGACGCACTAGAAAGCCTGTATGAAACTGCAACTCATTTAGGCCAGTTCGGATGTTTCTGGTTATCTAGTTAATATCTGGACAGAGGGCGTGACCTGTATGCTTTTTTGAAATAATACTTCCGGATGTTTTTCCCATAGCTGATGGAAGCGCACTGTTTCGGCCAACTACTAATGACAAAAACACTCGTGTTTTGTTGCTTTGCAGGATGGTAGGATAATAGCTGCAGAAGTGGGCATACTTTTTGTAGGGTTGTTGTGGCAAACGCAATTCACGGTCTCCCGTTTTGGTTAAGGGGTTGATACATTGCCCAAACTACGAATGCGGAGCACGGTCAAGGTAACTATGATCCGCCGAATTCACGTTCACATGTCAGTTACTCCCTAATTGTTAGTAGCTAAATATTATCACAAATACGTTTGCTACGGGTCGGACACTTCCCTATCGCATGGTTTACGGTGAACCCTTTCTCTTTTGCAGAAAGAGGAATTTTCATCAGAGGTTTCATTTTGATGATTCCTTTGGAACCCTAACATTAGCAGTTGTAAAGTTGCTTTACAATGGTATTTGCCTCAGAATTGAGGTGTCGGTTGTCGTTTCGTTCCACACGTTACAGGAGTGATCTTCAAGGCATTCACTTAAAGACGCACTTGAAAGGTGCTAACGACACTGATTTTGCTCATCTATTCCATTTTAGTCCGACGATACTCATTTGGATATTACCCTTTATCCACTTTCCTCTTCTAAAGTAAATCTACGATTCATCCTACCTAAACATATGGAAAACACGGTTCTAATGTCGTCCGTTGCTTTGTTCGTGGAAAGACATTTACAGTGTGTTCTTTGTAGTATTTATGCATCTCCCGTGCCTAGCCCAGTGATATGCTTGTACTCAACCCCAATTTAGACCATCCTTGTTAGAATATCCTCCTTCAAAGTGAGAAAACTGCGTCAGCCTAGTTGTACCCACAATTCTCCCCTTGTGTGTTTGTGCCATTCTGCAGTGTTTCTTCCTGATATTTCCTGGTGTACTTAAGAAGGGTTCGCGTCTCGTTAAACAAAGCATTACGCCCATTTCAGAACTGAGTCCCACCTCGGTTTCTTTTTGATAAAATTCCGTTATGCACATTCATGACCTTGCTGGCATGTACTTATTTACTTGTCCCACTCTGATCGCTCGGACTTCTCATCATTGAACTATTCCAGTCAAACTGGTAGTGCCTATGTTTCCTTTTTAGATAAAAAATATGATATTTTTATGTCTCAACAATCCTGGGGTTGGAGGGAATAGACCTTACTGTGTGATCTGCTGGGCTAAACTGAAAATTATCTGTGTGAAATTCACAGTTTCCCATACGAAGTTGGTCAGTAGGTAAAGTTCCAAGTAGCGCAGTCTCATGGTCCTTCAGATTAGGTACTGCAATATGTGTGGCAGCATGTTCTTAAATGTTGCACTACTCCAATAATTCCAAGCCAACCACCCCCACCTTGCAGCCAGGATTCTTAAGCAAATATTTTGGCTTTCTGTCCAGGTTTGGGCATCCTGGCAGTGTCTCATTCCATAAGCTACTATGAACTATACGAACAATTTCACGCCACGTAAGCCGCCGTGTGATGCCATCAGTCTGATTGCCTTGCCTGTTTTATACAGCAGAGCAGGTAATCAAAAATGCTACTGTTGACACCTTTATCTTACCTAATTACTATATCTTTACTCTCCTCCTGTTCCACTTAACGGTCGCTATATAGTATATTCCTAGTGTAAACGTGTGGGACTTGTACCAAAATAACTGACTGACTGGCACGCCGCCGCTTAGGTCTGCTGCTCTGTATCAGTTTCTCAGATCTCTCTCTCCTGGTTTTTTAATCGCAATTTGCAGAATGAGAACTCTGAAACAAATCAGCCAACAACCTGCTCTGGCGTGCACTCCTGACACTTTATCCGTGGATATTTGCTGTGTTTCCGAAACTCAAACCCGCAATCTATGTAAGACACCTTCGTTATCTGGAGGTTACCACCTAAAAAACTTCAGGTGGTTCTGCATCCTCTTCAGACTGGTTACGTCGGTACCGGTATGGCTCTCAGTCCCAGATGTGAGACCTTTATTCGTAAACGAATCCCTGTAAATTACTGCCAGTGTGCTGCTCGTTTATGAAATTCCATAAGAAATCGTACTGGCCGAAATAAAATTCGTCCTTTGCTTGTAGATTCCGCGTGCGTCCCAACCAAATGTAGTTAGCGGGTGAAAGATACTTTTTATCAAGAACTAATCGTTCTCCTATCCAGCACTGGGAAGCTGAGCTGCTTTCCTAGCGGTCAGAGGAAGATTGGTAGACCTACATTGTGTGAGTTGCATCATTCTGTTATTTTACGACAGTGCAACTACACAAACTACCCTAAATATAATACCCTAATATAATAGTTTTGCGGCTTGAAGTGCGCATGTACAAAGTGCAACGTCCTGCTTCAGGACTTCCTAATCCCACTTACCCCTTTGAAATCTCAGAATGGACAGCTCGAATTTGTTGATAGGTTCACTTCTCCTGAGAGCTGCATAGGCTTTTACTCCACTGAAGCTGACGAATTCAGTGCCCGCCTCACCAAGAAACGAGCAGTGTTTGACATACTGCGTCGCCTTTGGTGTCAGAAATGAAAATCACTGAGTTCAAAAAGCTGCAAAACGGTCGTGAGAGCAGCTGCACTCTGTGGCTGTGAAACCTGGCCTCACCGATCTGAAGACCTCAAAAGTCTTCAGATATTTAGTCACCACTGTCTCCGTATAACAGCCGACGTCCACCGGCTACGGTAAATGTTTAGGAAAGCGGTCCGTAATGCAAGTTCGTTTGTTTAGCAGTTAAGGCTTATCAGCTTAAGGTAGTTGTGGGGTGTAACATATAGGCCTGACCACCGTCCACCACTAAATCGTTGTTGTCGAAAAGTTTGCGGAGGATGGACTGTAACTTAGTAATGAGAAATAAAAGCTGCTACTATCATCTTGAACGTTGCGAGATTTCCTCACCTTCCTGAGTGTGGTCTATGTGCTTCTCCTTGCGCATGATTAGGAACCCTACAAGGCATAGCACGCAATCAGTCCCACTAGCGAGTTTCCTCTCAATTTTTCACCGGACTGCCTAGTAAGCGCCCACACGCCGTTGTGTGCCGGGCATGTGTTGGCTGAGGTTTCTAAAGGACTTTGGGTCAGTTCTGCTTATAGTGTGTTGTTCCAATTTGATACTCATATGTGTTTATTTTGATGGTTTTGGGTGTTTTCACACCAATTGGGTATCCCTTCTCCTCTCCCCTCCTGCCTGGGTCTTCTTTCTCCATGGTTCTATGGCAGTTAGGTACTAGTTCCCAATACTGGTGTGTTTCTGTCCACGATGATGGGGAGGATGAATTTCAAGACCCTTTTGCCCTTAGTTGCTTTCAATGCGTGTTTTTCTTTGCACGTATGTAATTTTGTGACGAGGTTATAGACGGGACTTTCTCAAGCTGTCTTTTTTCTCAAACGATTTCTGAGAATGTGTCCTGTTATAACAGACCAAATAAGATAACCTACCTGACGAATGAGATTGTGCCCCAATTGGCTGGTATAAACCAGCGGTAACATTCGACCGTCAATTGATATGGACTGTTGAGCAACTCCAAACGACCGAAAAGTGCGCTTTCAAAAAAGGGCGCTCATGGTGCCTGAAACAATGGTAGATTTTCTGTAAAAATCTACCCTTCCCGCCACAAGCTTCAACTGAAGGACTCCTTCCCAACCCAATTCACACCCAAGATATGGAAATCTACCGCACCAACATGAATAGTTCCTAGGCCCATCTTGTTTCCATTGATGGTTGCAGTTGGTCTTTGGTGCTGTCATCGGGACCGGAGAGAAACAAGCTCTGAGAGGATGTTCAAACCAAATGCCTGTTCGTGAAATGACATATATTATGCCATTACATTATCGTTTAATTTTGGTCTTGCTAGTGGGGTTTTGGGACAGAGTCTCTATAGCTGTTACATCAGAAAATGAATATCCTGTGTGTCCGAAATTGTGAGTCTAGTTTGTGGCCCATCCGTGCATTGATGATACTTCCTCGAAAGGTAATAAAGCGTTTGTAAGTCAGTTGCCAAACTCGACAAACAGATCAACCATCACCTGATCAAAGGGTGTTGTGAATTAAAACTCCATTTAGGTCATGTCAAGAAGTAGACATGTCGATCACTTCAGCTGGATGTCTGACCTATTGAAGTACGATGTGAAGCGTTTTAATTGGAAATCGCCATTTCGGTAACTGTTGATTGTTACGTATACCATATATATGTATATGTTAGCCATGGCCATAATAAACTATGGTATGCACTTCATTTTGACACCATTTCAACGGGCCAAGTTTTCCATTTATTCTTCCCGGCTTATGGGCATGGTGTTTTCGGATACGAATTAAGTTAACGCTCAAGCGGTTTACAAAGCGGTGGTCATAAGTTTGTCACTAGATTTCTGTAGCGTTGATTTCGTGCGTGACATTTCGAGTAACTTGTTAGGATAACATCATTCAATAGACTCTGGTAAGTCTTTTCACGTTGCTTTTGGACTAGGAAGAAGAGGTCTTTCACTTCTTTCGGGCTGCTTTCTGTTACAGGTCTGCAATTCAGTGTAGCTTCCCAAAGGGCAAATGGCTTGGTAGAGTAGAAGAACAATCGCAAACAAGTCCTCAACGAATTTCCTAAAATTTAACTTGGGGCAGCTGTCCAAGAAATTGAGAAACGGTGCCCCTAGTCCGCAAAAATGTATTATCCAGTCAATTAGAATTTTCTGTCCCGAAGAAGTGAAACAAGCGCATATTTATAATATATATATATAACTAATAATCAAAGCCTCTTTATGGTTTGAATAAACTGAAGCAATATGATTGACAAGTTACTGAAAAAACATGTACCATCTGGACCGCTTTTCTCCTGTACACGGACTACACCGACCGTTCACATGTGTGACCTCTGAGAGACACTGGCTGCATTCGTTTTACGATTGTCCTGGAAAATCATCAATAGTTTTAAAGAGGACTATCCTTGGAGAGATCAGAACACACTAAGCATACATCTTGATTCGGTTGGGGTAGCACTCTCCTCAAGGGTTCTGATGAAAACAACTGGAAGAAGTGCATGAATTTTAACCGAATTGCAGTGGAGTTTAAAGCGGTGAGCAGACTGCCGAGCGGAACAAAACCTGACCACGTTCTCGAGCACGGGCACCAAACGTAAGCAGTTTGCAAATAAGAACATGAAAATGTTGGGCATTTTTTATGCAGGCACCCAGGTATGCCGCTGTCGCACTACGAATTCAAACCTACTGAAGGCCTTCCGATCGTCTGATGAACAGGGTTACCCTTACCGATTGCGTCTTCGTCTTGTTTACCACGGTGACACAAACTGTAGGATTGGATTCTTCTTTATGGAGTGCTTTGTTCGCATAAATAAACTATCGCGATCTAACCTACCCGTAAACACGAGCACTTCAGGAACTTTGAATCCAAGTCTACTCTGTCCGAAACATCAAAAATCATCGTCCAGATCACTTAGTCCGGGAAGCGAGAGCCTTGCCTCATAACTTCTTCTTTCTACTTTACAATACTTTCTGTCTGGCCAGCCTGAGCTTGATGATATTCTTTTGTTAAAGCGTATCTCGCAATTTGTTTACAGCAATCGTCTTCCCACATTTTACCGCCTTCACAGAATACCCTTGGCATTTTAGATCTAGTGGTTAAACAGAATCTCATAGCACGAATACAGCTCCTCTGTGTGAACCATTAGGGACACGGACAATCATACTGATAAGAGATGTTCACAAAGTTCATTTGACGGGCGTTTCCAAAGCAGACAGAGACTAAGTAAATTTGGCGTCGAAGGATAAGAATATCATTTAACTGTCTAAATTCACACACTTAGTCACTACATTTTTAGCCATAGTCTCATTCTTACAATCTCCTTCGGACGAGTGTCATCCGGACGATCAGCAAACGTGGTGCGACGAATTCCAAATCTCATGTCAGATAGCATCCTTCATGAGCAGACATTTGCCATCAGTTTTGACAGGCTCAGTGAACCTTCCGAGGATAGATATAAAGCTCACTCGAACATATCACTCGCACGCTCTAAAATATAGCAAGGAAAAACCCGAAAGCGTCTGCCTGTAACAGAGAGGTCTTCCAAATTGAGAGATCCGTTTTTAGTACAAAAGTATAGCAGCTGCGTTCTTATGCGTCGGCAACAACCCTCTGAATGTGGCAAAAGAAAGATGAAAGGCCTGATAATCGTTGGAAAGAAGAAGTGACCTGGGTGGAAAAGCCCACGCTTTAAGCTGTATGTATGGTGCTGTTTGGCTTCATCTGACACCATTGCAATGGTTGCATTTTATTGAATCCAGTGGCTTTAATCTATTTGGTGTTTCTTAATATCGGGAGAAAACTTGTTTCTCTAAGCTCCCTCAATAAGGTAAACATCGAAAGAGCTGCTGTGTCATGAAAAAGTTAACACATTTTGATATTTTTACGACTGTCCCTGTTGTCATGATCTTATATTAATTCAAATACGCATCGGAAAACCTAAACTACTGGTGGGGTTTGAAATTGGGATTTTTCATGCACTCAAAACGCGATTCGACCCCACTTTCAACATCCATTTAGATCCCAATGAACCTAGCTAGAGGGAGTATTCTGTAAGTCCCATTTGCCTTAAGATAATGGTAAAGACAAATGGATTCACACCCACGCCCCGTGCGCTCTTCTGTCCACATTCTCGTCCGCAAGTTCGACGACAATACGATCGAGGAATATGAGAGGTGAGTATGGATTGGCGGCCGTCGCATAATGTGTAGCCTTAAATTCGGTCCCAGAAACCATACGGGTAGCAGTCGTTTAGCGTCCGAAATCCAAAATGATTTGTGGAACGATTCGTGTCACGCAATTTCCTAGGATGTGAAGCGGAAATCAATCATTTTAATTTGCTCTTGTTGCACGCGAATTTGTCAAAAAATTACGGGAGGATGACTAGTATTTAGAGCAGTATTTTGTATTGAAAAAATAGTCATATGTACTCAAATGCTCAAATGATCTACGGGAACCTATATAAGGTTAAAACCAAGCACGTTCTCAGCTTTATTGGATGTGACGGACAGAGCTGGGCAATCCTTGATATTAATCAAAGCGTCAGATGCGGTGGTCAACATTAACCCAATTTCTTCACTAAACTAGATGTAAACTACTTGAAAATTTGTTTAAAAAATTGCTTGTCGTAGATAACGGTGGTATTTAAGCGTTCTCAGTGAACAAAAAATGTTTTCACCCCTACAGATTCCCAAAAAATTGAAAGACATGTAAGAATAAAACGAACTTATGTTCAATATTTCCGAATCTTGAGTCTACAAACAGGTGGTCATTTGCTGAAATCCCTTATTGAGATAATTTCAGTCTGCTGAAAACCGATAATCCGAAGGACTTTCTACTGCTTGAGGCCTGTTATGTAACGTACAGTTTCTGGAATTGTATTTGTGGCTAGAAGTTTTCCTCAGTGAAAGAGACTAGAGTGCAAAAAGTTCGTCTGCTTTAGCATAGAATGAGTTCAACTGTTGGTTATGTTGATGAAGCTGAGGAAATAACATGATGTCAAGAATGTAATTGAACAGGGCACTGGGTGTGTATCCACTTACTGTACACTAGGGAATGACTTTTGCTCGTGTAGATGAAGTCATCACACACCCGACTGTATAAATTGTTTTCTGCCTTACGCTGTCTTATCACTTCTCTCACTTCCTCTCTTAATCAAAACAGAAAAGGGTAATTGGCAACTGTGCGAATGATGCGGGGGATCCTCTCTTGGTGGTCCTTTCTTCTGGCATATGAAAGTATCTTTACATACCGCACTGATGGAATATAAACCTCTTTAACTTATGTTGCTTAAACGCCCCTTCGCTTGTTTTGGGCCAGCTGAATCTTTCAGATGCCCCTTCCTCCTATGACAGCTAGGATGGATATCGTAATATAATAGATGGTTGCGTAGAGTTCGGAACAATAAACAACCTTGGAACATGGTCGAACTTCTAAGACCGAGCCGAAACAACTCGTACGAAAGCCAGCATAAAAATCTGGACCTCA
This sequence comes from Opisthorchis felineus, assembly GCA_004794785.1. Classification (NCBI taxonomy): domain Eukaryota; kingdom Metazoa; phylum Platyhelminthes; class Trematoda; order Opisthorchiida; family Opisthorchiidae; genus Opisthorchis; species Opisthorchis felineus. The sequence continues at coordinate 459,843 of SJOL01006875.1, read as the reverse complement.
GTTGAGAGCTCTGCTCAAAGAATCCGGAAGCGGCAACGAGTGGGATGGGTCGTCCTGTCTTCAGGCGTGGATACGTTTGTAAAGAGGTAGGAAAATTCCGGAACTGGAACTTTGATGCAACGCTTCAAGCATTTTGTTATTAAATTAATTTAAATTATTTATTAATTTACTTGTTTAATAATACATGAACCCTCGGAATCCGTAGTGCATGTCAGTGTGCAGTCTGTATTTGATTTAAGCTGTGGCAATCGTTAACTGCTGAGAAAAGAAAGTACTTTGAAACATATCACACTGGATTTATTAGGAAATCACGAATAGTAAATCGTCATCAAATGTTTCTATAAAGTCAAAAGTTGTGTCAATTCTGTGTATCCATTTCGCCGCATTTGAAAAACCAGCTGTCGCCTGACCAGCTTCGATGCTTGCTTTATTTCTTTGATGAGAAACAACTGTCATCACACCAATGAGACTCTTCAAAGCCTCCAGAATGTCCTGGATAATTCAAAGCAATTCATATGACAGTCGTTTGATTCTGACCCGGATAAACTTGAGTTGATGAGTCAAAAACAATGCGCCCTGCTGAAACATTTTTTTGCGCCGCTTTTTAAACTCGAGGACGTCGCCCTCGTAGACACAACTTTCGTCAACCCCCCTTCAACCTCCTTCACTAGTTCACGGTTGATTATCATCTGAAGAATCTCAGTCTGGGCACATTTACAAGGTTGTGTCCTAGCCCATTGTGACAAACAGTGCATTTTAATTTCTTCTGACCAGATGGCCGATTTATTCGAAATAATCCAGCTGGCACCCGGACTGGTCGCGTGACACCCTGTCGCCCATTTGCTCAAGGTGTGGCAAAATTTTGCAGCAACCAGGTCAGTGGAGTCTAATCAATTGAAAACAAAAAAATGAGGCACTGTAAGAATCATCAAGAGTGGCTCTATCCTGCAATTTCGCTCTTTGTATTAAGTGACTACCCCTAGATATCTCGGTTCATCGGTTCCCAAAATGACTGTACTCTCCTCACTATGCACGAGCACATGTCTATCGAAAAACACACTGATGGAAGCATCACGTTCGATATTGATTGTTGTGGTGTACGAAATAAAGAACTTCACAATGGATTTTCAGGGAAACGTCTGTAATGGGTGTAAAAGCATCTCACCTTAACAAGAAGGATAGAAGGAGGCCTCCTGTTACGCGACAAAATGTTTATCTTGTAATCGATATCGAAATCATTGCATCACCTTCAGAAGGTGCATCGTATTCTTTGGTTCCAGCCTCGTATGTAGCAACTTACTTATGGGGAAAAAACAATGGCCAAAATTATGGGAATGAGTGTAGACGGAAATATGAACAATAACAACAAACAACTGAAGTCTGCCAACTCTCGGACTCCACTGGCATTAGAATTATCTCGCTGTAAAGCGTTAATAAGAGGAACGCATCAATACCGCCAGTGAAAAGAAATTCTTTAATGTCTGCAGTGGAAGGTGCCCATAGTTAGACTCCGTCGAGCAGAAGAAGACTCAGAACAAGTTATGGCGCCAACAGATTTATATGATCACCGACCAATATTGAGCGTATCAGATGTGCAAATCCATGTGTCTATGTAGAACAAAGTACTGGCTAATGAGTGTTTAGAAGATGCAAGACTCAAAGTGTGGAAGCTTTGTTGTAGGTGGGTAGGAATACAAGAAGACAATTTATGGTCCCACAAGGTCGTTGGTTTACCAACTTGTCTGAAAAGTCAAAAGTTCTGTCGTGCTCAAATTTATGCGTGAAGTTTGGCATTACCTGGCCTATCTCTTTAATTCATGATGGCTGAGGTATCACAATGAATTGTGTAGCTAAAGTTGAACACTGTTGTTCTGCTCCTAGTTCCACCTTTGCCACGAGTGTGTCGGCCGACAGTGGGCACCCCACTGCAACAACATCAATCTATTTGCACATAAAAACTCTAAAGTAAAATTTCACATTCTTCAGAACTGACTTCTATCGACAAATTCTACCAAATGTATGCGCGCATAAAAAACTAAGCCTAGTGTTTTCTTTACCCTGGTCTACGTGTTGCAATTTTCGATGCCGATGTGTACATTCGTTGATTCGTTGTCAATGTGACACCAGTGTGATTGAAAAGTGCACCCAAGGTGACACCATCTCCATTAGTTTCATTTTATTCCTTTAACTATCCAGGTTCATTGGCTCATGTCATTTATAGGGTTGGACAGAATTCTCCAAATATTTCCATCAACATTCTAACTGGTATCGTGTCAAGAATAACAGCTTACTGTAATAGATACAGGGAGCACCGGTGAGGTGGTTTCCTCAGAAGCTGATAACCATGTTTGTTTCTCAGATTGGAACTCACCCCCACGTCATTCATCATATTCATTTGTTACTAATATTCCATTAGCCGAATGGAACAACAAGTAGTCTCACTGATGATTTAGGGTTTATTGTCTTAACACTTTTGTCTCCATACTACAAGCACTTTTTACCTTGTATTACGAAGCATAAATCCTGAGTGCTGTAATCCACACTCCTTTCTATTGCTGTTGTTTTATGCATAAATCCACTGCTCAGTTTCTTTTAGTTGTCTTGACTGTTGACTTCACCTTGTGATTCCTCATTTTTCCGGCAGATTATCGAGATTTGAGTTATGACCAGCGCTAACCACTGATTAGTCTACGATGTAATTTTGATGGTTGTTTCTATTCATTCCTGCTGTTTTTGTTGATGAGCTCAAAGGCAGACTCTGGAACTGTGTGGTGAGCCCGGTACCCTTCGCGGCCGTTAATTTACAGGTATTTCTTTGTATCATGCCGTTGTACAGTAGTCCAAAAGTAACTGAATTTTCATTACGTGTATCCCGTTAACTAACTGACCAGTTGATTTCTGGTACGATTAAAGTGGTGCTTTTGCCCGTCGTGTCCATCTCATAACACTGGGAAGAAGTACACTGGCAATAAAAGTTGACCTAGCAGCAGAGGTTACTCGAAAAGTGAGCAGAAATAAAGGATTGTAGCTGCGAGAAATATTTGGCAGAATGGTCTAGAGGAGGGTATATGCATCAATGAATAACACCCAGCCACATAAATCTCAGCAACATATTACTTATAAGATACATATACTTCGCAGCCCCCGCTCGAAATCTGAATACTTCCACAATTAACAAACTCCGAGCGGTTCGGATAAGAATAAACTCAGAGTTAACAATGGGACTAGATACACCCCTTCCTTTAACCAAAGGGCTAAGAAGATCCTACACCTACGAGTCAACTCAGTCGCGTTGGTGACTGCCTTCTAACCTGATGGGGACAGCGGGATCAGACAAACCAGTGCTTTTGTTGACCCTGAGAGTTATGACTGCTTCATGTAGCCGATGGCGGTCTTGCAACAAAGCTATCATATCCACTACGTAGACCTCAGTCCCTGTCATAAGAGACAAAGGGAACAATTTAGCATCAACGAATTGGTTGGGCCATCGCCTCGAACGCTTGGCTCTCATTCTCTCTCTCATGTGAGCTGGAAAACTGAACTGAAATCTAGGCCCCGGGTCAAGTGAAGTGTGAGAAAGAATAAGGAGACACAAGAATGCCTAACGGAAGTCTAAACCGCCCTCCCCTGGAAAAGAGTGGTTCACTTCTCTAGCTATTCTGATTGGACTAACCGTCCTTCTTCGTAGAATAAAGTCGACTATCATAGACCAGTACCAGTGTAACGGTGAAGACGACTGATGAAGAATGGAAGTAATCTTCTGTCTGGTTTCCAGGCTCCGCCCCCTTATTTTATAGAACCTGGAGGTTACTAAGAAAATTATGGGACCGCTTTACATTGTTCGTTTGTAGTTGTTTAATAGTCAAAGAACGTCCAGGAAATTTCAAGAGGATGCTTGGGAATGTACACTTTTTAATAACCCTGTGCAAATGAGATGCTTGCTTTCTTTTCCAACGGCTTGTAGCTGCTTGTCTCCTGTTTTCTAATGAATAACTTTGCAGGGAACGGCCTTCTTCCCTTCACTCTTACTGACTTTATACTGACGTCCTGTAGGATGAACAATGAACACGATGGTAACCGAATTCTTCGATGCATGAATTTCTACATGGAAACTGAGCTCGTCAAATCTTCCTCCAGGCTCTACTATTAAAACTGATGAAATCAAACAATCGCGTTTTCACCAGGTATCAAAAATATTAGTATATCTGAGGGGTGCAATAAACTTGACATTGTTACCTGGTAAATATTGTCCTGTCTCTTAATGCTTTCGATGTGTTTTCTTCTACTGCATAAAGCACAGTTTTGCGCATCATTCCGCAAGAATTCTGTTGCTGGCACACTTGTCGGCACTGAGTGCACTCTCTGCATGATGTGACAACAGTCAGATTGTTTGTTTTATCTGGAGCTTCAAATCCAGATGCACTTGCCAAGGACCTGAGCAAAATGAGCACACCGACTGTGCTTATTCTCACTAGAGATTACGTCCTGTCACCGGAGCTATTCAGTACTGAAAAAACCGAGAACAACTGTAGAGCTGTTTCATCCTCGTTGGGAATCATCAGCAGTGTGCATTTAATTTGGTTTTGCCAGTGTTTTGAAATCACATGTATTTGCTCTAACTACGCCGCATGAGGCATGATTGAGTTCCTTGGAGATAAATCGACCCATCTCACAGATGCGTCGTTTTCTAACGATCGCCAACAATCTGTTAGATGTTACAACTAGAATGTTGCTAGTATAAATCCTCAGGAGATTTCACTCACTCAAACAGTTAGAATACAAGCTAGTCAAATGTTGCCCCTCATATTTGAGAAATTGTCAGCTGTGGAACCAGTCATCCGTGAACCACGATACCTGAACTGAGTGACTGAAGAATGGTAACCCAATGCCCCGTCTAGGTGAAAGTTAACAACCGCGATGATCAGTCAGCTGCAGCTGAGTTGTATACTATTCAGCTAGCAATCGGTAGGTCGCGGCTTCGAACCTCTCTACCGTTCTGTAACAAGAATTGAACGGCTGTATAATGCTTCTCGACTTTTCGTCACAGATTTATCTCAATTAGAAATAACAATTGGAAATTGCGTTACCTATAAGTATCCATGAATTTGAACTCATACAGCTTATTTGCCAGCCTTAGGAAAAAAATCCTCCCTCCGAAAATTTGCCTATTCTGTGAGGAGTCAGTGACCACCCCCCCACACGTGAACATTAATGACTACTAAATGAAGAACGCTTAGCATGAAAATCTTTTATATATTCCTTCTGTCTGACAACAACAAAAAAGAAATTTGATGACATCGGTACCAATGACCAGATGTGTACAATTTGGAAGTCTACAACTGGTTTTCAGTAGGGCTGGGAGAAAGATAGAATCACAAATAATGTCTGATTGATGGAAGAAAGAGAAATGTTTCAATGAAATACTGTTGGAAACACAACATGGATGTCGTGCTTTTGTTTTATCAGATCGAACCCAGTAGACTTTCTCTGTAATATCCAACGTTCGATGTAGTACGGTTCAACAGTAGCTAGAATTTCAGAAAGTACGAAAGCGTTTAATTGTGTATAAAATATGGCAGTCAACTTCGACTTGAGCACATTTAGTTTGTTCGTATGTTATTATCAACGCTTTACTGGTAAATTAACCATAAAAATATAACACATCAAGACAAAATGAATACATTTCTTCTTATTGATTTTCACCATTGTGGTAGGACATGCAGCTTAGGAAGTTGAATGCACTAGTTGCGTATCGTGTATCAGTTTGGTGGTGCTAGGTGGTGAAGCTCTAACCAACCGAAGCTCTGGGCTGATGTCAGTTTGGTTATTGTTAAGCAGATGAAACCAAATTTTTCCGGTTACGGGTACCACAGGGAAGTACAGATAAACGTGGTCCCTTCGGTGGTGCTTTGTTTATTGCGCTACGTTTTTTGTGATTGATGTTTTTCAGAACGATCATAGAAAAGTTCAGGTGGTTGTTCGGAGTATTTCGTGCAAGTACTTCATCAGTTGGCTTTGCCTAAACTTTTTAAAAACCTCGTGGATTATCCGACAAGCTTTGCGTTATTAATTCCCGGTGGGATAGTGGAAGCGATTTGAGTTCAATATAGCAAAAACAGGTCACTGCAAGCTTCATTCAGTGTAGGCTATTGCAGCAGAGACGACAACCGGGTTTTTAGTTTCAATGTCCTCAACTCACGTTATGTCTGTTAGACGTGTGAATGAAGTGGGTCTTTTTGATAAACCAATTTGAAAAATTTCTCAAGAGACCCCAAGTAGACATTTCGAGAATTTGCCACGTTTACTGTGACGGATCCGTCAAGCGAACCAAAAATTAGGTTAACATATCATACTGATGTACCATCGACCCGCGGGTGGCTGGCAACCCTAGTCCTAGATTGAAAGCTTCCATCTCTAGCTGCAAGTATCTGACCACCATGGGACCAGCTGTTACCGCTGCACGACATAGCATTGTTCAGTAAGGTGGTCAAGATCAAGTAGAATCACCACTTGGAACCGCTAGTGAAGTTTTCAGGTGTGTCACCCCTCAAAGAGGCCGAACTCGCACGTCGAACGCCTCTAGCAGAGTAAAAAATCGTCCTATTTTGAGCGGAAAAGCAAGGAACACGTACTGAAAGGTTTATCCCAAGAAGAAAAGAACATAATTACGTAGAGGATTATGTCATGCGCGCATGTTGCTCCCGAAGAAAGTTTTCTACTGTGTGCATTATTTCACCTCAATTTCACCTCAAGTCGTTTTGTTGATGGCTTTACTCTGGGTGCAGGGAAGCTCGAGAAGTAATCTAGGTCCTTTGTTAAGTTTTGGTTACAGGAAGGGAGATCCATTGATGTACTAGCTGGCTAACACGGGCCTCGTTGCCCCAGTCGAAAGCTCCTAGTCCCACCACACCGCAATGATAAGCTGGAAGGCGATAGCAGCACCCGGCTTACGCATAAAAAACCTTAGTTATACGATCGGCTTTTTGAGATTAACTAAAGTTTCAAGCCTATGGGCAAAATCCCCGAGCCAGCGGCCAGCAGGATGCGCGCCAGTGCATATTAATTCACCTAGTCTATTCAAAACCCGACTGCTCTGTTTTGTTCTATTAGTCATTTCGATTCGTTCTTGTAACATGAGATCCAGAAGTATCCTTTTGCTTATTTTTTATGAAGTCCCATGTGTAATCCTTTTTGAAACGGGGCCGGCAGCCGGAATGAAAGCGTTAACGAGGGGACATGAACCCTGGTTGCTAATATAGAAGCAACGCAAACCATGATCTCCACAAATTGGTCAAAACAGTATTCATAATCACCATCAAGGTATTCAACTTGCAGCTTCCGTTATATGAGTTTGTTGATCTTTAAAAGTTAGCTAATGATGGTAGCATTCGACCTCTTGTTTCGAACGATCTGAACTCAAAAAGCAGTAGGAGTTTGGTAAGTAGTTTTCATGGTAGCCCTTATGTGAGTGATATCCTTCTCAAAAGCAAGAGGGTAAGAAACTGCTCCAGTAGCAGTGTGCAACAATGACACATACCACAGAAACAGGATTATCAGATACCGGTCTATTTTTCCAGAAATGTTTCTGGACTGATACATACTGTCGTACCTACTAAGCCACTGCTGCATAAAACATTATTGCTACTGATATCCCACATATTTAGGAACGGTATATTTTCGTCTAAATTTTTAGAGACCAGCAATCATGAAAGGTCGCTTTGGTTGGACTGGTTTTTGTTACTTTTGGGTTCCGATACTTGAGGGTTTCCCATAGATAGGGAGCTAGTAAATGACTGAGTAGTTTGGTTTCTACAATTCTAAATCAAGAGATACAGATATACCATATGCATATGTTTAGCATTCAGCACACCTTAAAAATCACACAAGGACGCATCAGTGGTGATGACAATCTCCTGATGTTGACTGCAAATGAGCGAACGTGTGATGAATCAAAACTTGTCTTTTTCAGTTGAATGAGACAATTTTGCACAATATGACCAGTGCCTGTGCAACTTCGCTGGATACGAAGGTTGTTATAAAAGTTTTTTGATGAACGCTTGCTTGCTTTTCCTTTAACTAACTAACACTGGATGCAACTTTTTTTATTTTATAACTATTTGACCATGATGAAACGTCAAACTGTTTAAAAGGTGTTCTACCAACGTCAAAGTAATCACTGCTCATTTCTTTTACCAACATTCTGGAATTCCATTTAAAGATGTGAACAGGTCAAACCGAATTCCTATGAAAAGGTTAGCTTCGGCCCAGTACTTTTCATGGACCGCTGCAATCGTATCGTAGCTACCGAGTGACCACACTTATGACATTCAGTTTTGCTCCAACGTTTTGAGTACTATTGCTTAACTCCTACTAAGAGTTGGTTGGTTGTCCGTCCTTTTTAAATGAATTTAACGAATATGTTATACGATCTCATCGAAACCTATTGAAACGTCACTCTTCATTCACCAAAGTCAGATTGAAAGCACATAGCAGGTTGCTATTGTTTCTTATTTTGGTGACGCTACTCTTTCCCGACTCTTCTTCGCCAGAGTTTCGCTTCTGACTGTGCCAGGGGCAAACATACACAGCTGGTAAACACAGACAGTCAATCAGATTAATTTTCCAAAGAACTTTATAACTAGCATTGTGGCATGATAGCCACTCAGCAAATTCACCACCCTCCGCATCAAACGGTGTCCAAACCGCATGCTGTCGGTGTATGTATGAAACACAAAAAAGCACTTTCTAGGGATGCCCCGACATGAAAGCTTCCGCGTTTGACTGACAGATCACGAAACTAGCTTCTAGTGTTGACCGGTACGAAGTTTAGTTGGATGTGCGTAGCTACAACAAACTGGAATTCATAATTAACTCGTTACAGGCTCAAATTCAGGGTGGAAAAGTTTGGATTTAAATTTTGTAACAAAAGCGTAAAGATTTTGGTGCATATCCCCCCTCCCAAAAAAAACTTACCGGAGAAGGATTTCTCGAAGTTTCATCCGTACTAGGTTGTGACTGGAATTGTTCTACTTCGTTTCTAGACGAAAGAAAGTAGGCAACTGCTCATCCTTCTAGTCGAAATAGTGGGTGAACTAGTCACTTCTGGTAAGTTATAACTTTGTCCGAAAATCAAGGATAAAATTAAGAAGCACATGCTGACATGTACCACCGGTGTTTGGATCTGCCAGCAATGTGTGATCAGCATCTGAAGGACGTAAGACAAGCAGAATTTACTGCATTTTAAACATCGCTGGACAGAACGTTTTTCTCCATGTTTATAACACTTCGAAATCTGCTTTTAAAGGCCAATAAATTAGAGAAAAAATGAATGAACATTTTGCAGTCAGCTAGTCAGTATGTACACAGTCCACGATGTAAAGGATTCACACACACCCATTTGTTGATTACATTGGTGTAAACGAGACACAGCTGGTCCTTTTGCCGACGATGTTCTTCAGCTGACTGCACAAAGGCTGTCCTCGACAGTCCACTATCGGTTTCACGTATGTTCTGGCTCATCAGATAGGAAAGGTTCCCGAGCTTTTATCAACCTAATGTTACACTTGAAAACCGGCTTGTATACAAGTGGCGAAATGCCTGATAAATAGTAGCTCAAGTCAAGCAAATATACTGCTTTATCTCGAATACTGTGCCAACTAAAACATGAAGCGTCCTTTGTGCAGTACATTCATTTAAAGAATGTCATAAACGAGGGCTTCAGCTGCGACCCTTTTGAGTCTACCGTTTAGGCCAAAGTAATTTTAAAATTTGATCACTCGCTTGCAGTTTGGTGTTCAATTAGGACACACATTCGGTGAAAACTAGTGACTAAAACTACCTGATGAGGCCTTGGAAGGGCGAAAGCTGTAGTAGACTTTCGAAGAGTTGTCAGAAACCTTATAAGCAGTGTGTTATGTCAGGGATCAAATATATTTCAGTGGTGCCGAAAAATTTTGATCCCAATAAACCAACGTTTTGGTTAAACCCAATTTAATCTGCTGCCGAAGGGTTGATTTGCACCGGTAATCCCGCAGACATCTGTTCGGAAGCCAGTGGATAGCACGGTATATCAACCCTGCTACGACCGCATATTGCATGAAGTAAGCCGTAACTTGGAGTATATTTGCACATTGTACCTTAGTTTAAGTAGAGTTTCCGATATCAATTTTTCGTTCCTTTTGTGTTAGTTTTGACAAGTGACATTGGACAAAATGTTTTAAATCCTCGCATTATACACATTATGTCTTCTTCTAATCTGACAAATCAGGGCTCTCCAAGTCACCGTAGGGCAATACGAGCTTAGTCAGACGAACAAATTTCTTCACTCCATCTAAATACTCTTGGAACTGCCCCTCTAATCAGTTAAAAGGACAAAGTATGGAGGTTGACAGGAAAACGGATGACAGAAATTGGTCAGTTAACACACATGGGCAGGAATAAGCTGTATACATGAGATAAAACTGCCCATGACTCTTTGCAAACGGAAAAATATTTTTTGACTCAACGAACGGTAACATTCCAGGCAGCTGAGTCAGTGAAGCCTTCAACTGACAAGCGGTGATTCACTACCATTTCCCGGCGTCTTTACCTTGACATCATCCACGTCTATACATAAATTTTCAAGACATATCCAGATTTATAAGTGGGCCTACAGAAGGTAAGAGCAAGTAAAAATTCATCGGTCGAATTCGCCAAATATAAATGTCTGGTTGGCTGGGGCGTGATCTCCGAAGGTGCTTGACCAAATGTCACATGACCGATTCATCGACCTAAAGAGCCTCCTCTACATAGACTGTTCAGGATTCCATTAAAGTCCGCTTGATTGAGCGCCTATTAAGTTTTAACCTTGAAGTGACACAGTGTTCTTATAATGTACTCAACTTGCTTCAAACCGAGGATGCCTGAAGGACATGAAATGACCAAGTACATCTTACTCGGTAGCCATGAAATGTACTACAGTGAAGGAAAAAATATTACAGCTATTATTCCTAGAATTTCATCAGTTATCTTCATACTATTCACAACAACTCATGCCGGTTTAGCTCAGAATTGAAAATATGAAGTAAAAGTTCCAGTGAACCGGACAGATACTGCGCGTTTCACACGAAGGTGCGCGGCACTTACCGGAACTCATTCCCAACAGAGTACTGTTGGCGGGTTACCAATGAATCTGCTTCAGAAAAATGTTGCGTAGAAGTCCCAGATTGCGGTAGGAACTGGGTGCCATTGAATGTCAGTTGCTCCCGGATGCAACTTTTTGACTGTTGTTTCTTGCATTCCCAAAATTGGTTGTCTCGTGGGGACTGAGCTGTGATAGTACTTAATGTGCGTATCATTGTACCTTGCGTTTTGGTGTGTGTTACATCACCTTGTGACTGATTGACAGGTGAGTGCATTTGACTGGATGATGAAGAACATAAGGACGAAGTGGATTTATTATCCCCAGTTTGGAAGCCTTCTTTAAGACTTGACTGCTCCTCAAAATCACCCACTGAAATACTTGCATCATCTACTTCCAAAGGTCCAACCGCTGTTGACACTTGGGGCTGCTGTCTCCACGTTCCTGTCTGGTACTCTTCTAGTTTTCGCGTAAATTTATCTGACCGTTCCATTCTCTGTTCTTTGTGAGTGCGTGATTCACCAGGTGCTGTACTTTGTGCCTGGAAGGATTTGTATGCCTCTGGAGCTAGGTTCACTGTCCCAGCCAATGACGTATCTCTTCGAAAGTCCGTACTGGCGGCGTATATTTCTGTCGGTTGCTTCGAAAACTGGAATACTGATCCTGCCTCCAACTGATCTTTAGAGGTCCTTAGATCTAGCTCAGACGATTCAACTCTTGAAAGCCTGTCACTTTCTAAAAGACCCACTTCATATTCCCGGCGAATTTCCCCTACTTTTCCGCTGTATCCAACTTTACGGACACCATCGATTACACCATGTCGTTGAAACGCCTCAGTTGTGTCAACAGTGCTGAACTGTTTCAAACTATCAACATTGTGTTCGATTTCTTGGTAACTGTCAATGAGCGTTTCTCCTTCCGAAACGTTGTTGGCATTGCGAAGGTTCATCATGAGGAGTGTAGGAGGAGAACAACGCTCCCTGTTCAGATGCCTCTGTAAACCTATCTCTTCCTGTGTAGCAAGTAGTTCTGAGCAGGAAACTTCCTGTGAGGATCCTTGGTACAACCGCGGGACTATATAGTCAGCATAGAACGATGGCTCAGGCTGGATCGACAGTTGACTTGGCAACTGCGCAAAGTTCATATTTGGGTTATGGTGCTGTGGGTGATAATTGCTGGCCGCAGCCACCATCGCTGCAGCAGCCATTGCAGCTGAGTAGGCATCATAGGAACCAGAGTAGTGTGTGTGGCTGTCGGCAAAATTCTGGACCCCGAAATCGCGACGTACCTCCTGGCCCGACGGACTGGCAAGGGGTACTGTTCGGGTGAATGTGTCTGGAAGGCCAAAGGACTGTTGATGATGTACGTATTGTGTGAGGGGGTTGGAGGGTGATGTAGAATATTGTCCAGATGTTCTTAGACCGAGTTGGTATCCGGAATAATTAAAATCAGAAAGTGTTGTAGACATTCCAGGGTTTGGTATGGAAAATTGACCCATAACACCTGAATTCCTTAGAGGTGAGTCAAATGGACAAACGTCTGGTTTCAAGTAGGCTTCTCTGTATAAATTTCCAGAGTATTCATCTGTGGGTAGGCGAAGAGCGGGTGATATTGCCAATGAAACTGGAATACCCGAATACCCATAGGAGTGGTGCATGGCTTCTGGAACCGCCACTTCTTTTGCTGAGTTCTTTTTTCGTCTACCATTGTGAATTCCGTCTTTCATTTGCTGTCTTATTTGTTTAGAGGTGTGGTTGGAATGCCTAATTACCTGAGAGCCGAAGGGAAGCGGACTGCGTATTGATGGTCGAGAAGATGTAGGATAATCTTTAGTGATTGCCAAAAGTTCAGTAAAACGACTGAACGATGAACTTTGTTGGAAAGCACGCTTTGGGCCTGCCCCGTGAGAAACCTCATTGTCCGACAAAGAAGCTATGTTTGTCTTTTGTAGCGATCGCATACATCCACCACTTCTGTCGCCACCGTTGATTATACTTCCAAGGAAACCAGCGTCAAAATCCTTTAAATGAGAGACAGCAAACGGCCCATTATAGTCAGTGATGCCTGTGCCAACGGATGATAGATTTTCTTCACTCAACAATGTTTCCGGCTCCAGCAATGGAAATGGAAGTTTGTATTCATCACTACGACGTATCAGGAGCTCCATACCCTCTTGCTGTCTAAAGGGAATGAAAATAGCAACAGATATACAGTTGGGTCAGCCAATTCTGAGAATAGAAGCTGGCATGAATATTCAAACAAGCCACAATATGCTAGGAAAGTTAAGTCCGCGTGTCTTGTCAAATAGCTGAGGACACCATCTACCCTGATATGAATCTAATAAAACTCGTCGACGGCCCGCTGCCGGTTTCACCTTATTCGGGACTGATTTGGTAGGGATTTATCCTGAGATTTCAAGTGTAAAGAGGTTCTATCAAACATTTTAGAATACTGCACTCAGATTCTTGCTAATAGGCTCACTGTCTTTTCCTACTTCTAGAGCCGATTTATCTGTTCCGTAGACACTCACTTTTTGAAGATTGACCGTATTTTAGGGCGATAGTGGAAGTTATTGTGCATCTTACCACAGTGTCATTCCATGGCAGTCTTTTTGTTCTTCAGTGGCATATGTTCCAAGAAGCAACAACAAATAAGTTTTGGCGTCATCAACAAACTTTTGTATGTGCACAACAAGGGGATCTAAAGTTGCGCTGATAATCTACTAAATCGCTTTCTATCCAGCTTCTGTATGCATATTAGCAGGACCAAAACAGTGTTCTACTTATTGTGCGGCAAGTAACAATCCTTTCGTGGCAAAGTCATTGAATTCGATTAAAGCCCCTTAGGTGCTGTTGACATACCCCGTTGAATAACTGACCAGTTATTCAACCGCTGCGACTCAAATAATACGCTTTTCCTGTTCGTTTACTGTCGGATATTGTCAAACAAACCACATCATATTTTGAGTAAATTCTGAACAGACTTGGAATGGAGTAAGAGAACGTGACAGAAACTACCAAGGTAGTCGGAAGGTCATGAAAAATAAGTCGGCGGGAAAAGCTCACTAGCACCACAGCTTAACACATCATCTTCATTTCATAGATCAACTATTACTGGACTAACAAAGTGTTGAAAGGGAAACAAAAGCATGTCTATTTTCTGTCATTCAAGGGTTTGATTGATGGCTTTGAAGGATGACTGGTGTCGGTCATAGTGTCATTTAGAAACTGCGTTAAAAACTGTGGTTGCGCAGGTCCCGGCAAAGCGGAGCAACCAACCTTGCTTGTTCTCTTATTCAACTCAAAAGCTGTGGGAGGGTGTCGCAGCATAAGGTACTTGAAGTCCCATGTCCAAAACACACTGAAATTGATTGAGAACTGTTGAAAATCTTCAGGGAATAGATTGAGGCTGCTTGGCTGATAACTGTAGAAGGATTTAAAATCAAATTTCTGGCTGATGTTACGGCTTGAGCAAAAGACAGCTCCTAACGCGTAAAATGTCCGTGAACTGCATTTTATGCTTATGCAAAACCTGTCTAAATCCTGACGGCGACCACGAAGGACAGGGTTTGCCTTTGATTGACCGGTTCAAACTTCTCTTGAATCACGCGAAGATTTTCCTCGCAGCAATAGCACTACATTGTCATTTGCTAATCTGTCCGCTCTTTCAAACTAAAATGATTGTTAATTCCTTACTTTTCAGTTTACGATTGAGCACTTTACAACTTTAACCGGTTGTATCTCTGATCTCTGTGGATTGACTACAAGTGCCGTTGGTCATTATGCAGAACTGGCTCCATGCGAAGATCACATGAAGTAACAGGGCTGAACGAGCTTCTTCTAAAATTCAGTGTAAATTGCTTCATATCAATACAAAGGAGGTGCGATGCGATAAGAATGCGTTCTTTCTCGCATTTGATGACTGATAGGACACCGACGCTTCTTGCAGGTTGATTGTATTAATTCCAGCCCGGTTTCCGCTTTGATACTACAGACTGAACTTCATCGCCTAGCCGCAAGTCAGAATAAACGAGCCAGCTGGCAGTTTCACCTACTTCCTTGCTCTTATTTTGTGTTAGTTTTCAGTCTTAACCGAGGGCAACAATGACGGAATTCAACGTGATATTGATATGTCCCCGTGCACTCGGCGATTCTCTATCTACTTACCAATCTTCCGCGTTGTATTTATATTTTAAGCTATAAGGCTGAATATTTATTTTTACTATTAAGGCTTCTTAAGTAACCTAAGAACCTAGACTAACACCACGTACCTATCCACTTTCAGAAAGACTTGGAGCATTTATGTAGGCAAGCACCTTGGGGAGATCTTTGCTTAGTGGTCGTTTGCTTGAAGTTTAGCATACCAAATACTGCAAACTTCCACGTGTAAAAACAGTAAACACTTGTCCAGGCAGTATTTTGCTGCATGCGTGTGTGAGCCGAAATAGATCATACACTGCAGCGAACCCTAGGAGGAGACCGTTCCAATGAAAAAAGCTTCAACAGCCTTCTCCGCCGGCCATGTCTTCATACTCTGCCTTCTGGATTGGAGCCAGGTTCCAGAGGATTTCCAAACACATGTTCTATTAAACGCCTCGCAAGAGTTTATCGCATACCGTTGCACATTTTGGAAGCGAACGAAGTGAACACAAAGTCATTCGAAACTCACGAGAGTTGTCTGTGTATCACAATAATGTGGTCCTGTTTGCCGTTCTTCATCATCAATTTGACGCGCGACTGTAGCCAAATCCATTCGCATGATTTACTGATCCACCGATGAACAAGCAATCCAACGGACCCAGTTCTAAACACTGAAACAGGACAGAGCAAGCAACGTCAAACTAATTGGCGGGATAAACTGCTGCCTAATCTTCACGACACAAATAAGATTTTCCTATCCAAGACGGCTATTGATGACTGCCCGGTGCTTAGTTTCTTAACTTTCTGCCGACATCTTTCAATAGAATCTGTTTTTGAGTTGTTAGGCTGATGGCTTTTGGTTTACACATGGCAAAACCCATATGAACCACAGAAAGTATGTAAAAAACTAATACGGATATTGTAAATAGGGTTAATGAGACTTTTTTAACAAAAATGTCCTTTGGGCAACTCTGAAACGACCTCCACCCTACCGGATGTTCCCTAACAAATCAGCTATGTTTGGCTTCCCGTTTGTTTCACTGAAAAAGACTGGCCTCTTGACTACACCCCACTTTGGTCGTTATTAGATTTCAGTGGATAACCTATGTTTTGCAAATTGGTTACCAATAAAAAAACCTAAAACTTTCTTAAGCCAAATGTTTTATTTTTGAATGAATTATAAATCTACCACATGCACATAACTCATTGCCTTTAAAACTGTATTGGTTTTTGTATTCCCATTCTGACAACAATGGGTATGGTCCTAATCATTCAAGTAGTTCCAAAGGCCTTCGTTCTGTTTTTACATATGCATCTGTATTCGTACGGGTAGGTCAAATCTTCCTCACCTTCTCTGTGCCCTTGAGCCACATACCGCAAGTCCTCCGGATGAACCAAATCATAAACTTTGAAACGTTGCAGGTCGGCATCTGTGTAACTGAAGAGCGTTCTTGTTCTGAAGTGCAGTAGAAAAGACCACCAAATCCTGGTTATGGCTGGACGATGTTTGCAAATCTAGCCTAAATTATCAACTACATGTGACACTTTACACACACACAGGTGAATGTCATAGCAAACACAACTACTTGGTGAGTAGGTTTATGCTGGACAAAAAATTGCATTAGATGATTTAGCAGACTGACCTCCTTAGGCAGCCAAAAGCCCATTAAGCAGCTTGGTCTAAACCCAAAAACTCTTGCTTGCTTCAGAGGGTCTCATTTTACAATGAACTGACCTTTTGATGATACAATTACTACGCGCTTGCTGAAAATGGGCTACAATTGTTCCTATGCTTGCGAAAGTTGTTTGTTGAATATCAACTCTGAAAAACACGTGGTATCCTTCGAAGCCTCAGTATAAAATCGTATATCTCAAAGAGACTTGTTGGTAAACATGCAACAATGTTCCTTTACCATCAAGAACGGTTTCATTTCCATATACAGGAAATGAAGAGGCTACGATTTGGCAATGCAGAAGAAAGGTGAGACAATATTCCAGCTCTTTACAGCATGGTAAGATTATCAGTCTTCCCAGTCAGTCACTTAATTCTAACCTTGAGTCAATAGTTGTTACGGTAAGGTCCAGCTGATGTTTTGTTTTGAAGGTCATATCCCTTTGAGATCCGTTCAGACTTGGAAGGGGGCCAAGTGGGCTGCAGACCACGAATAGTCCAAGCGGTGGAAGGCTATACTGACAAGCTGCAGCTGCCAATGCAGAAGATGAGGGCTTACTGATGCTTCGGACCCCCGATGTGGTGTGAATCATGTGAGCACCTGAGAGAGAACTCCCAGACTGTTTGCCCCGAGATTGCCCGTGTAAAAACTGGAGACGTCCGCTGAGCTCCAGGGTCTAAAATAAGTTGATAAATAAATAAAATAAAATAAGTCGGGAAAGAAGGAAATGAATGCCGTACTTTGAGGACTCAAACCAAGCAAAAGTTATACAGGATGAGAAAATAAAAGCTCATTTAGTCAAAGCATTTCCTATCTGATCCTAATCCGGATCAGAGTTGGGTAGTTTTTGCGCCATTTATAACCGATTCAAAACATTTTCTATTGATAAATCTAACCTCTTAGATTATCCAGTCTAATTTTAACCTTGTCAGATATGTGAAATACCGTCTGGGAAGGCCTAGTTCCTTAGATGAGACAGAGTAAGGAAAGTACACTCAGCAAACTCTACACGAAGTCAGTCAACCGTCAATCCTGCTGAAACAAAAGAGTAGTTTGGGGCTTTTATTACTCACATATCCCGTTTAGTTGATGATCTCATGCTCTGATTACCTGAATCGGTTCAATATAAATGTCAACACAATAGAAAATAGCTTTAATCCTATTTTTGGTGTATTATCATGAAGTAGCATATGCAACCTAGAGATTCTCCTTCCGTCGGACCAGGATACATTTGAACTACCAGGGAACCTGGTTACAAGTTCTGTAAGAGTTCTTAAGTGGAAAACGTCTTCGAAATGTGTGTAGGGTTGAACTCACGATGAAGCCTGATGTGTTGTCCAGTAGACATCGAAATCGCACCGTAAACCGCCGCTGAAGGTGGTGTGCCAAGTCTAATGTGAAAACAAAACAAAAAAACGTAGTTTCACGATGAGGTGGACATAAATAGCTTGTTGACGATGCACGTACTTTTAGTTTGCCGTAGAGAAGTCCAAATAAGGACTGCAAACAGTAAAATACACACCAGACTAGACCTCTTGAATCACCTAGTTATATGAGCGTTTACGGAAACGATATATGCAAGGAAAGAGAGGAAGGAAAGAAGACTACTCTTAATAACTATTATTTTGGGATACTGATTGCTTGAAACACCACACCTGATATCTGGAGACCAAAGTGGTGGCCATAATCAGAGTTTTACTGTCACACTGCTTACTAAAAATAGTGCTTTCTTCTCCCTTTCCCAGGCTGCATGCCTAAAGCCGCTTATTCTCTCCACCGCTAACCGGACTTCCTCACTCACCTAAATTGATGTGAATATTTTTGATAACCAGAATGAACAACAACGTTCGACCGGTGCGATACTACTCACAAGGCTGATGAAAGCGCTTTGACACATCACAACCAGACTCATTCTTTTAGGGCATATCAAGAAAATAATTGTACCAATAAAATATCCCTCCAACCAAAATAAAAGATGACATTTATATAGCATACTGGGATGCAGACCGCAATAAACGAGATATCCTGTTGATTCTCTCTGTAATGTACCTTAACCTGAGAATGAGTATTTAGCTTCTCAGCTGCGTTATGTATTTTACGCAGCCGTTTCCATGTCTGGTCAAATTCCACTTAAATAATACACCCCGCAAATCTGAGAAATCAGGTCAATAAAACGTAACAAATATCTAATCCAAGCGAAGTTTTCAGTTGGTATCATAACCGTAAGTTCCAAGTAACTTACCCAGAAACCGTTAGGAACGGTTCAGTGGCCAAGTCCGTTTAAGCCGTTTGAATTAGACTTGACAACTTTGCCGGTCGCTCATAAATATCATAACGAGTGGTTGATACCCCAGCTGGATGGCTTCCTTAGAGATTTCTAAACCTGCGATACTTAATGGCGCATGAACTGAGGATTTTATCATACTGACGGCTCCTGCAGGCCTAAGTGAAATGTTTCCGCCCACCTGTTAAGTACGTTAGATAGTAAACCAGCCAATTAAATGGGTTTTTCCTCCATGGGAACAACAGAGCAAAGCACAAATATCCCTTGATGAGGGAAAATTATGTCGAGTCGCCCAGAACTTCATGCCAGTCAAGTGCTTATATATCGGTGTAGAGCCCTCGCGAAAAGGACTGCGGAATTCGATGCAGTTGTATCAGAGTCGCTCTAACGTGTGCAGTGTTCTTTTGCCGAGTGGACCACATCGAGGGAAAAACCAGGGTCCAATAAGAGATTCCGACAGAAGACCAATGCAATCAGCTCTCTGTGTACAGCTGGCAGTGTTATGGTTTTTACCTAATACATTCGACAAGCAGCTGGCATTTTGGAGGAAGCGGTTCCGTAGCGCGATGTAGATTTCGAGGTGGTCTAATGGTGAACGGAGCTGGCCGCTCTGTGGAATGACTGTGAATGTCGCCAATGAGTTCCACTGAGCCGACAGAGAATAGCTGTGGGATTTCTTGCAAAAGGTCAGTTGACATGGAAAACACTCCGACCTTAACAAAGCATTTCATGCTGGGATGAAAATCCGATCATTATCTCGCGCAACTATCTCGACTGAGTTCGAAATCTGTACACCAGTAAATCTGGGTTGTGTTCCGGTCACAGCAACGTTCAGCCTCCACTTGCCAACCATCTGCAAACGGGCATTCCGCCAACGCCAAGGGATTGTTGCAATTTAATATCGATTGAGTAGTTATTTACTCACTGCTGCACAAGTTCAATGTCCGTGTGTCGCTGTGTGCGAACCACTGAGATATGTTTTATCATTCTGGATAGAAACAACAGCTGCTGGTTGCGGCCTTTGACTCGGAGACTTTTGAGTTGAGTATTATTATTTCTAAAAAGCTTGTTTTATTCAGTTTTTACCGTAGGGTTCAAGATAAAATATCCAGTACTGTGTTATACGGATTTCTGCAATCCAGGCATTACACTATCGACAGCCCAGACCCCTGGAAGTGAAAGGAATGCACCAGCCGCAAAGGCCAACGTGGCGTTTGGCTGCCACGAGAAAAAAAGTGCCTCGTCAGTGTTTATCACTTGCGCATAAGTATAAAGACAGTATTTTATTTGACTTCTATGTGTTCTTCACCCATGAAATGGGCGCAAACTGAACATTATTTGACTGACATTCTTTGTAGTGTCTTGATATTCCTTCGACTCAAACGGACAGGACAAATCTCGAACACCGAAGTCCTTTGAACAAGAACGGCTGGAATCGAAAACAGTCTAATATGAAACCAACTCAGCTGGTAGGGTCATTTGAAACGAATGGCCGAATTTCGCACCCCAAAACAACTTGTTTATGGCCAGCTAAAGGAAGATAGAAATCTGGAAGCCTGAAATTCTGCTACTGGGAAAGGCTTCAGGTAAGTTTGAAAAACTGCAACTTACACTCTGGTTCATGAAAGAACTCCGTCCACTATACAGACTTGAGCTACTTGTGAGCGTACATGCCTTAGTAGGGTCGACCTTATGAGACATCGGCGCATCAAACGTGAACAACTGGAACTTAGGTATGTTCGTTCCATTTTCCAATCAGCCTCCACTCGATATCTTCAGCATTATATATAAAAAATCGTTCAGCTGTAACACCCTTTTGATGCCTAGCTGTCATGCCGCCCGAAGGAGGCACGATGACTGCGATACTGCCAGGTTGCCCAAGCCTAGACAGAGGAAGTTGAGATGCAGAGGTCGGGTTCGAACCACGGACCTTCCGGTCAGTAAATTCGTGCCCTAACCAATGAGCCGTCTAGCCCCCAGCATTATGTATATGATTATAGGATTATATCGTTAACCAGTTGGTTGCTGGAATACCCCCGGAAGATCTGTGGCTAAATTGATGAAGTGCTAATGGTTAGTTGTCAGGAAAATTTGTATTGTTCTCTACTAGAGGATCTGTGGTTTTACGTCGAAAAATACAGGAGTGAAAGCGTTAAGGTGTTACTTTGATAATGACCAACTAATAAGTTGTAAATGGTTATGGAGTGTGCAGAATTCAGGTTTACATCACCCCCTTCTGAATAGTCCTCCTGTTCTAACGCAATCATTCTGGAGAGTCCACACCGAGAGAGGATGCACTGGCCTCTAGGTTCACTCTTATTATATCAGTAATGCATATGCTGCTCACCAGAATAATTCGGTTAGGACCGTTCGAACGACAGTGATGGGGACATGAGTTCCACCAATAAGTGCGGGTGCTCATTGATACGCCACCGTGTTTAGGCTGACAGACGGCTTGCAACATACTTCTCTATATTTGCCAGCATGTTACCCTTTTTGGTCTACACTGGTCCCAACAGTTTGTATGCAGCACCCCATTTCGTTCGGCAGACACCGTCTGTGGCTCTCTGACTGCACAGAGGAATCCGGTGGTTTGGCCGAATATAACCCGTGATTCCTTTTGAGATGCCAGTCATTCATCAGCTATGATGCCAGCTTCTCGTGGAAAACGATGTGCTAGTAATTGCACCCATAGCGGGCTTTATAGAGAAAAGGACATTTTTTTCTTTTTGTGCTAAAAAGATGCAACCGAGATGCTAACCCAAGTAAGCAGTAAGGGCACCAGTACTATCCATCAGTGATGATGAAATCAGGTTTGGTCTAGAATTAATACAAATACTACTGTGTCACAAAAAATTTTGTAAAAACATCTCTATGTGAATTTGTAGATCTCTACGTGTGGTTTTTAAGCACTCGGTGACATCGCCACAACAGCTGTTTGGAGAAAACACCATCAAAACTTTGAGCAAAATGAACAAACTAGCAAATTACCTCGTGATATGATTTCGTTCAGGGTGCACGACTGTAATTCTGGTGGAAGGTTGGCTCTCCATGATAGCTGTCTCCGGAATTCTTCGCGATCTTCCGAGTGAATCAGTTCCAGCACGCTTTGATGCAATATGTCAGCCTGAAAGTTCGATTGTGGATTGTAAAAGTGTGGTTCGTTCGAATGAGAAGGAGAAAAGAGTAATAAGAACAGAGTGAAGAATGCAGAAGTGGTTAACCATCCACTGTGAGTTTGTCAACCACTTGGAAAGAAAATTCCTCCGCTTACATCCTAACAGTATACGTGGTAGGATTGGAAACTGAATTGAAATTAAACATACTTTCCAAACTGGTCATAAAGGCACTTGCTGAGTTAAAGAACCATCCTACGCCGTCCGAGTTATGAAGACAAACAGATGAAGAAGGTTTTTTCGTTCATAATTTGGCACTGCGCGTATTGGCAAGCATATTTTTGATGCCTAGTAGGCATTTGATGTTCGATATTTCTCTGCATTACTTAACATAACAGATACAAGCTGTAAGTGACCTTGCCCAGTCTATACTACTCTTGGAGGTTGTACTGATACTACTGTAAAAACCTGGTAAACTACAAAAAGGCACAACAACAGTAGAAGTGGCTCATTAAGACCTGGGGAGTTAATTTACCCTCAGTTTGCAGAGGATCTGGACACAAGCCGGATTAGTTTTGAACATTCAGAAGATTCTAACTTCCGATTTTACCCCCAGCCCTAGTGTGTACTCTTGGCAACTCGATTTGGAATATAAATCAACGTAGCCATGAGCAAAACAAAAGAAATTTAATGGTGGAGAGATAAACGAGATACACCAACTGAGGTTCAAGGGATCCGTAGCATATTCTCCGCATCATTAAATTTCAAGGCTTTAAATAAAGGAACCTACTAATGCTATTCCAAATATATTTTCTGTCCTTCTGACGCCATTGAGGATGGACAGACTGCTGCACACAGAGCCCTTCAGTAGCGACCACTATCCTGTGATACCGAATAGAAACCTTGTTTATTTTCAAGGACCTTAGCTAAGTAGACAGTACAAGTGCGAGTTGCATGAAGCACTCCATTCAAAACCACGCATTGTCCTTTCAGGTGTATTCAGTCATAGCAAGCGTCAAATTCGGATTCTAGTTTTGAGTCCCCTTTATCTTTCACTCTCCCCTTCCCCCGTTACCTCCAGGTGTGTTGTCTCACAAACATCAAAGAATCACAGGTTCATGAAGCATGTAATTTTTTGCTCTTCTTAAAAGTACCGATCGAAATAACTCCCACTTAAATACTTACCGCTTGACTTTATGGGTGTTGTTCAGAAAAAAAGTAAAGTGCCTATCTGTCGCGTGCTTTTGAATATATCTTTGCATAAAACAGTTTCGGTATTTGAGTAAGTCATTCCAGAGGTTAGTGGAATACTCCTGATAGTTTTTGGAACGTCTCAGCGCTCCGTGATACGGCAAATGATTAGCATAAAGTTCAAAGTGACTGCAAACGATAACTCCTCAAACGGTATTAACTAGTCGAGAGATTCCGCCTCCATCCCACTCTTCCAGCAGGTACGCGATTTTTCTGGTAAGTTCACACCAAAGCGGGGAAGCATTGGACCAACCTGAGGTGGATGTGAATAACGATTTCACAAATCCTACAATTAGCTAAAATTGTACAGGAGGTTTAGAGCGACCGTAGAGAAAACTCACTGGGGAACCCTGACAGATAGGTCAGTCGATCGGCAAAACCGGGAGGGCTACTGGATTGTCTTTAGGTCGTTGTCGGCAAAATAACTACATCATTCACACGCGAACACTTTCGCCTGTTAACTAAGGTGCGCTCAGCGTGGATTTGTGGAGTAGCGGTAGCGTCATGCGTCAGGTCTCGAATACAAATTCCAGTACACTCAACGATATGAGCCCTATTGAGAACAATACATGACTTCAACACTCACTTCTTGTCATGGACTAACCAGAATAATTTCACTAGAATGGGAGGAGGAACGGTCAAACGAGAGTGCTGTAGGTACATATCATACGAACTCACTGATTCCTTAAGATGATGCCCTTTTGCGATTATCTTACAGATGGTGTACTGATGTACGCTCGGCGCGAAGTCAAAGACTGTTGCGCGTAATTCATGTCAACGGATAGATGGTTCGGCAGCGATCACACTGGAACACATTTGTCGGAGATACCCTAGTGAGAAGCACCAGGGGTAGGAAAGTGTTACACATACTTCCCGGTGCTTCCGTTTCAGTTTTTTTCCTTCTGTCTAATATATTTTCTGTCCTTGCATGGTTAGCATGTGATTAGTTCGATTTACTCACAAAATAATAATGAATGCGAGTCAGTTATTTAACCCACCGTCTTACAGATTTCCACTGGAGCAGTCCGATTGGGTTTTATGGGGACTGAAAGCCCTCAGACAGACGGCTTTATCGTTGAAATGAACTTTCGCTAGTAGCCCCCCAATAGTGGGTAAAAGCTCAATTTTAAACAAAATGGCTGAAAATCCCAGTGACTTTACTTGTGGCTTGTGAAAAGGCGGAAGTGTAGGCTAAACTTCGTCACCCACACAAGGATGACTCAGGAAAATACGTAGAACTTCAGAACTGAGTGACCACAGCCTGCATCAAAGTGCAATTTAGTGTTTTTGTCATCCGAATCAAGCCCCCTCATGTCGAAATCTTTTTATTCTCTCGGAAATTTTTGAGCGATTTGGGTGGGTTTCACCTATTTCGTCGGACGGCGGCTTCCTGCTTAAGAGTTAAGATAGTTCAAGCATGTCAAATATCTCAGACCTGTTAAATGGCAGTGTCAAGTGACACGCTCTACTTCTAGTGTCCAAAGTAGTTACCTGGTAAGTGTAAATGACTGATAGTAGTGTGAGGATATTTGGTATTTTTCAATTAGGATTTCATCATATCAGTGAGATCAATCTACGCTGAAAAGCCGAAAAGCACTGTACGGCTGTTTCATCCTTGCAGGGAATCATCAACAGTGCGCACCTCACGAAACACTGGGAGTTCCGAACCCGCGATCTTCCGGCCAGTGGTTGAACACTTTGCCGTTTGGCCACAACCGACTGAACAACAGTGTTATTAACTCTCAATGAAGGAACTGAGTTTTCTTAAAACCGTGTACAGACCACAGAATGTTTCAAAATTTATTGAACTGTCAAAAATTTTGTTTTATTTTATGTGTCGAAAATGGGCACGATCGAAGCGTACGAACATCAAACTGAAAAGCTGCTAGGATCTCCCATTGGGAGCCAGTCAGTAAGCAAGATGTAGACTGGTTCGAACCACTGTACCTAAGCCTGCTCACTGAGCCACAAAAACAGTAGAACCGATAGTGGGCTGTCCCCGAATTGTACTCAATTTTTCCACATTACAGCAGACGGAAAATTTTTGAACACGAATTAGCTGTTGTAAGTGGTAGACTTATTTTGTCTCATTGGTCCTCTCTCGTTTACTACAAAGATTTGACCTCCCTTCAGTGAAAACTAGCCTGTATGCTGGAATATGAGACCAAAGTTCAAAAGTTTATTTGATGGTATAAGGCAAAGTTTACGGGGAGTGCTTAGTAAGCATAAAATTTACCACAAAAACTTCAAGATCTGTGCTGCTCTTTGCTTTTATCCTGAGAGGTTTTGTCTCTCCAAGTTGTGAAACCCATAGGTTTATCGCCGTCTTATCTCTTACCCTGTGGGACTGAATTGCCGTTCACCGCGATTCTACTCAGTGTTGTGTCGCCCATTCGACCATGTGCAAAACAATTATTATCAGACATGCCAGTTCCTTGATTCATTGTGAATGCTCACGATTCCATCGAATGAACTGTTTTTACACTGAATGAAAATTGTATATTCCCATTATTTCCTGCCAAATGTAAATGCCATTTTGTTTTCATTCTCAGTTGCACAATTTGGCATCCACTTGATAGCCATTCGCACATCATTCAGCTATCCACCGAAAATGCATATGTGTACCAAACTATTTTTCAGGCTATTTCTAATTTTTATGGTTATACTTGAAGATAACAACAAGTGCATTGGTCCATTTCAATCATTGTCCCATATATAAAAGTTTTGTGTACAATTCCTTCACATTAATCCAATATGTTTGTCGAGTTATAATGAACCGTTTTACGGGAATTGACTGTGTTAGCTGCTTAAACAGGTAGAAAATAATACAAAGCTAATCGAGGCATCAACTTGGCAGTGAGATGATTTGTGCTTTATTTACAGCTGGCCTGGTGTATAAATTTACAATACGTCCCGTCCCACGTTCTCCGATGCTCTGCCAGCGGCGTTGTACTACCAAAGGCTGTCGCTGGTTGTAGCTACACGAGACGCGCTTGTTTGTTTGTGTATGTGTGTAAGCTTGCTTGTCGGTACGCATCTGCGGAGTACTTCTTCGCCTACTCGACCCTTCAGTCCAACAAGAAAGCATATCCTGTCGTTTCCCCCACGTGCCGGTGACCACCACTTCCCATAAAGCGAGAACATCTTTGCAGGTGTTATGGGAACAATCAGCTGATCTTCTTTGTATGGTAGACAAGTCTCATGCTTAGCTGAAGAGTAATGGTTAAGGATTGAATCAATAGCGTTTTCATTGATCGCCCATGTTCCAGGTTGTTTGAAGAAGAGAATTTGAGATTAGTGCAACTTGTGGACCACTGGTTTTACCACAAATCTAGTTTGTGAGTCGACAATTTCCCCTTTCTATACCAGGTGGATCATGCTTACTAAAGCCATAATTGCATGCAAAATAGACGATAGCATTTGTGGCTGCACACTTATGACGTCAATACACTAATCCCTCACATTTCCGGAGAAGCTAAAAAGAATAAAACTCATTTTACGATCGCGTCCTCCCTTCGGAAGCAACGTAAATGATCCAGCCCACTTTATATTTTTCGACACCCAAAACCAAAATAACATAGAGGGATCCTAAAGGAAACTATTCACAATTCTGCTGAAAACCTTTCGACAGCCCACGACCGGTTTCGCCCTTCTTGAGGCTGTGGTGTTTTGTACCTTTCTTTTGCTTTCATTATAACGTTAAGTATTTCATCAATTTCATAAACGTTTTTTGTTTGAATACGCAAAACCACAAAGCGCGCATTTGTACAAAATTACATACAATACAGGCGTGGTCGCATTCTCCGATTTTCTCTACTCATTTCACTCGCGCTTACAGTGGTCATTTGCGAGCTTCATGTGCTAACTCTGGTATCAAAACATTTCAGACTGTCTTCGGAGTTTATTGTATATGAGAGCTTCCCGGAAAGAAGACTCCTGGACATCCACGATTGGATTATTATTTATTCACTGACCTGGGCCAACGACGAACTACTTTAAAAAGAACAATTCGTAGTGAGTCTGTTCCATTCGACCCTTTTTATTATTCTGTACTCAATTCAGAGTAATTATATTTATTTCTTCGCCACACACTCTTCCTAAAGTAGCTTTTTTGGGTACCCAGACCACTACAAGGCTAATCAGGTAGGCGCACTCCCAAAGTTTCGGTCAACTATGTGACCTACTTGAACCCAAATTACACGAATGTCATAAACAACAGATTTAAGTAGTCTCCTGTGAAAGCCAAACTGATATACAAATGAGTACATTTGTCGAATGGATGAGTCCTTGTTACAGTAAGAGAGAAATCTGACTTTCGTTTAAACGGTTTCCTACACTTGTGGCAAACATTCCCCTTTCTTATTAAAAAAAACTTTGTCATCACAGGATGGCTGTGCATGCATTTTTCTAGTCAATTTGTCCACATGGGAATAGAAAATAATCGGCTTCACATCAAGGAGACACATCTACGAACTTATCCTTCCTATCTTTATCCTTTCATGTAAATGAAAATTATCTGGAGATCTACGGACGGTTAAAAATCTGAACCGTCAATGGTACCATCCGGTATCGAAGTTTATATAAGAAAGACCTTCTACATCATCGCCAACCAATGACAAGAATTCTGGAATGTGATAAGCATGTCTTTAGCGTTGGAAGGCCCCATCAATACAGATGTCAGGTCTAGCATTTGGGGAGTTATGCCATACCCTAGACAGTTCATCACTTTCGTCATCCTCACTCGTCAAAGTCTTGGTTGATAGGACACAGGCAAAACAAATGTCATCGCTGTCTGTCTTTTTATTCTGGCAGAACCACCCTCTCAAGAGCAGGAGGCACTTTTGTTTGGTTGTTTGTTTGTTTAAACTAATGTTCCCAGAGCACAAGTTTATTTTATTCATTCCCAGTAGGTGTCGACCACTCAAACACGAAGTCTTTGCCTCGAGTAGTAATAGCCATTAGACAGTCCGGCGAAACCATTTAGTTAACAGTCATTGAGGAAACAGTGTGTAGCATGGCTTGTGGATTGATGATATCACGGTCTGTTCAGCAAACATTAGGAGTATAATGTGTTAAAAATTTCCATTTTAGAATCTGCACTGATGTCTAACTTACTTATCCTGGGCAGTCATTGTCCATGTGCATTAAACAACTCAGCGACTGCAAAGTGGGCATACAAACTTCTATTCACAAAGTGATTGGCTGGAACTTACTGTAGACAAACTGGTCTATTTTTCTCATCTGTATCAACGTAATTCCCGAAAGGCTTATTTTACACCAAAAACAATGGGCTTATGACATTTCTTTTAGAGGCCTTTCGTTTTTTTAAACTTATTTAAATGTGTGCTAAAATGACTCACCTGGTGAAATCCAAGGTAATATTCCACGGTTTTCGACACGGAGAACACTTCACCATCACAGGACATGATAAAAATAAATCCGTTCAACGCCTACAGAAAAAGTACAGATGCAGTTAGACGATATGTGCTGATAATGGTACCAAAAGCCCTCCGATTGAGTGATAAAAATGACAAATTATTTGGTGTTTTAGTTCACTGGATCAGTTCGGTTGGTGTACAGTGAAGGAGCCAAATGAAATTACACATGGTGTTTCTCGCATAACTGCATGAATCCACTGTCTCCTGTCTTTCTCTTCATTGAGCTCAGTCAGTTTTTAGCCCCTCCCCCCCAAAAAAAATGCATCTGAGGGTGTCCCTCCGTAGAGAATACGTAACACGTGAGGGCACTCCCCAGTTGCCTACAGCGTCAGCTCTGAAACTAACATACAGCCTACGGATACCGCTTAAACAGGAAAACGGACAGAACAAATTACCTATAAGGTTGCTCAAAACCTTGAGAATATCGTAGCAACTGAAATATGAGACGGCCTCAGTGCAGGACGTTCGGTTGAAGAACATTATAAACGACAGTTTCAGCTAGACTTCATGTGGGCCTCCAGTTAAAACCAAACCAGTCTGCAACTGAGTGTATTTTACCAAGGAACAGGACACTTTCTTAAGCCCGGTTTTGTTGGTTCACACCCAAGTAGGGGTATGCGATTATCCGATGGTACACAGCCGGGCACGCTTCGTTTCCAACTGTATGGTACAAGTGATGAATGCCATTATCTGCCCGCTAAATAACAAATATCTCTGTTTCTGCAGCAAACACCCGATCATTTTCATGAAACACCTAGCTGACTAAGATGACTTGGTATTCTGCAAATAATTCGCCTCCCATTGATGCTGTGGTTCAAAATAGGCTATCTTCGGATCTTAGCGACTCAAAGTAACTGATGTGAATTGTGTGCAGTCAACAGTTACATCAAAATATTCTACTCTTTTCAGGTAGACTGTCAAATCTTACGAAAGGTGATCAATCGTTGTGAATGATTACTTTTGATCACAGATTTTATTAGACACTTCCTCTTCTTCATCTATTAATATCAGTGAGGTAGCCACACTATAGATGGTTAACACAAAATCCACAAGCTATTCGATTTTGGCTGCAATTTTCTCACTTGAGGAATTTTATAACGGAAACTCACCTGAAGACATGCCTCACCCTCGATGCGCGTAAGGTCAACTGGGCAGTGATAAAGGTGAGACACTAGACGGTGTTCTGCCACCATTCGATCATAGGAAAAACCTACAGAAGAAAAGGGTGGTGGAATTAATTCTAACATTAATTTGTTTCTAAAAATAGGTTCAAACGTTGAGAACAATTCAAGAAAATATACTATTTCGTAACAGATACTTTTTAGCAGCTTGACTCTGAGGAATCTCCAAAGTGGAAAAGTATTTAAGCCTCGTTTGGTTTAAACACTTATCTCTTGAGGAAAGCAACGATGTGAGTGTTACCAGATAGCCACCAGAAAGTCAGGAATATTCGCTCAATTATTCACAAACAGTCGTGTTTCCAAAACATCCGCCGTTTTGGCTAAACCAACGGGTACTCTTCAGGTCTAGGCCCATAGTCACCGGTGCGATCAGCGATAGCTTTTATTCTGAATCACAGTGATGGGCGTCCGGTCCTATCATGCCCTTGTGGTACGTCTCGAGTGGGAAGAAACGCGAAATGCGGCGGTTCCCAACCTACTTCTTTCGGTTTCCTTCTGTTAGCATACTGATCTCATTCTTCTCCAGGTTTTTCAGACCCGAATCAAAATACTCCAAATTGTGCTCATAAGCAACCAACTGGTTTAAAATTATAGGTCTATCAACGTTTGCGGATTCACTCAAAGAGAATGATAAATATTACTAGCAATAAAAATCTTGCAAATCATTTGAAGGGTGTAATAATCCTGTGATGAGAGCTTTCCCGGTTAGTTAAGATAGAGGCGTAGAAGTAAATGCAATGACATGAGGCGTGTTATTTTTGGTCTTAATTTCACTCTGTTTTCCCCCTTGATCCAAAGTCCACTCAAGAAGTCTGATTCACAAAGGTGGATCAGCGTGATGCATAAATTATCCGTACTAGTTTTACCCCGAGGAAGCGGAGCAGGTACCGAAATTCCCGGCCATGTGAGATGATCGAAAGGTCAACTCAGAGGTTGGAAGACCCATAATCACGTGACTCAATGCTCTATGGAGGACTGGACTGCTTGAAATCAGGGTGAGAATCACAGTAACTAGGCTTGTGGTGTTCGCTGACTGAAAAGAGACGCGTCATACTAATTTGGCCGTACCGGGCAAACCGCCTGAATTGCCCGCCTTTGGACGCACAAGTCGGGCCTGTGTATCCGCATGACCAAGGTTGTAAAGTAGAGTATTCTGATGCTGATTGGCCGTGGCTAACCTCAGCTGACGAGGAATGTAGTCACAACATCCGCTTGATGTCTTGTGTTTGCAGCGTGCGTCAGCAACGAACCGTTCGTAAAGTTATAACTGCTTTGGACATAGAGGCACTCTTCGGTAGAAGAGACATTACACCTGTGGAAGAGCCCTAGAAAAAGCAAAACCGTCATCCCAGAGACGTTTGACAGGGCAAATCGACAATGGAAGGAATAAGGCTGGTCTACTTTCAGGAACCAGAACCAGAACCATCTTGACAGCATACGTTAGACGCACAAAGTTCCGCACAATTAACAGTGAAGTGAAAAAGCACAGAGTTCTTCTCTGTAAATGATCCGTCTAACAAACCAAACGGGAGAGAATCAGGATCAGACTCTGCTTCGCGACAAGCAAATCATTATGGGCTGCAAACCCTTTATTCGTCTCAGGATTGGTCTTGTTGTCACATTACGCGAAGGTTTTTCACGTGGTCGTTTGTTCTTCCTCAACTCTACGTGTTCGCGTAGGTTACTGAGGCGATGGTAAACTGAGAAATATCTGCACTTTTCTAAGCACTTTGCCTCGAGCTTGTGTTGGACATGTACATATTTGTTTGACTTGGTGCATATGAATTATGTGCTAAGGCTTGTTAAGCGACACAGGAATACACAATCTACAGCCGGTTATTTTAGCAATACACTGACCTTTAACCAGTTTGTCTCGCCAAAGCACCTGTTAATATTAGCAGATAACGTTTGGATATTTAACGCACCATGAAAGAAAATATGACAGAAAATGGGATACCTTTGGGGGGAATTCCACTCATGGACATAATGAATTGTATCTGCAAGAAATGCGCACTTCTTATCTTTTAGGACCAACAACAACACTAGTTTGGCGAAGACAATGAGATCAATTTGGGCTACACTGCTCAATAATGTTACAGTATTTTCAGCACAACAAACTTCTGCGCAGGTTTCAATCATTACTGAAGAATTAATCGTACTCGTACCGCTCTTGACAAAATAAGTGGACAATTGAAGAAGGATTTAACAAGCAAAAACTTACGGGGCATAATTTGGACCGTGGGATTTACATGGTTGAGTATTGGCGTCTCTGACTATGTTTAAAAAATGCTCCTTGAAGATGTGCTTTCGGTGACGGCAGGAATAACCTCACAATGCGTAATTTGGACGATTTTCTGTGACAATAACGTTAATCCGCTGGTCTCCAAACCGGATAAAAATTCGACTTTGTTTGTTCGGCGGATAAATCCTACAACCATGGTTACAAGATGGCTTCCGGAAGCGAAACAATCACACTCATGAATACACTTAGATACATTTGAAATCTAATGGATTTTAGCCTCTAGCTAGAAGGAGAGGGAAGAACCGAGATACGAACTATAATCAGTCTTCTGAGAAGTCGAAGAAACCGCAGTTGAAAATATGTTATCTGGCATCTGGGTTACAGAGGGAATCTAGTCTATCCCTGCGTGACTGAGAAAAGAACGGAAGCGCAGAAGAACGTAAGTGCTTCCTGTTCTCCAACGTTTAGGGTTCTTTTTAAAAGGTAGGATTAACCTATTTCTATCAGTCATGCGCTCTTGATAAAACGGCCGAACCCCACTCACAGCCAGACGAACGCTATACTTAGAGAAAATATACTGGTCTACACGTGCAACCTAAACAGGCAAATGGTAGGCAACTTGGAAACACACTCAAGCATAATATATTGGCTGAACTATATTCATGTGGCGAAGACTGCCTACAAGACAACAAAAAGAACGAATTTCTCTACTGTGCGGAAAATAGACTAAGCAGGTTAGCTCGTAGAAAAACTGGAAAATATCGAGTACATTACGAATCAACTGTTCCCGTTTCATGAGTTCTTTGGAGAGGATTATCAGCAACAACTTGCGAATTAGCTGTGTTGATGAGGCATAGAGTAGGGCAGTAAAGTGTTTGGTAGACAAGTTATCAAGTAAAGAGTGCGGGTTATTTATTCATCGGTCGTATGATACGTCGTAGAATCTGAACTATTTGATCATTATGTTGTCAGCGCAGTCTAAAAGAACGTGTGATAGATGGAACGCTCCAATGACCACAACCCCCTCCACTACAATTTCACGGGTACCCTAATACGCATAACAACCTGCCGACAGCTGACCCTATTGTAAGCTGGCTTTTAGTTCAATTATAGCTGAATCTGTTTATGAGTGTCACAGTACCTGAGGACTACCAAGTGTTACTAGACAGGAATAACATCGAAGCTGAAGTGGTTGAGAAGCTTTCTTTTCTTATCCCCGCTCGAGACAAGTGATGGTCAACAGGCCTCACCCCTCGGTTATCATAATGACTATTTTTCTAATTGCCAGATATCTAGGCATAAATGATGTGAAGCTCTACTTTGCTCTACTCCGCTTCATTTGAAAAAGACAGCCATTTGTATTTTGAAAAACAACTATGTATGCAGAAGGCTACGTGTGGTTATCATCTGACTTTCACTCAGGAACACCCAGAACAAACTGCAAAGTAGGGTATTTTGTGTTGTTTAGGTAAGTTTGAATTCACACAAGTATGATAAAAAATCGATAGCTATTGCCTAGCTCACAGTAAACTAGTGTGAAGCGTTGGTGGTCAAAATGGGGAGCATTAAAATTCCCTGCCTTTTTGACCCTTTAAGTCCAACTGTAATGTCATGAATGCTGACTGGGTTTCTTTGAACAAGATGATTGCAAATGAGGCATTATTTTTTCTCCCTAACTGAATGTCCTGCTCGGTAATGACCTGGTCCTATTCATCTAGGATCATCCTCTCACAAAAAGTAGACCCCGTTACATACGTAATGCACCATTCATGAGGTTGCTGAAAAGTCTTCGACAGCCCACGACCGGTTCCGCACTTCTTGGGGCTCATCAGGTAGGCGCAGTCCCCGAGTTTCCGTCAACCTTATGTTCTACTTGAACCCAAATTGCACGAAATTGGCGAAATACACTCATTTTCAAACAAATTTGGTTTTGCGAGAGACTCACCTAGGACACAGCTGAATCTCTCGTTTGTGCTGTTTCCAGTGGTGCATTACATATATATATGTATCGCGATATCTAGAATATCGTAGCAACTGAAACATGCGGCGGCCTGGTGCAACACATTCAGTTGCCTGGAAACATCACAAACGAGAGATTCAGCTGGGTTCCAGGTGAATCTCACGCAAAACCAAATTTGTTTGCAAATGAGTTTATTTCGCTAGACCCTGTTACGTTTTGTGAGGCTAATGAGCCGGGAAATAAATCAGCTCTACCTAAGGTTTCAAGGTTTAATTCACATTAAATTTGGGGATCAAAGTTAGTCATACAATGAAATACAACGTTCTAAGTGATCACAAGAAACCTTGGTCAAGGGATGTTAGTCGAAAACTGATTGGAAGCGAAGAGGGACTTATGGAGCGTTGCGTCATGTACGTCTGTGGTTTGTTTATTATGTTTAAGGGTCACATAAAAGAGCGATTTACTCCTGTCGATGTAGTCCGGAGATGCCAGATGATAAGCACTGGTTGACTAACGACAAGGTGTAATGTTCATCGTCGCAATTATTACAGTCAGAGCGGTGTTGATGGTAAGAGATTCAAAGACTTGAGTTGTTTGTGGGAATGAAACTCACATAGGAGTTTACGGACACGTGAATTCGACACAGTGCCCTCCTGTATGAGCAGATAGGGCGATGGCGGAGTCTAAAGGTTTTAACCATTGAGATAAGAAGTCCAGTTGTGTTTAGGATGAACAAATAGACAGGCCTGGGAACGGGATACAATCTACATATCCGGACGTCCTGCACACAGGAAGTGGGTTCCATCTACTGGGATACGGAGAAAGCTCACTCACTCACCTGAAACTCAAGGCCGACTCGTCCCACCACGTGGAATAGTAAACCCCGTTATGTGCTTTAAATTTTAGATATTCATGGGAGTGTGCCTCATATCCACCTTCCACTCAAATTAGCCTCTACTGCCTTGTCACTTTGGAGACACAAGTGATCGTTTTTCAATAAACCCAAATACATTCCAAGGCGATTTTTCGATTTTGTGTTTTTCAACACTACTGCACCCTCTGTTGATGGATTTAGTGATTCTTCCGAAAATTGACAGATCAAACGAGGAATACACAGAAACGTTGCTTTGAACGGCTAGTGTGAAATTACCCGAATGTGAACATAGGCTCGGCGTAATTATGGGACACTCTCATGATTCTCTCTCGTCCAGATAGATTTTGACGAAGTCTCCGATCAGTATGCAATGGAATTTTGATAAACTGCCATAATTGTAAAAAGTGTATGGATAGCAATATAACTGACGTATCTCCACTCCGGTCTGAGGACAGCCATCAACTCAGTGTGGCAGTCATAGGTGCTTGCACTTTTGTATTTTTCATACGCAAGTATGCCCCTTGGGATCTCAATCAGGTGGAGGCCAAGACTACCTGTTGATGAATCCAATTTATTAACAAGACGAAACAGAATCCAGCTATGGATAATCCTAGGTATGGAACATTTCAGCCTTGTGACTACATGTGGTGACGAGTGACAATGATTTAGGTTCACCAATATCCGGATATGCGGTCAGTATCGCTACTTTGTTCATTATGTAACTCGAGAAGGTTTCCAGCCTAAGTGTAGATACACCAGATATAACGAATTAGTGAAGCATGTCCGTGTGGGCGTTGGGCACCTCGAAAAACAGCCCTATTCTCTAACTGAATCTCCTGTCATCTGGAATCTCATGAGCCCAATTGAGTGTATTTGTCGACTTTCGTGCAATTTGGGCTCAAGTAGAATATAAGTTTGACGGCTGAAACTCGGGAACCGCACCTGCCTGCTGAGCCCCAAGAGGGTTGAAACCGGCCGTGGGCTGTCGAAGAGTTTTCGGCATTCTTATGAATACTGTGTTATGTCTATATAGTGACTTGAGAAACTGCAACTTGATCAAAGTTCTACTCACGACTTCAGGGTTGCTAAAATGCCATACCTTCTATTCTTTTTATACATAAATGTGTAACTTAGCATGTGTGACCAACTTTCACTACTGGGGTTTCTGCAATTTATCCGTCGCTTTGTTCACGTTCGCTGTGTAGCTAACAGCCGGTCGTTGAAGCAACTGAATTATCATAAGAAAGGAATTTTGCAGCGCCTCTCCATATCAGTCTAATTGTGTTCATTCAGCTGATTCAGAAAGGCACTACGATTTCCACTTTCGGAACTCGATGAAACAACGATCTGAGTGGCATAGATCATGAGTCAGTGTAGCTTGATCAGCACATATCTCAACTTGACCTGTTCATTTCAATTACCACAGAACCCTCTCTCCAATAAAACTTCGAAAAATCCAAGCAACTTGGTCGTAGTAGGCAGACAGTCATGCAACAGAGGAATTGTATCTGATGACTTACGAAAAAGTCCGTCTGTTGTGAGTACTGTGCACAACCACACACACGTACATCTAATGAGGATATACATGGGAAAATACAAACAGTTTGAAAACCCAACGAAGTGGAACACATCACGCAGTTCCCCGAGGGGTGCGTGTAAAAATCCGTGGCACAGACTAAAAACTCACCATCTGTCCACAGTTTAATAACTTCAAAAACGAGGCCAGGAAGCAGGTACAAGCAAAGCAATTGGAGAACTCATGCCATACTCGGTGCCCCCGTAAGTGCTGAATGCCGGGTCATGAAAAGGTGGTGGTTTTAGTTTGGGACAAACGGACAGAGAAATCCTTTGCAAACTCCAGTAACCGACTGGTAACTCATTTCGGATATTCTAGGGAAGCTTGAGCTCTGTAGCATATTTCACTTGTTGACTGTGACAAAGCTGCTGGCCGTGATCTCATCCCCCTCAAACTCACTATAATCATTGGGGTTTTCTAGGATTCCAATGAACGTAAGATGTCTTCAGCAAGCGAATGTTGCATGAAATACACTTGCCTGCAGTTCCTGCCTCAATGTAGGCACTAAAATCTCTCCAAATTGTTGTTAGTTTACTTTAAGCACGCTTTGTATCCTGTGAAAAACTGGACGAACGAACTGAATAATAAAGACTTTTGTCTCTCAATTAACACATGCGTAAGCCGCGAACGGTACTCACTGTCTATAGCATTCAAGCAGTCGAACCACAAGCCTAATTGGCAAAGTATGCTTAACCTGAGAGCCGGTTGAAAGGACTAGTGGATAACACACGACAATGCGCACTTCTAGTAGTAATCTGAGCGTCCGAGGTCTGAGATTTGGTCAGATATTTTGGCCTTGATGATGTTCGTTTTGGCGAACCTTCACTGACACTATCGTGATTTTTTGGGTGGTGAGGACTCTTTTCTGGAGTTTGACGTTAGTGGAATAAGGTTCGTTATCTTCGGAGTTGCAAGAAAATTCATGATATTGTCAAAAAATTTTGGAGTGACGTAGTAAACCAAAATCAAGAAAATTGGATGATCCCAAGTGCCTCTATACCTTTTGCGGTGTTTCGTGTAGTTCTGACACACATTCATGTGTGCCCAGCACAGTTTGTGCTCCATCGAATATTATGTTTGATGGTTGGCTTCGCTCCTGGTGATTAAGTGGAAACCTGAACCAACTGTTCCTGAACAGGGAGATATTTTTACCTCATGAGGACATATTTTGAGACGAGACATTTGAAACTATTATTGTTACATTGCCGACTGTGACCTCAAAATAATTTTGCGAAATCTGGAAGAAACCGATCCACTGTTAAGAAAGCAAAATGGAAATTACCAAAGTGGTAGGTTTAGCAACCTGTAAGTAACGTCTGTCAACCTGCCGAATTCTGGTCACAGACAACTTTGAACAAGTTTGGACTGTATTGATTAGCACAGCTGTAAACGAGATGTTACCGTATGATATATTGGGATCCAACGCCGCAGTAATCAGAACGCGTGACTCTTTGTTTGGTAAAACAAACACATCACGGTCATCAGACCATCTCTGTTTCCAGTACGTCGACAGAATTGAACTATCCACTTCTTCTGGCATTCTATTAAAAGGGGAGCTTGTACGTTACAACCAAAACGAAATGGAGACATTTTTCAAAAAAGGGCAGTTCTTGTGTGGTTCTGGACCAGATCTTCTTGTTTCTAGCTGAAATTAGCCGAAAAATTAAGAGTTCTATGAGTAGTGAAACGTGTAGAATGACTATTCCCACGGCCTCCTGATTCCGAACTTTCGGACGTCATCCAAAGTGATTCGTTTTAGCGGTCATGAAACATGACAAACGAGAAGAACTTGTCGCCATTTGCGAATTTTTTTTATAAGTGGGTGGAGCACTTAAAGATGCGTTGCAATGGGTGGAGTCTGAATGCTTTCAGTCGTCACTGTTCTTGTCTTCATTAGGTGCTCAACAAGCCCGACAAATATGTGACGAAAAACCGAAGTGGCGTCTGACTCTGTGTTAGGATTAGATGCTGGTGACAGGGTAGATTGGCTAGTAGTGAGTAGATGGGCAATCTTTGTGTAGGCTTAGATAAAATGACCACCTTATTCTTTTTTCGTTTACGGAAAAGTCGATTTTACTGGAACTTGCGAAATCAAGTGGAGGCTACCGTGGGCAGTCAGCCAGAATCGGGTCTAAATACGTTATTTGGGCTTTTTCCACATGTCTGGGAAAATGCTTCAATTTACGCTTGGTCGATGGATAAGATTTGAACATTAGGAGACAACTGTCCTCGAACGTGAGTAAACGATCGAACTCAAGATTTTTCATTAGAACACTATATTTGTTGGGATGTTGTGGTGCATAACAGGTTACCCACGTCTGGCCAAGTAGACCCCACAATATTTATAGAATCGCCTAAGGTTACTCTGACAGAGAATATCACAAAAGCTAGTGAAAGTCGGTCGAACGTCGGATTGGGTATGGTTCATGTTTCACAGGTAAAGTTGACAACAATTTATAAGAAGACATTTCGGGAACAAACGAAAATTTTATTTGAGAGAGGGTCGCTAAACGAAGGGTCGCACTGAACAGGAATTACTACACAACAGTTTGGAATGATGAGTAAAAAACAGGTGTATTGGAACAATCATTGATGTGTGAATGCTAATGTGCCTATGGATCCGTTGAGCCAGCGAAATTGAATGAACATGAGATCGAACGAAACATCATTCACCACGCCCTTACACAAAATGATGTGCTCACCAACAATTTTCGGAGATAGGGATGTGCTTAGCCAATGTGACCATGACGTGCGGGCTCGTAGCTCACCAGGAGGGAACGGACCAATAAGTCTACGGGCGTGGATAAACACTTGACCTCAGTCGATTAAAGTTATGTTGAGTGTAATAAGTGCGGGGCCGCAGTAGGATCTGTCTACTTTCAAATAAATGCAGGCGTGTGTGTCTAGAACAAGCGTAGTGGTGGTGATGATGGCGGTTGTTGCAACGGTTGAATGGAAACTAGTTCAACAGCACTAATTCCGGTGTGCTTTCTTGTTCACACCGCCCTCCCCCGTGCTCATGGAGGAAGACGAAATGCTTGCTGATTTTTCCGCGGCTAAAATTGGTAGGTAAGTTGAGTGAGGGCTGTAAGAATGGGGGAGTACAACTTCGACGAAACAATCTCGTGCCATTATCACTCACTGAACTAATAGCTGCGAAACACATGCAGATGCGTCGAAGAATTGTTTTCACATGATGGTTTCCGGACCAACGGACGGAGAGTTGGTCAGGAAGATAAAGTGTCGAAATGAATGATTTTGACTAAAGTTCACGCCTCCACTTTGGGGAATGTTGGTTGCGTGAGGGGCAACGGGAATACTGACATATGGAACTTAGGATGTTATATGTAACTTGTCACAGGACTGAGGCAAAAAGGCACGTCTCTGCACACAAACGGCACCCTAATTCCAATCACTTTGAGCATACCCGTTAAGAAAACTTTAATAGGTAAACTGCTTTTTTCAAACCATTCGATGAATTTGAAATGACCGGCACATCAGCTCCATGTTCTTTCTCCTGGCTTATGGGGTCAAACTCCCTCGACGGATACTCACACCGTGAACTGAATAAAACCCCACGTGACCTCGGTAGAGTTGACTCACATGTCACATACCACCTATATCAACTTGGTGTACAATGAGAATTTGTCAGTGTTGCAGCATCTGGCAGTCTAAAAGTACTGTACTCCAGGAAAATATGCGACAGAAAAACAGATGACCAAGTACAAGCATGGGAGAAGAAAAGTTTGCAGTTTCCCAGGATGATTAATGGTACATTCTTTTCCTCTTCCCATTGGTATGGCATTTTTGTGAAAAGAGGGAGTATTCGTTTTGCACCAGCTGCTATCCATAACTAACGATTTCGCCAATTTTTCTAACATAAACCGTCAATTTTCATCAGTAACAGCTAATCGATTCGTTGTTTGACGGATAAAAAGTGTGTTCGTGAGATGGGGTACACCACAGTGAGGATTCACATATAGTTCTCAGTGTTTTCGCAAGATAAACACAATATCAAATATGTATTTGCTCTAAGCAATTTACAATAGTCCCACAAACAAGTCGAAAAAGGCAATACTGTAATCATGTGGAAATACTGGCCTGATCAAGTCTTTTTAGATGCAATCAACTGTGTCTGTATTTCACACAGCCTTCCCTGATGGTTGTACATGTTCAGAGAAGGTTTATTATCTGTACAAGACTTACTTTATAGGGTGGATTCATGTAAAAAAATGGTTCACTCACCAAAGCTAATCACATCAAATCATATCTTGAGTGGCAGCACCATCAAATTAAACATCCGAGCATTCTGCTGTGATATTCCCTGTACAAATATGCCAGTTAAATCTAATTAAGTATGCGTACACCTTGTCCAAACCTGGACAATGCCCAGTGAGTTGCCAGGAGTCCGTTCGCTACTTATGGTTCCTGGAGATCCTTATTTTCAAAAAAGGACCCTAAGTTATGCATGGGAATAAAATAGCCTCAAATTGTTTGTGAAAAATTCATTGCCATAATTTCTGTCAACATCTTTCTCGTTGTATTCATCCTCATCATTATCACTTCTCTTTAAGCTGTGGACCCATACAGGTTGTGTCGTGGTCCTAACTACCCGGTACTTATTCATCGGTAACAATGATTATATAGAGAAAGCTGGTAATACATCGTAATACTGATAACTCAGGTGCGTTAATTATATGTAGATCAGGTGGCTGTTGATCTGTTCGCCAAGCCTGATAGTTTGTTTGAAAACGTTTCGTCACCAACTGTGGAGACACCATCAGTGCGCGGTCACGCTGCTGTTAGTGGCTAGATACTGGCTGGAAAACCTAACTCCCAAAATGTCCTAATGGGTCAGCGTACCCACTTCCAATTTCAAAATATGGAACTTTGATAAAGTCTGTTGATTGAGTGATTCCTGCATGTGGGTCTATTCTGCTGCAGTCAAAGTGCCTAGTTAACTGCGTCATGTTTTTATTAGTTATTCTGGTCATTCCTTACTTTCTGAAAACAAGCGACCATCAGGTCCATTCTACTGAAATAAGTATATCGAACAGAAAATGGGGTCTAATCCGCAGTGAAAACTCTGAGAGAAGTTGCTGTTGCTGGCAGGAGGAAGATTCAACACCCCATTCTCTTGGTAAAGGATGACTGGCTGACGCTGTAAAATGTGGACATGAACACAACAATGTATCAAAAGAGTGAACAGCTCGTCGAGGGCTTAGATACACGAGGCCGTTGAACGACAACCATGATGGTATGTCACGTGATAGGTGACACTATTGTTGCCGGACCAACAAGCATTCTTCACCTTTGACCCGCGCCACAGTTTTTGGCATTCCTTTATCCAACTGTCATCGTCTGTGGCGGATGACATACTGCTAACCCATCTGAGATGGGCACAACCTTGCTTCCATGTTTGAATGTTGCTCAATACACTTGGATTGACGAACGTCATGGACGACCAGGTGGAGAGCCATGCCCCAGTTGTGTTGAGTTCTGCAATCAAAAAGACTCCTTACAAAGTTACTTCGTCGCCATCAAAGTGACAGTGACTCCATTTTCCTTCAGTCGCTACCCAACCAGTAGCTTGCGACTCCTCCAAATCAACTATTCATTTGAACGCAATCCACCCAGAGGACACAAAGTGGGTTGCATTAACACTTATTCATCTTGTGCCACATAATGTGGACCTATTCCAACACACCATGTTTTTACTGTGATTTAATGCAAAAATTCACTGAAAAACAGCGTTTATATACATGCGGTATGTGCTCAGACCACACAGCACGTGGATCAAATTGAGTATTATTACGGCGACTTTTTTAACTTTTTTATCTGCGGTAAAACCAGCACTGACCTAGATAGAAGTAGAATTTTGACGAGTGATCAGGCTGCGTACTACTAACAAGGCTTCTTGATGTTGCAATTAACTGAAGGTAGGTACCTGTTTTACTAAGTGTCCCCGGTGTCAAACTTGAGTACCTGATAACGATTACGCTAACATTATTGTATTGAGCGCACAAGTGTTCCTCAAACGTACAAGCCAGTATTCCTAGTCTGTTGAACCGGAGGCATATTTTTATAAAATAAAAATCTTCAATGGAGGTGTCCTTAAGGGGAGAATCAGCTGCAAAGTCGGTTCATTCACAAATAGAAAAACCGCAATAAGAGTCCTTATGCGTTCTTTACTGTACAAGCTCGGCCCTCCATGTAACAGTTACCGAAACTTCAGATACATTCAAGGATACGTTGTGAGATATCCTAATTTTTTTGTTCCATAGGTTCACATTCACCCATTCAGCAATAACGTTTGAGCTGTCGACAATTACACTCATTTGCATATCAAGTTGGTTTTGACGGAAGGCTCACCTGCAATCCAGCTGAATGTCTCGTTTATCATGTTCTTAAGGTTGACGAAAACTCGGGGACTGCGCCTTTCTGATGAGACCCATGAAGGGCGAAACCGGTCGTGGGCTGTCGAACAGTTTGCAGCAACGTTATGAGTAGTGTATTACGTCTATACAATTTTTAAGCTTTCTTCTGACGACACCTT
Source organism: Opisthorchis felineus (assembly GCA_004794785.1). Lineage (NCBI taxonomy): Eukaryota > Metazoa > Platyhelminthes > Trematoda > Opisthorchiida > Opisthorchiidae > Opisthorchis > Opisthorchis felineus. The sequence continues at coordinate 416,434 of SJOL01006875.1, read as the reverse complement.
GCATTTTTGCATGGACAATTCTGGATGAAACGTGACTTATCTCCGATCAAAAGACTTGGTTCTCATTGGAAAGCATTTAACATTTGCGGGTTGTTATTACTCCTGCGAACTATTTTTATTGGGTGGGGGCATTCATCAGCAGAACTATTCTAGTTTCTCACACTAATTCCTTCCAGAGAGTTATTACATGTTGAGAGGAACTATCTTACTGGTTTGCGCATTGCGGCCAGACAAACTCTCTCAAGATTGGAATAATTTTGAAATCTTTTAGCGTGATTACTCGCTTGAACAGTATACGTCATCGAAAGTTACAGCTTGCCTTCGATTCACTTGTTGCTACAGCTCTATTTCAAGTTAACTACATAGTTGACCCCGATTATAAAGTATAGCTCACTGACTCAGGATAATCCCCCTTGATTGAGGGTTTGGTTTGGTGTGAGAGTTTTACAGTCTGAAGCCAGGGCACCCAGTCCGTGAATTTGCCCATGTGGAACAACCTTATATACCCCCATTGAACGTGATCCGGATTAGCGTAAGCTTATTGTTTGGCACAACTCGCTGAACTGTAGAATTGTATATTTTTGTGTCCACACGTAACTATCAGTCAACAACACTTCTTGAGGATAGTTAGACCAACGACTTTCCATATATAAAACTGAATACTTCATCCATTGAGCACAAGGAGCAGACAACAAGACTCTTTTTTGTGCAGCGGCGTTGGCTAAAATGTTCAGACCGTCTACTTCTCGAACATCACTAGGAATCGATTGTTCCAAAGCTTTCCTGGGACGTTTGAAGACATTCTGTTATTGTGCGGTATACCGTTCTTTGGAGAGTGGGAGGTCAGCCAATAAACAGGATAAAAAGATATTATCAGTAGTCACAATTCCCCACCTGTGCAGCAGTACCATTTTCCAAGGGTAAACTAAATTTGATGCACAGTGAAACAATAGCGCCAGATGTTCTCAAACATTCCTGCCTATATGTGTCAGAAAAATTTTGTGCGCTTGTCGGGGTCATCATTTTGGGTGGGACAATTTCCCTCAGTGTTTATGCCATCAATGACTTCAATGTCCCTCCTCCCTGCGATTTTATTTCAACAGAAGTTTTCCAAACTGGGTTAAAAGTTGCTCTGGAGAATGGAGTGCCAACTCTTAAAGTATGCCAGTTAAAATGGATTGTAGGGGGATGGAGTTTTTTTAAACGCCTGGTGACCTGTCAGGAAGATTCCTTGTTAGACCATCCTTCAAGCAGCCTGTGATTCCTAAGGCACAGAATGCTAAATAACATTGTTTTTAGAACTCCAACCAGAATAAAACGGAAGCTTAGCCTTTCAGCTAGCCAACCAGTTGTCACTTTAGGGAAATTGCTAAACTTAAACTTGTGCTTTGATACATGTCTCAGTGTACTCATCCAGCCGTCAAGCCAAAATACTTACTTTGAAAGTAGCATTTCATACGCAAATAGGATACGGCCAGCCTCAAAATCGATAGCTTGTCAAGTTTCACGATGACATTCTGTTCGAATGGCAGCAAACTCGCGAGGTGTTCAAGTTCCGAGTTCAAACGTTCACGATGTCGTTTGCTTGGATTGGATTTCACGTTTTGATCATGCCTTGATCCAGTCCCCAGTGGTTTAATGCTACATTAAAAAAAGAAAGTTGTGAACTGCATGAACATACTTCATGGGCAGAGTTTTCAAGATCGTAAAAAGCAACACAATTTTCAGGGAAAGTGGTAAAAAGCTGGGTCCTTCTCACAGGGTCGCCTCAGCACAGCATGCAATTCGAACCGTGGATACTCTACAATTACCACTCCACGATACTCTACGATCTCCACACCCCACGGCACTGGGGTGTTTCAGCAACAACCATATTCACCGCTTTATCAAGAGTTTGTTTGGATGTGTCGCAAATTTTTATTCTATCCCATGTTGAGTCTTGGGGATATGTTTTTGGATATAAATCGTGAGAAGGCACACGGAGGGTTGCTGCAAATTGTTTGACTTGCTGATGCGCTACCGGTGAAACAACATAATGTAAAGTAAAGGTATGTGTTAAACTAATGGGAATCTTAGATTTTGAATGAATAGCTTTTGGAAAATTCAACTACCGCTAAAGTCGATCCTCCTGAAGCGAATAACCGCGATGGGCTTGTGACTGTTTTTAAGTTACCCCAGTGACTAATACTGTTTACAAGCTCAGAATGTGGAAAGTTGTGCAACACAAATAAATAGCAATGACTGCATTACGCCACGATGCACCATATCGATCTGGTTGGTGGTGTGCTTCAATGAATTAAGTTACTCCTTTCGTAAATGAGATAACTCGAAGTTAGCAAGAGAAAGCTCTCAAAGGAATATGCTGAATTAGGGAATGTTCCATATTTCCAAACTTTACTTACTTTCTGAATCCAGAAAACTGTTGTCGGCAACTTGCAGGCGCCAATAATGGACAATTAAGACGATCCTGTTAAGTAAATGCCCTTCTCAAAAAGAGAGTGTCCGTCTTCACATGAAGGACATGTGTCACACTTTTGGCTAGGTTCGTGAACTTATCAGGCAGATAAATGGATGCTTAATTCCTCAACCAAGTCTCTACCGGACTGTAAATTGCTTATGTGCATGTGTCCGTGTCTGTACTTTCACCAGAACGACCTTCGTGTGTTATTTTCATTTTACCGTGATCTTTTTTGAACTGATACTGTTTACCCCAGCAAATGTAGGTAAAACAGTTGGCTTTTCAACCCGTATTTTCGTATGTAGTTGCTGAGTGCATTGGAATTTAAGCAAACCGATATAAATAACTGCTCCCAAGGCCCAAATGAAAGCTGGGTTCTACCGATGCGGACCTTCTGGAGTAAACCAACTGCCACTGAAGGTGAAAGTTTCCACTTTATTGGATAAATGACAGATATTGTGGTACCTGAATCATGGATAAGACTCGTTCGCTACGTTTTACCGCAGTCGCTTATTAGGGCACGTGATGGTTTAATATGAAGAGCGTGGTAGGACAATTCAGGGTTCGATCAGATGTACAGAAGCCGTATATTTAGTAAAAGCGTATGCTGAGAGGCGGCGTTGAATAAAACACAACGCTTAGTCAGTAAAACAACCCTTCACAGGTTGTTTTGCTGCGTAATGTAAAAAAATCCTGATTCACACAGTAAGGGCTTACTTGCCTTGCAAATTTGATAAACGGTAGTGTCCTCGCTAACTACCACTGCAGAATTCCTAAATGTTTTCTGTGCGAGACGCTTTCTCGTGAGGAACAAGTGCCTACTTTCTGAAGTGAGGTAAGCATATTTCATTTGAATGCAGGTGTTTTTCAGTAGCTTTCCTGAGGAACGACTAGACTTTCTAGTGCTGTTTGCAGTAAATGTCCCGATTATCCAACAATCTGGCATACCCGTGATGCACACCTACTAGCTCAACATGATGCTTCAACATACCGACCATGATCCCCCTCATCGAGGTCAGTGGGAGTTGATGGTCTTTTACATCCATTTAAACGTAAGCGGGGGTCGCCGAGCGATACAGTCCCTCAAGAACTCCTTCCTATACGACGGCGAAAACAGTGATGACTGTCGTGCGAAAGTTTATCATATCCCTCAATTGTATTGCCTTACTCGGTATTTTAACCGGAGCACGCTGCATTGAGTAATATCGCGTGCGTAGCTGAGGCCACCGTATCGTCAAGTCAAGCCAAGAATTGTTCATTCGTCTGACAGTTAGCGAACCAGTTGCTCTTACGACACAAACCTGAATCACTGTCATAGGCAAGTAGATAAACTTTTTCCTCGATTCCTGGGGGTTTATTTTCTCCAAGGAGATTGCCATTTAATTTCTGTTTAATGCGTCTTATAGGTCGTCCTGACCCTATTCTTCAAGTACGCAAATCAAAGCAGAGAAGTGAATGGAGAATCTCTATTTTCAGATTTGACGATGGGAATGCAAAAGTGCAAAGAATCATCTGTTCCATTCTCTTCATCACTACCCTCTATCAAACCCGCGGATCCTGTTGTTCTACGTCCACCTACTGTTGATACTGCTGCCACAGCTTCTAATGCTATTCATTTAGATTTAAAATTGTCTTTTCCATTTTAATTATGATTAGTAACGAATAAAACGGTGGACCCCACATCAGTACTGGATATAACGAGTCAGCCAGAATGCATCAGTATCAGTTACCTATTCCGAAGAATTTATTCCCAAAGTTTAAGGTGCGGAAACTTCTTCTCAAACAGATTTGTGACGCACAATTACAGGTGGTCAGTAATTACAATAAACACACATCGCAATAAACATTTTCTTTGGAGGGGGGTGAAGTGAGCGCCAACTACGTTCCAACAGGCGTTAGATGTGATGTTATCAGGATTGCCGGCTTAAATTGCCATGGATTCGTTGCTCGCTCAACCTACCATAGTAGTGTGTTCAGCCGTGATAACTAATTGAGGGAGTCACGAAATAAGTTTTATGTTTTTCTACTCCGAAGCGGTTTTGAGCAGTTTTTCAGAAGTTTCAAAAGACAGGCGACGGTTGCCGCCCTGATCCAGATAAATTTGTAGCCACCAGATGCATACTACCAGAAAGAGATGGAATATTATCAAGTTTATTCTGGGTCCAGACAGCTTTTCTCATATTTCCCCCCCCCCAAGACGTGTGAATTACGGGCCCCTAAACATCCTGTTATCAAAAGCCGCAACAAACATACGGATTTCAAAATATCAGGAAGCATTTCAGGAACTCAACAGAGTTCGAACTCTTGATTTACCGCTTACGCACTACGAACCCACCCCACTTGGTTTTATTGCCATTGTTGCCTCACGAAACCGCGTTAGAGCTATTTTAAGGTTTATGGAAACTTAAGGACTGCCCCAACCTAATGAGCCCCAAGAAGGGCGAAACCGGTTGTGGGCTGTCGAATAGTCTTCAGCAACCTTATGAGTACATGTATCGCGATATCTCAAATAGCGTACCAACTAAAACATGAAGTGGCCTGGTGCAGCACATACAGTTGCTTAAATACATCATAACCCAGAGATTCAATTGGATTCCAGGTGAGCCTTCCGTCAAAACCAAATTGGTAGTCAAAAGAGTGGTATACTGCCTCAACAGTCATGTTGAAGAGTTCATAAGGCAAGGAATGGCATACTAGTTTTGATGTTAAGTTACCGACCGACAGTCGAAAGTAGACCTCAAGGTACAGGTCTGATCTGATTACATTATGGTTATATATGAGTCGGCAAAACAAAGTCCGTTACCAGCAGCTAAGTATACTGGCCATCCGCGGATCATGTTATCGAGTAGCTCATCTAGTCTCTCATCAGTGCATCATGGTGGTTCCCCCGAGGAAAGGAATTTTCTCATCTTGTTCGCTGAACAGAAAACAACTGCTAACGTTTCACAGTAGTTGAGAAGAAAGGCCAAGGCTCAGTACTTTCCCCTCCGGTGAGTCATGCCCAAATAATGAGTTTGTTCTGCGCTGGACTCAAGAAGCCCTGTTGATCAAAATGTCTCCCAATATTTGTTTGGATTACAGTAGATTACAAAGAGCGCTTTCATTTTTTATCAGCTCACAGTATTGTATCTTAATGCACACTAAACATAAAAAACACTTTTTCTGACGGATGGATAATTTCCTGGCCAACTGCTTGTCTTTGTCGTGCCAATAGAAGAGCCCGCTACATTGAGATTCTGACTGTGCCGCTCATGATGTTCTACTTGATTACCGTTCGACGCAATTCGTTATGCATGTACTTGCGGGTGGTGGGTGGATGAGGGGGTTATGCAGTGTGATACTATAGCCCTCAGTGAAAAGCTCGTTCAACATGAGCAGTCCCATATGTTCTTCACTGAGCTGAAGCGTCAATTTAGCCTAACCAACAACTGTGATATGGCTGTTTTTCACAGTATTCGGTTAGCTCTGGTTTTGATCAAAGTCCATTATCTCACTTAATCACTGTGGATCATAATCACGTTTACACAACGGTGGACAGAACAGAGGACATACATAAGAGATTCTACAAGAAATGCATACACACCCTCGGCCAAAAACACACTTAGCAAGGGAGTAAGAACGGGTTTATCTCGAGATTGTTCATTTCGTACAACCACATCTGCCAAAATACGTGCAAAACAAAAGAATGAAATAAATTACGGTACTAGTTAATACGGAACTAAAACGTGACGTAACCTATCACAGCAGTCACAGTCTTTCTGAGCTTGACATGAACAATTAATCCTGCATCTAATCTACCTACCACTATCCTTAAGGGTCTAATTTTCCTTTGCAAAAGAAGAACAGATTTTGTAGGCGTAACACATCACGCATAAAGATATTGAATACTCTTTGACAACCCACGACCTGTGTTGCCCTTCCTGGGGCCCATCAAGTAGGCACAGTCCCTGAGTTTCCCTCAACCTTATGTTCTACCTGAGCTCAAATAACAGGAAGTTAGAGAAATGGCCAGTTCTATGTAACCGTAATCGTATACATTTCTGTGACGAAACTGGAACGGCTAGCAGCCACTACCCTTATGTAAATGATATTTAGAAGAAATTTGACTCGTGATAAAAGACGCAAAACATTTTGACCGTCAGCTCCCATTTTTGACGCACTCCATTAAAACGCCACGTTTACTTGTAAGTTTGATATGGAAAACAGACTTCATTTATTTGGACATTTTTTTCAACAGGAATGCTGCGTCTACAGAAACCTAATAAGTTTTACAGGTTTCTGCAGTACAAACGTACTTTGTTACAGTCAGTAGAGTAAGACCGACTTGTATTCCAGGTAAACCCTGTGAGGGGATTGATCTACTAAATAGTGTGCTGCGGCCAGACAACTATCCCGACCGTTTCATTGAAAAGTATCTCAGGAAGGACGACATAAAAGAAGCGTAGGTCACAGAACCGAAGAAACCTGCTTACTTAGAGGTTCCCCACAGCGCTGGCCGCGCTTTTAGTCAACCTAAACAAACTTCAGACGGGGTTCTACGCCGAGCATGTGTGGCAGCATCTATCCCAGCAAATGTGCAGAGCTAGCTGGCCCTAAATTTGCTTTCAACCAGCCAAAAAAAAAGTCATTCATCACCTGGCTTCTACACTACGGAAGATACACAGTTGAGATTTGCTCTTCATTCAAGGCCGTAGCAGGAAGTACTCGACTATATGGAGTGAAATTCCTTGAGGCGGTATTGGTTGATCGATTCACGCTTGTACTCTTTGCTCAGAAAGACTTAAGCGTTGGTCTGAGACTTATGGTTTCATTGATTTGTCACGTTGTTTTAGTTTCATGTGTCACTAGCCCTGTATTTTGTTTCATTCTGTTCCATTTTGGAGACGAGATTGTACGAAATTTATTCATCCTGCATCATTCGCTTTCCTTCTGCCCTGTTCAAACTAATCCTGGGCTCACAATGCCTTAAATGCAAACAAATGTGTCCGGTTCAACGAGAAATTTCATAAACTTTATCCCAAAACACCGTGTTATTAAGTTCTAATATTATACGCTGCTGAAATAAACCTATTCATAATTGTTGGATGTAAACACACAGAGAATGAAAACACTTATAGTCATAGCAACGTTGAGTGCACTACTGTAGAAGATGCACTGGTTCGATAGTCGCGCACAGGAACTGTGGCTATGCTAAGTTATGTGATGCCTCCTGAACTATCTGCTTATTTAGGTCGTTTATTTCCTGTACTGTGTTCAACAGTCGTGTGTCCCGCACTCCAGCCATTATTACGCCATTCCCATTCGACATTGGGGATGGTACTGACATTAACTCATGTTGCCGTCAGCATCATCCCGGGACAGTGGTTCTCTAGGTTGCTGAGATGCTGAACCTTCCAAACTGTGTTTTTTCGCTGCTTGATCAATTCAAGTGACGAGTGCAACTATTAGCATAACTTTTATGAAGAGCTAAGTGTTTGTTGATTAGTTTCGCGACCTAGCGCAGTTTCTAGCGCTTACAGTATTCAGTATGACACATTTTACACACAGAAGCTTGATAAAAAATCCTGTCAAAATCGGAATCCAGTTCCAAAGTTGCGAAAACTTCGTTCCGCCTTTCAGCTCAAGATAAAATCTAGACAAGGGTCGAAGTTGAACAAGGTAAGATTCACATATGCCCGTGTAAACGGGCAGTCATCCCGTCGGTGACAATGGCAACTTAACGGGAACCTTGGAAATAGTAACACACGTGTCCCATATGAGAACCGAGGAGGCAGAGCACTCAACCAGTCTACACAGGGATAAGCTGAATCGTTCAGCGCAGCGTAACGAAAGTTTTCGTCGAGATGCAACTATCTTGCTCCCGATCCGGTTAACACGTCACTCAAAAACAGTGAGAAAGCCAACAAATTAACT